>CP137672.1:8442010-8669085 GCA_037976565.1 Mesocentrotus franciscanus | reverse complement strand
TATTGTTTGCATATTTTAGTTACACCTTACGTTTACATGTGTTTGTCATTCAGTTAGTTTTTTTGGAGAAATCAAATCAAATCAAATCAAATCAAATAAATGTAGCAAATTCGTGTAAACTTGCAACTTTCATATGACTATTAGTATAACATGTTATATAATCTTTTCTTTTTGCAATATCAGCTACTACTGTTAAACAATTATCTTCAAACAGGTATATAAACAAATTGTTATAAATTAACACCGACATGCACTTAGACAATGTTTAATATAGAATCAGTTAAAATCAATTACATTTGATAGGTAGCATGAATATGGCCAACAAAATTGTAACAAACAAGTTTGGAAACTTTTCAGATAACAAGGGAACTGTCGTTTATTTTTGCGTAGCAGTTACTAAACACCTGGAAAATGAAAAACCGCTGATTAAGCTGTCAACCAGGGAATTATTTGGTAAAAACAATGGCGGCTAGCGTAATTGCAGCTAGAACTACCAGTTTAATAGAACTAGGATACAAAAGTCAATTTTAAGCAGGAAGATACATGAATATTATTCCTTTTTCTTCCCATATATAAAATCAGAAAGGCTAAAGCCCACCTCGATCAATCCAATAAGTGACACCAACTCCTTCAGATGCGATTGGTTTTCAAATGGATTTTGTGCAATTATTACGAATTCGAGTTCAGATTTTATATGACAAGTATATCGTACAAGAATGAGATGAAATAAGAGTAAAATTATCTGGAGATGGTACATGGAATGGTAAGAATCTGCAAGTCGTGAATGTTACATTTACCATTTTGAATAAGGAAGATGCAGTCGCTAGCATAGGTAATTATATCATCGCCATTTTTGAAGATATAGAAATATATGATGCTCTCAAAGAGCATTACGCATCATAAGACAGGCTGTTGCGTGCACTTCATTTATAGAGGTTGGTGGACACAGCTTTTAAAGTGGCATACTTCCTTGGAGCTAGGAGACTACAAATTCTTATCGTTTACACAAGTACCTATCTTAAATGCTGTTGTTGATACTTTGCATATGTTTCTCCGCATTTATGATGTTCTTATCAACCGACTCATTATTTTTAGACGCATGTAGACTTGATGCTATAGGACTGATAAAGAAATTCACTGAACTTGATAGAGAGAAACTGACTCATTTGTCACTTTTGGAAGGGTTTCTCTCCTCTCAGATGCAGGTACTTCTGGCTGTTCATTCTGTATTGGCCGTGAGCCCAAAGTTTTGAACTGGCCAACACTGAGTGGATCTGCAAAACACAAGCTCTTTTGGGGGAAAAATCAACACTGCAAAAATAGTAAGAGCTGCGTGATGCAAAGGTAAATAAGATTCCCTTAATTTGGGATGAGATAGATAGATAGATAGATTATTTATTGGTTTCCACAATATCTCATTGTACAAAGAGTGTAACAACATATTGAAAAATGATTATAATATGCATGTAAATATAATACCGGTACACATTATTCAGAAAATTGTCCTTCAGTTGAATTTAAGAGATATAGTGGCGGAGCCTACGGAAAAGCAGAGCTTGTTGTGGATAGGCCCCTTAAACTACAAATGACATAATTAACTAAAGTTAGGTTTATAAAATACAAATACACGCTAAAACAGGGAAAGGAGTTTACAGGGATACATGAACCGATACTCACAATTAACTACAAGAGACAAGGGAAAGGGAAGGGAATATATCTGCAGCTTATTGAAATAATAGTACAATGTAGTTTGTTCTCAACATAAATGGTATATGTACATAGTTTGCATGGCCGTATCGTTATTCACTGGCTTTTAAAATACAGGCACAGGAACATTTTTTACATGTAATTTACTAACGGACCCGTGGTGTACTGTCATTTAGACATCGTATTCTACTAGAGGCCGTCACGTTGATATCCAGACGTTTCAATTGTCGTCGTTATTTATTTACCATTTCTTGCCATATTTGAAGTGTGCATTTATAGTTCAAGCTTTATATACCAAATAGATATTATATATGACCCATGCAGTACTACATAGATAGCTGCTAATAATGAGTAGTATTATACTTATACTGAGCTGTATGACTCTAAAATAATGTTGTTCTATGTATGTAGAATACATTGTCATGTAACTGTATGTATATGTACTATAAATATATCTACTCGCCGTACTTTTTTGTTCAAGGCTATTAACATTGACACTTATATTTGATTTGTGGTAATGTGTTTACGAACGTTGCAACGGCTTGATCAATGCGTTATTTTTGTTCAATAATAATTGAAGGAGAGTGTAGTTCTTGAATGTCCCTGAAAAAAATCACATAATGTATCCTTTTATTAACATCATAGAAATTGATTTCTTGTTGTTATATATACAGATGTTTTCCTTGATGCTCTTTAAATGAGAAGACACCATTATTTGAGTATTTACTTCATTCAAGTTATTTTGTACAATCAATTGCTTACACGTCTTTTGTTTATTCGCCAAAGAATGCAAGAATACCAAAGGTGAATAGATTTGTTTACAAAATTGTGTATGCCACACAATCTGCCAGATTGTAATTTTTTTTTTGCAAGATGTTTTATTTATATAAAATACTTTGCTCTTTATGTGATTATATGATTCATGTAAGTCAAAACGTGCGTTATTTACATTTAAGTTATGTATTACCTCTTATGTATGGCAACAAGTTGCAAAAAAAGTTTGATAACCTCTACTGTAAAATAATATGATTATTTATTTCTCTGTTTTTATCAATCGGGCGTTTTGAAAGGGTGCGTGGGGGAGGTGGGTGACAGTGTGAGAGTTTGTGCGTACGTGCTTGTGAGGTTCGTGTATGTGTGGGCGGTCGCGTGTTTGCGACAATAATTAAACATTAATAAATGACAGGTGGCTAAACATAAATCTACAATGACTGTCTAAGTCACAGTCATCACGAGAATGTGTGCATTGAACGTAGCAGACGACACTTAATTATGATGATTTAATGTGAAAATGCATCGCTTCATATGAATTACTTTGAATATCAACTAAAAAAACATTTTCATATCATTAAACGATCAGTGATATTTGATAATTAAAGAGTCAGTGAAATAAACTATCAAACTATATACAATACTTGGTTGAAATTAGAGGAGTTTGAAGTTGTGTATGATTGCACTCCTCTGTAAATAATCGAATAGCCTACTGAGTGTCATGAATATAAATACATTTTGCTTCCCTTGGCAAAATGGTTACTAATCTTGAATGGGAAAAGTACGGTCGGGGAGGGGGTGTCAGATATTGCCATAATTAATCAATTAGAACTGATCTATTTTAATGTTTGTTATCCTTCGTATGATTGACCTATATCCTTACACTCGCGTGCCAAATTGCGTTCAAAGTTTAACTCGTCGCACATGCGTTATAATTGCAATGGCGATCTGGCGACCTATTTTGACGAAAGTATGATGGGAAATGAGGTTTCACTTGGTTAGAACTTTATTTTAAACAAGTATTAGGCATGGTCTTTAGTTCACAATTTCGCCGTCATTACTAAGTATAAAATCATAAAAAGGGATACAAACTAGATTATTCGTAAAAACAAAGATCTTGGAAAGGGGGAACGACAGAAAAACATGTCAACACCTTTCACGAGTTCAAATTGAAAAAATGTATAAACCGTATGGCTAGAGTGCGCAAATAGTTTTTTTTATAAAGAAGAAAAGTACATCCATGAAAATGAACAAAATGCTTAACACTACGAATCAACACAAGTTGAAAGTAAGTCAGCATTCAAATCCCAAAGTCTTTCTTTACATTGCTATCATTAATGAAAGATATTTTTGTTTAAATAGATACATAGACCTTAATATTATAACACACAAATAGTCATTTTAGACACAGATACCGATGAATTATTCGTTAATACGGAATAGGCTATACGAGAATTGGCTTGCTTTTGTGCAAATGATGTTACTTATTCGAGTGTTTTATGCCATTACAGAAGCTAAGTCTATTTTAACAATATCAGTTTATTAGTTTAGTTCGCCTATATAGGGCTGAATAATTATCTCTTTGCTGTATATAAATCACGTTTACATAGCTACACAGATTTGCATTACTATTCATTGATATGAAGGCTTGGCTTAAATTGAATGAATTGCTGTATTTCTTAAAGTCTGATATCTAACAGGTGACAGAAAAGTGTATCTGGTCTTCTTTGAAGATGACATTTTTAGTAGTGACCTTTGACCTTTAATTGATGACGATGACTTGCTTAGTCTGTTTCACTAGACTTAACAGATGATGATTCAGCAGAGACGGAGGAAGAACGTCTAAAACGAGCTGCATGAAATGAGAAAGAGATAAATTACTTCATTAAAGATACTTTTTTTTAACAGTTCGTTTGCAACGCATAAAGCATACATTATTAATACAATCATTTGGTTAGATTGTTACAGGATCAAAGACTATAGGGTAAATAAAAAAACCTCTGAGCAAAATTTCTATGAATTTTGGAGACAATAGCTGAAACCATGCACCAATTAAAAACAAAAGAAAAAGAAAAACAAGAGCCAATGGTCGGGAAGAGGAAGTACGGAGAGGAGGTGATTTCTTTCGAAATAGATGTTATTGATTGCTCTTGGTATAACACCAGGGTTTTTCCGAGTAAAATGTGAAGTTATATGTCATTGGAAAACTTGGAATGTTTAGTTTCAGAAAATATACAAAACAAAACAAAAGTAAAAGGAGTCAACTTTGGTGACCTCAGAGATGTTGCTTACCCGAAGAGGTACACGAGACAACGCTAATGCAAACTTTTTCCAAGATCTCACAAGCATCGGCAAAGTTCGTTTCACCTTCCTCTCTACCAAACACACCTGATTATTATCGGCTAAATTCAACAGAGCAAGCTCATCAGAATTTGCAAGCCCGGAAATTTCTTTTCACAGTCGCTCAATACCGTTCTGCATGTGTCACAGAGGGCTTGAAACTCCAAGGTACGATCATTGGTTTAGGCTGTAAAATGAGGAAAAGAATGAAACCATTTATATACTTTGACAGGATAATCAATGGAAGATTATAATTAGCGTAATATGAAACAAATTTGTAAATAATTTTAGTTCAATAACTGCTTCTGAATATTACACAGACGGGAAGGAAACATTTGTAGAAGCCTTTTCTGTAGATAATTCATATAGTGACCCTTGTTCAAATGCGATTTACTTACTCAAATTGCTCTGGTTGGACATATACCGTATTTGGTATCATTCGAAAGGGCATTTCATTGCGGTCAGTTTGACACCGGTGTCATCTGCACGCAATGTACCACAAACATACAACGGGCTGTTACGTAATGCATAATAAATTCATCATTTTTGGCGGTAACTTTGCGCTGACCTCTCTAAAATTTACCAAACTTTGCAGACAGCTGTCACATATATGGTTAAAAAGTGTGGTAAGTTTCATTGACGTAGGTATAAAGATCGCCATTTTAGAGCAAGTTGAAGTTATTTCGCAATATTCTTGAAAACTACAAATTTGGAGGGCAATTTTCGCAAAGTCGGTCAGTGATAGGGTGTAAAAAAATTATTCGGCTGTAAAGGGCATATCCTGAAGTATCTAAAGCCCAAAAGGGTACGGGTTTGGCCAGGCACAATACAGCTGCGGCCAAAGAAAGAAAGCCAGAGCGCAATTTATATTATGCATGGCCATTGGAGCGTGAAATTCATCAGGAATGTGTGCTATGGTAAAAAATCAACACACTGTAAAAAAATTGGGACAAAACGGAACTGGTATGATAAGGTTATGGCAATTAATGGTTTTAAGGAGGCAATTTATAGAGAATTTTAGAATATTGTTACGGATTCGATTTCGGATTTAAATTTAGAGTATGAAGATGGCATGTTGAAGGGCAGGTTATACGTCGCAGATAAAAGAACATCCCTTGGACTATCTAGAGGAATTTGTTAGAAGTTTGTAGGATCTAGGATAGTGGAGATACGAAGGATGAAAGAAAGGCCATAAAACGGACCAGAAACGGACAAAATGGCGCCTGGACGGTTATGCATGTGTGATTTTGAAAAGTGAAGATATAGGTGACCTAGATTAGATATCAGAGATTACGCATACGAAATTTGAAAGGAATCGGGCTCGAGGAAGGGACCTAGATTGGAATCACAAACACTGCGTGCAAAACGAATGGGACTTTTGGCATAAATTCAAGAAGACAATGAAGAAGAATGAGAATGCAGAACGCGAACGGAAACAAGACATTGACGATAAGTTGTCAATGCAATAAACAAGATCGCATTGTTAAATATCTTAATACACGATTTGGTGTATATGCGACATTAGTACTTTCAATGAATGTTGGAAATAAAATCAATATCCATTGGGAAGTGAATGCCATCTTTAGATGTTCTATATTTTGACATTTCTGCAATTATTCGTTTGGCTGGCAGTACATGAGTTTACATTTACATGGATTGACGTAGCAGCATCACTTAGTTCAATAGTCCTTTGAATTATCATCATAACAAATTTGCTTTCCTTTTCAAATTAAAAGATTTTTATAACAATCAAAGCTCTCTCATTTTGATGAACGAGCTCGCGACATGTTTTCGTCAGTGTTACTTAAATTGAAATCCACAGACTATGTTGGAAATAAATTAGAATTAGATAAAACATGTGAGCCACTTCATGAGGCATTTTTGAAGGAAACGGATTGCTGTTTCGATCATTGTCTGTATACTGTAGATGTACCAAGAAAAAGTTACTTGCCCACAGATAATAAAAAATAAATTAAAAAACCCAAGGAACTAACATCAATTTGTTTGGTTTCACGGTCGCATTTTTGGTGCTAGTCCAAGAACCATTTGAGGTCTTACGGTTAAATTTGATTTTTGCATACATCACCAGAGAAAGATTATAGCTACTATTTGCAGACATACCAGGTATTTCTGATCAGTTTTCATATCGCGTTTGCCATATTTTCAGACCTATTAAATAAACGTACATGCACGTATAACTTATATATTTCATACAATCATCACTTCATGAAATGGAAACATACATCATATTGTAGGATATACCAAAAATTGTAACATACATCAAATAATATTAAGAATAGAGAGTGAAAAAACACCATATGGAGATATGACATGCTTAAGGTATTTAGGAAAAAAGAGTGCATAACATTTCTATCCAAGGGAGTCTATCTAGTCATTTCTTGCTTTCAAAATAAATTCCCTCATATTTCACTTCCATTTTTTCTCATGTTTATCTTTTCTATTTCATTTACACATCCATTCATCTCTCCCGTTTCAGCGCAATCTATTCCCAGTACCAATTAAATCCAAGTTTATCATGAGAAACCTGGAAACTGATAATTAAAAAATATGATTGCAAGCAGGGAAGATCTCTTATAGTGGAGAACAGGAACGTCCCCCTCAATTTGAAAACGTTCCAAAACAAATTTATAGCAAATACTGACTAAAGACTGCAACACACGTTTAGGCTCTGGAGGGCCCAAGAGTGCAGCGTTTAGACTAATAAAAATGCCAAAATCTTCTCGCTCGGTCGCTACGCTCCCTCGCACAATATCCTTCAAAACATGAATATAGTAAATATTGTAGAAAATCTCACATTTCGTCCCCACCCCCAGGTCATGAAAAGAAATCGTCGCCCCTGGTGGAGAAAATATGATTTATGAACAATTCTTTCAGAGAGATAGGGACTGAATAGAAGGAAAAATATGAATATTACCTGTCGGGCTTATTTGAGACCAATCAAGTGATCTGGCAGAGCGGTATCAGCGGTTACCATTTATCATCTAAACGTCGATTGTTAATCTAAGGTTTGTAAAATTGCTTTTTCTGACTGAAAGAAAGCTGTAAAGATGAAAGACTGCTCGTCTCCAATCGTATATTTCATGTTGACGTATTTGCTGTTCTCTCTACTAAAGGGATAGAAATAAATCCGGAGTATTCAGAATTTTATCTTTCATTCTCATTTATATTTTTTCAGTTCTGAATACATAATAAGGTCAGTATACATTAAAACATACACGGAGAAATCTAAGCTTAGTTTAAACAGAATAGATCTCCAAGATAAGCGTAGTTTGATGCATTGTGAGCCCTGGCAATTTAGTACAAGCAAAAGAATTAGGGGGTTCCAAGTTTATTCTATTATTTCTTTCTTGGGCGTAGAGTACATGCATCCCCTATCATTTAAAAAACTCGATTAGCTTCCTTTTTCTCATTGCGTACAGTTTAAACTCTGCCTTTATGTTCACAAATTAATCACCAATTCTACCCTTCTTACCTTGCTGACATGATTTTTCCTTACTTACCAACACGTGATCTTTTTCCACAGATAGTTAGGATAATACTTTAAATTCATAATGATATATTATAGAAATATCAAGTTCGTTATTATATGTATATATGTAAATCATATTTAGACCTGAAGTTATTTATATTTGGAAAAATGCAGAAACCAAATCAAATCAAATTATAAATCAATCTTATTGTATTTGCCCTTTCGACCCAATTGTATTAAATGGGTAGCAGGCAATGATGTGGTAATAGGGACTTTTAGATTTGCACGACGAGAACGTGGACTGCTTCGTGGACATCCTTTTAAGGCAATGTGACGTCCTTTTAAGGCACTGCCGGGCACTGACAATCTGCCCGGCAGTGCCTTAAAGACAGTCCACGTTCTCGTTGTGCAAATCTAAAAGTCCCTAATGATAACTGAATGGCTCCCAAGAACAGCACTATATTTTCAAGAAGGACGTTCACTCATACCTTTATTAGAGTTAGCTCATTTCTTGCTTTGAACAGAATCATTATTGCTTTGTGTAAATCTTTGTTAAAATCCGTAACGGTGAATGCCCCACATACCTTTTCAGTCTCGTAAAATCCAAACCCTCCTCCTCCTGGTTGCGTGCTTCAACTTCCTCTCATTTTCAACTAATTCCCGGCCCTCGTGTAAAAACAAGATACGGCGATAGAGCATTTTCTGTAGCCGCCCCCCAGTTGTGGAATAGCCTCCCGTCCTACATCCAAAATGCTCCTTCTATACACACTTTCAAAGTAATGTTAAAAACCCATCTGTTCAAATCCATATCATGAATTTTTGTCTTCTCTAAACATGTCAAAATATGAAATCTTTAGTCATCTTTAGCATAATTTAAGTTACATTAAGTTGTTTGATTGATTTATCTGTAACATACTGTAATTTTTTATTGAATAATATTGTGTAATCGTGGTGCTGTCGTCCCGGCTTTTATTTCGTGTAAGGACATTGCTTTACTGAATGGCTGCTGGGACAACAGCACCATAGCGCCTAGAAACAATGTATTAGGCGCGTTATAAATGTGATCTATTATTATTATTAAAGTCGAATAAAAGATTAGGCTTGGATAATAATGATAATGATGATGATGAAGATGATGATGATAATGATTATGATAATAATAATTATAGTAATAATGATAACAATAATAATAATGATGATAAAAATAATGTAATAATACTACTACTCATACTACTACTACTACTAATAAAAATAAAAATAATAATAAAGATGGACTTTTGAAGCGCAAATAGACTAGCACGTCTGTCTATGTGCTTAACAATACAGCTAAACAAAAATAAAATTTCATGCTTACAAATTTCTACAGATTAATTCATATATTAGAGTAAAAATGATGTACTAACATACAATATTAATAACGGACAATGAACAAAGTATAACCACTAAAAAATACTTGTTTCTTATTTATTCTAGATAATATCCATATCTCACATTTATTTAATTAGTCAGGTAACGTTTCATACAACTTTTTCGTAATATTAAATTAATCAGGAGTAAAAAAAAGACTAAAATAATTGTAAAAGGAACGCTTCATTGCGGTTTTGTTTTGTAAATCCATTTTCGAATTTTTACCTCTGTCAGCATGAAAGAAAAGAACTGAGGGATGGGGAGAGAGGGGCAAAAAGTAAAGAGATGGAAGAGAAAGAGAGAGAGAGAGAGAGTGAAAGAGAGATGGGAGTGAAAGAGAGAGGGAGAGAGAGAGAGAGAGAGAGGAGAGGGATTGAGAGAGGGGGAGAGAGAGAGAGAGAGAGAGCAGGGCGAAAATTCAATCAATACACTAGTCTATGTTATAACTAAATGAAACCCTACAGAAGGAAACACAGCTCTTCAACATTTCTTTTTGCGTAGATAAGATTTCTTCCGAAGACCAAATGTAGATGTTTGTATAGGTACAGTAAGCAGATATTGATCGGACAATTAGTATGAGGAGATCAAACCGACGGTCATCTCATTAAATGAGAGAAAAAATATATAAACCTTCTAAAAATTGTTTGCCGCATTCGAAACGAATCCCAAAGGGTAGTCGAACGTCAATGAATTTATGGTGCGGTGAATGATTTTGTTGATTGGAAATGGTCTTTTACAAACATCATAATGATGCTGAATTTTCCGGGTCGCAGAAAAATAAACAAAGATATGAAGGCGGAAGGAGGGGTTGTGAAAGAGAGACAAGGAAGAGAAAGGGAGGTGATCAGTAAAAAAAAAATTGAGTGCTATCGCATAACCAAAAATGTAAGCTGTAAAGAAACAACCTAACCAAATCTCTCCATTCATGACCCGTAAACATGCACCTGTAACCAATGCATACAACTACTTAAAAACGATTCCTGAAAATCCGATTACATTTTCTTTAATAGCATAAGCTGTAGAAAAAAGTAGGTTTTTTAAATACAAGAAATTATTTATAAAGAAGGAAAGAAGAATACATGAGAAGGTCAAGAGAGCGCGAGAAGAAAATAAACACAATACATATTAAGTAGTGATAAGAAAAACGAAAGAAATACTTGAATTTCTAAGGCAGTAATCATCATGAAAATGAGAAATGGAAAGGGGGTGGTAGGGATGCAGAGGAGGAGGAATTCTTATTTTGAAATTCGCCCCTTCTCCGATCAGGTGTATTATCACAAGGGGTTTGTTCGAGAAGGGGAGGGAGGGGTTGACACCCCTAAACACATTTCTGTAGACCTTGTCCACATTGCGCAAAGTTTGGTGACGTATTGTTTTGTTCTATTTACTGTTTTTTTTTCTTTTAATAGGTTTTGCTTGTTAGGATCCTTGAGGCTAACTCGTTGGCAAATTTGTCCCGACAACCCCCCCCCATTAAAAAATCATCTCTAGTGATGCCTCTGATCCAGCGTTCAGTGGTGAATTGTTTTTGTCTCTCTACCCCCGTTTTCTCGCTCTCTCTATCCCCCTCCCCCGCTCTCTATACCCCCTCTCTCTCTTCCTAACGTCATGTTGGTCAAGAAATTGAATTAATTGCGCTCTCAATGATTACAATTATAACGTAGATGACGACAAAGGTCATATTGGAGGAATTGAATGAACATTTCAAAATTAATGATGTGCATTTATCAACTTTTATATTATGAGCATAGTATTTGATAATCTTAAAATAAAAAAATATACGTTTTCTTTATTTACATCCTACAAAACATCTGTCGCTCCTTGACTTTTTCCAGCTCTTGACCTTTAGCTTTCCATCTCTTTGGAGAAAAAAAAAATCCCACGCACCAGTCTACTTCATTTAAAAATTTTCATTTTAAAATGAAATTTATCGAAAAGCGCATGTGCGTGGCTGTCTTTCTATCAAAATAGTCAAAATAAAGAAATACTAAAGATCGCTAGATTTCCTATGCATATTAAAGAGGGAGCATATTATCATTCAAGCATTATGGACATCAGCTATTTCAATCCGCTTATTGATCGCTTTACAAAGTTCTGAGCAATTCTGACTCAGTTCATAATGGGTCAGATATGAGGCAGCATCAACATCTCTCAAGAAATGAAGACTCATACTAAACCAAGGGACACCATTTTTATAAAGTTCTCGTCAGCTCTTTTCTCGATTTACTCGACTTTTGGAACATGCAGTATTTTAGTCGACTTTCGTCACATGACCAGTGTATCTTAATATTAAACATTAAAGTCAACTGATAAGAATTTTTGATAATAGTAGCAGAGGCAAAATTTTGTGAACTTTTTCTTCTTAATGATGCATAAGTAAATTTCGAGTGACTCTTAGTGACATAATTCTACCTGAGAAGCACTAGAGATTCGAAAGAGAGGACGATTAATCTTCGGGAGTATATTCAAGTCAGCGGTAAGTAATTATTAATCAAGGATTTTTCTATCAGACATAAAACCTTGTAGTGAAATAATTAATTTTTTGTGACATAAACTTTCTTTTTCTATTAGCCATTATTGAATTTTTGAGAATAGTAGTAGAGGCAAAATTTTGTGAACTTTTTTCTTCTTAATGATGCATTAGTAAATTTCGAGTGACTCGTAGTGACATAATTTTACCTGAGAAGCACTAGAGATTCGAAAGAAAGGACGATTAATCTTCGGGAGTATATTCAAGTCAGCGGGAAGTAATGATTAATTAAGGACTTTTCGATCAGACATAAACATAATTAATTTTTTTGTGACATGAACTTTCTCTTGGATGTTTTCAGAAAAGTAATAACCTAGTTAAAAATTTAAAAAATCAGGAAAGTCGGAGATATTTGATTATATATAATATAAATTTGAAGAAAAACAAAAAACAAAAAACAAATGAGCATCTTAAGGCTATATTAAAGAAAAAATATTTTCAAACCAATGCTACTTGATGAGTCAGATTTAATTAATTGGTGACATTCCATAGTTAAAAGAATATACCATAAAACCAACATTTATTAAAACCGTATTACTATTTTAAGACATTGGTTGAGTCAACGAGGGAGAAAAAGATAGATAGAGCCAAAAAATAAAGGCCGATGTAAAAATGAAAGAAATAAGACAATATGATCATATTCGATTTAATTTGATGGAAATAATTTTATTCGCGGTAAACACACATCATATAGAAATCGAATTAGATTAGATAATACGAAAGAAGAAAAGGGGAAAAAACTCAATAATAATTTTGCTTTTAAATTTCTTTTGTCCCCCGATACTTTTTCATGTCACTTGTGCATTTTTTAATGTGAAAAGTACAAAAGTAGTACATGTATATCTTGATGTGGACACGTTAATTTGTTCCTCTCATGCTAAATCATATTAACTGTTGATGTTCTGACATTAATATGAGCAACGCAATCAAATGTTTTCTCCGACCACTTCATTTTCCCCTTCATTTTGGTTCTGCTGTAATAGTAGTAGTAGTAGTAGTAGTCGTAATAGTAGTAGTTGTTGTTTGAGCATCGTTCGCTATAAAACGTAGACCATGTAGATCGAAGTTTTAGAAGGGTTTAAGAAGAATTATTCTGCTAGAACCGATCCTGCTGGAAGAGAGGCTAGAGCAGGAGTGGCCAACCTTTTAAAGCTCGCGGGCCACAGCTAACGATTGGCATAACTTGGCGGGCCGTATATAGTCTCCCCCCCCCCACACCCACTCCTGCATTACGACAAATACGTGTACACACCTGCAATTTTGTAAACATATTTCTCGATTCACAACATTTGTATATTTACAAACGTTACTGCGTGCGGAAATTACAAACTGAAATTAAAATACCTGATGACAATGTAATGAGAGGGAATTTGAGGAGTTTTGTATCAACCACGAAACTAGTCAATATGTTGTGAATGATGAAAACAAATTATGGAAATAGAGATAGCTGTGTGTAAATGTGTTGCCCTATTTCATCGCTGCTATGCGGGCCGCATTTCATTTATGAGCTATTTTTATAATTATTTTTTCAATGCTCCGCGGGCCGCATCAGAAGAGCTCGCGGGCCGCAGGTTGGCCACCCATGGGCTAGAGCTTCAAAAATATTGGTAATAACATTTTGTAAAAGTATACACGATGATGATATTGTTATAGTGAACAATAACAATCTGAATCTAGCATGATTTTGGCATGCGTCTTCCTTCTTTACGGCGGCAGAAATTGACACAGCAGGGCCAGCACCATCGCGATCTAGCATTTCGGAGAATATACCAAGGGACCTTCTCAATCTCTCTAATTTTCTAAAGATCTTTCATATACTGTTTAATTTTCCTTGCGCATCATGCAGATCGCCTGGATTCGCGGACACGCTACGACAAATTTGAAACGATAAGAATTATCGTTGTGCCACTGTGAATCTCACAAACGCTTTGATAGTGGTGGTTCTGTCACAATTTCCGCTCAAATGTGAGAAGAATAACAAAGCAATATAATACTTTCTCGTAGTTGGCTTAGAAATGATGTTGAATCCTTGTCATATGATTACACTGTGCAAGCGATTGGGAAAGGTTGATTATAGTATGTAAGAATTGATATATACTGTAAGGTTTTGGAATGAAATGATCAAATTGAAAACACTGGAATATAATATTGAATAAGTCTTACTGAAAGAGAGGGGCGGCGGAGCGTCTTCGAAAGTGAGGAAGAGGGGAAGGGGGCACCAACAAAAGGAGCACTTTCTGGAAATAAGGGGTACTTACAAAGGGAAACCTCAAATCGAACATATACCATTTTTTGACATTTGTAATAATAATCCGCTTTTTTATATAGCGCCCATTACATCGATCCAACGATGTGCCTAAGCGCTTTACAGATATATTATTACCCCGGTCATCGGATTCAGGCTTACCCGCACACAATGTATGCACATTTTCCACTCCCTGGGGAGCATTCCATCCAGTCGCCATTTTACAAGCGCACACTTGCTTATCCAACCACATGAACTTTCGCATCCTACCGGGTACCCATTTAACACCTGGGTGGAGAAGAGCAAGTGCAGGTAAATATCTTGCCAAAGGATATTAGTGCGCTGTCGGGATTCGAACCCTCGACCTTCGCCTCTCCAGTCAAGCGCCTTAAACCACTCGACCACGACACTCCCACATTTGTATATACCCATTCATTGTCACGATTGGGATTACATTATCAGGGATGATATCAACATTTATTTCTCGCTTTACATGGTCCAAGATACTGCTTAAGCATCCTACTTTGCAGTTGGGTTTGATGGTTTGAATATTAATTTGCGAGCGAGCAAAAAATGTAAGATTTGTAAAGTCGCAGTACGAAAAATTACATCTTATAAGGAGGATAAAAACAAATCCTGATGAGTTTTAAGCACAATCTAATGATGAAAGACTAAAAAGACCTTATAAAAGTAACATAATTATATCAACTATAAATGCGAGCGAGCGTAGTGAGCGAGCTTTAGGGAAAATTAAAGAAAAAGGGGCTCTAAGTCGCTTTAAATTAAGGGCGCATGGTATGGAGGAGGGAAAATGGGGCACTAATCAGAAGGGGAAAAAGCACAAAAGAAAAGGTGCTCGTGTTAAAGTAAAAAATAGCAGTTATCAGAGGTGAAAATGGGGCACTTCTCGCACCTGAAAAGGGGAAAAGCACTTTTGAGAATGGAAAACGGGCATCTCAGTGTCGAAGGAAAAGGGACACCTTTCAGATTTTAATAGGGGCATTTTGAGAGGTGAAAAGGGGCATTTATGAAAACGGGAAGGGACTCATATTGAATTGAATTGATTTGGTTTATTGTAATAAAAGAACATGCAGCTGGAAAGCTGAAATTGCTCAATTTACAAAGTCAATGTACAACACAATAAACGATCAAAATATGAATGACTAAAACGTACAACCATAAATCATGCATAATGAAACTTTATAAAACTCTCAAATATTACATAAAAATAAAAATATAAATATATTAAAAACTTCTGTGTCATCAAAGGTAAAAGAGAAAGGAGAGAGAGACGGAACTAGAAAGAGGAAGAGAAGGGTGAAGAAGAAAGAAAGAAAAGTTGATCAGAGAATATACGGAAAGATTGGAGGAGATGGGTAGAGAAGGACAGAGTAGAAAGAGAGGAGAATGAAGACCATTAATATTTATGTGGTAGAGTGATAGTTACAGTACAAACCAACAAAAAAAAAGCACATGCCCAGAGTAGAGGCAAACCCGTTTTCTTTTTATCGGCAAATACCACTGCTCTATCTCTCACTTATTTTGCTTGAGTTTGTACATTTTTTCTATGTCATTTACACATCCAGCCCTGATTCATCTCTCCCGTTTCAGCGCAATCTATTCACAGTGACAATTAAATCCGAGTTTATCATGAGAAACATGAAAACTAATAATTAAAAAAATAATTGCAAGCAGGCGGACAGGGAAGATCTCTTACAGTGGAGAATATATGATATATGAATAATTCTTTCAGAGAGATAGGGACTGAATAGAAGGAAAAATATGACTTTTACCTGTCGGGCTTTTTTTAGACCAATCAAGTGATCTGGCAGAGCGGTATCAACGGTTACCATTTATCATCTAAACGTCGATTGTTAATCTAAGACTTGTAAAATTGCTTTTTCTGACTGGAAGAAAGCTGTAAAGATGAAAGACTGCTCGTCTCGAATCGTATATTTCATGTTGACGTATTCTGCGGTTCTCTCTGTTAAAGGCATAGAAATAAATTTTCATTTTATTTCATTTATATTTTTTTCTGTTCTGAATACATAATAAAGTCAGTATACATTTAAACATACATATGAAAAGGAAAATGGGCACTTATTTGAAGGTAATAAGTACCTTAAAAAAGTGTGTGTGTGTGTGGGGGGGGGGGCACTGTGCCCCCCTGCCACCACCGGGAGCGCCGCCTCTGCTGAAAGACATATGCAATGCACAAAGAAATAAGTACATGGGACTATACACACATGTGGCATGAAAGGTTGGTCCAAACCTTTTCAGCTATTTCTCATCGTTCTTCAAAATATGTAGTCATTTGAAGGGCAATCTTTTACAGGTGACATATCTGATATATTCTTCTATTAAAACTGAGACGAAAATAATGAGAAATTCATGAACTCATTTTCTTTTATCTTTAAAGCAGCCATTCTATAAAACAATATCTATATATCAATGGAAAGCTAATGGCCTCAGGAATTTAGAAAACAATATTTCAGATTTGTTAAATGCTTAATTAAGTCGTAATAAAAGCAATGCACAAAGAAATAAGTACATGGGACTATACACACATGTGGCATGAAAGGTTGGTCCAAACCTTTTCAGCTATTTCTCATCGTTCTTCAAAATATGTAGTCATTTGAAGGGCAATCTTTTACAGGTGACATATCTGATATATTCTTCTATTAAAACTGAGACGAAAATAATGAGAAATTCAGAAACTCATTTTCTTTTATCTTTAACGCAGCCATTCTATAAAACAATATCTATATATCAATGGAAAGCTAATGGCCTCAGGAATTTGGAAAACAATATTTCAGATTTGTTAAATGCTTAATTAAGTCGTAATAAAAAAAATGTCATCATTCATTTCTCCCCCAAATAAAACCAATAAGACGCCCAAAATAACGTGACGTAGGCGATTATAGCATGTCCCCAAAATATAAACAAATGCTCGTAACCACTTCATGGAGTCTATGGCTTTTGCTGTATAAGTTTGTTGCATGATTTGATTGTTTTCCATTTATGTACTTTGAATTAGATAAAGATAAACTAAAAAAGAAGGAAGGATAATGTTGCTTATTACATAAATCTGACGAAATTATACAGATATTTTCGGGGGGGGGGTAATTTTCGAGAGGTAGGCCTAATTGTCCGGGGGGTAATTGTCCTTAGGGGTAATTGTCCCGCTGGTAATTGGCCGGGGGGATTTTCCAGGGGGTTATTGTCCTAGAACCAAAAGAAACCAATTCAAATTAACACAATATGTAAGTAATATTGCAATCGCTATTGCCGGTCATCATTCGTGCTCAAATCGCACTGCAGGCCAACAAAATCACATCAAATCAAACATCACTTAGTGTTTGTTTCATATACCGGTCAGTGGAGACTTCTTGAAACAAATTTCACAACATTCTTTGTTGTAAATATGACCTATTTCAGCCTTTTTTCGATTGAGATTACTCCTAACACCCGTCTTCTCCACCGGCTTCCGACTGCGATCTCTGCCGTCTAGTCTGGTAAGCAAGTTCGTAATTCGCGATGGTACATTACGTCGGTGGAATCTACCCACTCACGATCAAACATAGTCGACGTGTAAACATGTATTTTAATTCAGAAATTATAATAAATTGAAAACTGGCCCATCGATACCATCAATATCATCGTCACTGGATTCAGACGATGAATACTGCAGATCCAAGTTACTTTCTGCCCTAATTTCACTCATTTTATGGATAATAAATCGTTGAAATTTATGAAAATATGGCTGCTATCGATCGTCTAGCGTGTGTTGATAAGGCGTTGTGTGAATCCGGAAGTGGCATTGCTTCAATCGCCTACGTATCACCAAAGCGCCCAGTTTGTATGATTTCAGTTTCGTTTATTGGGGGGGGAGGTGCCAAGATTCAACGTTAAATGTCTGATTGTGGTCACATATGTATTTTAGGGGAAATATATGACACGTTTTTTCTCCCTTTCTTTAGATCATGAGCTTTCATTTGAGGTGCAATGTCTATTTTAAGAGTGACTCGGTTACACTGTTGAAGGTTGATGAAAAAACTGCGTAATTTTTGTATGAAATGTTACTTATTATATTCCTTATACTGTACTAACCCTCTAACATGCAAAAAATCCTGACAAAATTCTCAAACCACAAAGATAATTATGGTTTTCTTTGAAGCGTCACTGTGCAACACCCTCTAACAGTAATTTCTCCCGACCATTTTTGAATTTTCCCAACCGTTTTTCCATGAAAATAAGACATAAGGACAGGCATTTAAACATCTTTTAACACTTAAATGGCTGGCATGGTATATTTCATTGCTTTGTGACGATTTACATCCACCTAAAATGTAATTAAATTGTAATGATATAGTTGGGAGAATTAATAATTATAATAATATAAATAAGGAATCGATCAGATCAGTTTTTCCAAATTTTTTATCATTAGTAATGGTCTGTTTTCACTCAAACTTTTAGATTATCTAACATTGAAGTCACTACATTAGCACCATTTTCTCTCATCTGAACAAAGTTACCAAGTCCCCAACTAAACATTCTCTTTACAAATTGTCTATACGTGTGACTAGTCTCTAACGTCACAAAAAGGTTAGGTGGAATCAATAATGGTTAGAATATCGATGTTATTCTTACTTGTTCATGTAAACATCAACGTTAGTACAGTAATGGATTTGTCTACATCCATTATTCAAACACTTTCATTTCGTCGCAGATAAAGATAATAGTTCAAACATCTGGCTATAATCCCTATTATCGTCACGCATCATTATGAATTCCAATGTTCACTTAGGTTTTTACTGTTTTTGTAATTGCAGTTGAGGCGAGGGGAGATTTTCCAGCATGGCAACATACATATTCAACCTTTTGTAATGAACGATTTACGACGGGAAAGGATCAGCTCGGGGAAAAGGAAGTATTGTGCAGTTTCGCAAACCACTCCCTCTTTTTATCTCTTTGTGCGAGAATTTAAGATAAAACCGGCGTACTTCAAAAGTTCAAGCTGAAGAGATCGAGGCTTTCCTTCTTCACAATCATTCGAGAATTGAAGACGAGATTCGAGGGGTGAACGACTAGCATCTATAAAATAGAAGGATAGCATCGAGGTTTGTGATATTCTGTTTTGTCGAGTTGGTAATCGCTATCGTTTTCAGGATCACCCATAGATATAGCATCAACAAAGTAACCAAAGCATCAACTTCTCAAAAGTCTCTAAATACATGTATCTCAATAGAACTTCGCGTTAAACATCATTCGAAACAGACGGTCAATTTCAAACGCTTCTATGGTAGATGTATAGGGACTATGGTATAGGCAAATTTTAACCGTTTTGCTCTCAGTCTTCTCATATTTTGTGCATTTTCTTCATTTTCTTCATACCCTTTCTCAAGAGTTTGCTAACCTGTCGTTCATCCCACCCGACGCAAATTTGCAAAAACATTTTTGGCGGGGGGAAGTCGGATAATTTCAAAAGCCTTTATCATTAGTGTAGACGTGTTAATAAACACGATCTAATTTGCCACAAAGACCAAAATTGTTAACTCTCTGCAAGCGCCATAGTTGCTTGAGCTATGGAATCTTTCTTCGGATCAACACACATGCCAGAAACCAACGATTCTATCGTAGAGGATTTCGACGTGGGATGGACGGCTGGTAGAATCGAAAATAGCGCCTTTGTCCGCACGATCTACGGTCTGATTGCTTTCTGTGGCATCACCGGCAACGCTTTAGTCTGCTTCGTTCTCCTCCGCGTCCCCGCGCTCCGTACTCGTACCAGTCAATTCATCATCAATCTCGCCGTCAATGACCTCGCGACGTCCCTCCTCGTCATTCCATTTCACCTGTTTCCGAATATTCCACCTGCGCCGTCCGGTTTGGCGGGGCAGCTCTACTGTCGGCTCTTTATCTCGAAGGCCCTGCTGTGGGCCTCGATCGTCGCTTCGGCCTTTAGTCTCATCGCTGTCACCACAGAGCGTTATTTCGCCGTGGTCCATCCCATTCGGTATAAGTTGTACTTCACACCCAAACTTGCCATCATCGTGGTTGTCGCCTGCTGGGTTTTCGCTATTCTCCTGTCTTCATATCACATGCTATCTTTTAAGCCATCCAATGGTATCTGTATCTTCATCCCTTTCTCGAATCCTGTCGATCAAATGGTAAGTAGTTAGTGTCGTAATATTATTTTTAGATGGTTCGGAAGAGTTTGGAAGAACTTTGCGGGTCACTCCTATGATGGACTCTAGATCTAAAAGAGCATTTGACTAGAGTCAGGAAAATGAAGAAGATAATTTCAAGGGACTAATATAGCTACATGTTTGGTGCGAGACGGGTTACGCCCTTCAAATCTTATAAAAGTTAAAATCGATATTAAGGAGTTGTTTATTGATTTACATTTGAATGAACATAAGGATACAAAAGGATTAGAGGTGAGTCTGATTATTACTTTTAGATTCCTATAAAAGTTAGGGGTTGAATCATTTATATATTTTCTTTTAGTACATTTTCTCACCTTTGAAGGAATATTAGAAGAAAGAGTACTGAAAAGAGTCTCGGTATGAATTGAATCGGGTTACATGTCGTTTTTCCGTAAATTCATAATTCCAAAGGTTCGTTTATATTTCGAGGGTTCGTAATTCATAATGTTCGTTAGTCGGTAGATTCGTATTTCCGGAAGTGAAATAGAATTCACTATTCCGAAAATTAAAAATGGTTCATAATTCTGAAGGTTCATAGTTTAACAAAATAACGTACATGTAGACCTCTGGTGCATGTCCAGGGGCGACGGATCGACTTCCAAAGTGGGGGGGGGGACCAACAAAAAGGGCACTTTCTGGAAAAAAGGGCACCTACAAAGGGAAATCTCAACGCGAAAATATACACATTTTTTAAGACATTGGTATATACCCCTACATTGTGATTAAATTATCAGGAATGATTTCGATATTTTTTGTCTATTTATACAACATACAAGATATTGCTTAAGCATCATACTTTTTAGTTGGGTGTGATGGTCTGAAAATTCGTTTGCGATCGAGCGAGGAAACTTTTTAAAGATTTGTGAGTTCGCAGTGCGAAAAATTACATCTTATAAAGAGGGGAAAACCCAATCCTGATGGGGTTATAAGCACATTCTCTTAACGGAAGACTGAAAAAACCTTGTTAAGTAACGTAATTACATCATCTATAAATGCGAGCGAGCTTTGGGGGAAATTGGTTTTAGTTGCTTGTAATTAGGGGCGCGTTTAATGATGAAGAGGAAAAGGGGACACTTATCGAAAGGGATAAGACACTTGTTACAAAAGAAAAGGAGCACGTGTCAAAGTACAAAGGGTAATTATCAGAGGTGAAAAGGGGCACTTATGAGAATGGAAAATGGACATTTGTCGACGGAAAAGGGGCACCCATCAGATTTTGATAGGGGCATTTATAAGAGGTGAACATGGGATAGGCCCCTTATTAGAAAGGAAAAGGGGCGCGTATCATTGTTAAAAGGGAAATTGTCAGAGGTGAAAAGGGGCACTTATGAGAATAAAAAAGAGGAACTTATAATAAAGGAAAATGTGCATTAGTTGAAAGAAAAGGGGGAACCGATCAGATTTTAATAGGGGCATTAATCGGAGGTGAAAAGGGGCTTTTATGAGAAGGGGGAAATGGCTCTTATTAAAAAAGAAAAAGAGGCATATGTTAAAATAAACGGGGCACTTATTAGAGATGAAAAGGGGGAATTATGAGAAGGGGGAAGGGGCACTTATATGAAGGAAAAGGAGCATTTATTAGAAAGGAAAAGAGGCACGTGTCAAAATAAGAGGGTCAGTTATCAGAGGTTAAGAGGGACACACTTCAGAGATGAAAGGAGCACTAATCAAGAGGGGAAGGGGCACTTGTCAAAGTAAAACGAGTATCTCTCGGATTTGAATAGGGGCAATTATCGGAGGTGAAGGGGCACTTATCTGAAGTGATAAAGAGTAACTTCTCGTATCTGAAAAGGGTCATTTACCAGGAATGAAAAGGGGCATTTAGGAGAAGGGCAGGCGGCTCTTTTTTTTTTAAATGGGGGCACTTATAATTAGGAAAAGGGGCACTTATAGGAAAGGAAAAGGGGCACTTGTGAAAATATAAGGTGCGCTTATCCGAGTTAAAAAGGGGGTAGTTTTAAAAGGGGAAGGGGCACTTTTACAAATTAATAGGGGCACTTGTCAGAGTAAAAGGGGCACTTTTGGAGTACTTGAAAAAGTGGGGGCACTGTGCCGCCCCCCGGATGGCCGCCTCTGTACATGTCCCTGTATTTTCCTCGACTGTGCTACTCATCCTGAAGGTTGCCAGGGCAAGCGACCTTACCTTATCACTGTACTCCCTTTCGCAACCACAGATTTTGGGAGTGTTTCTTTTCGCGATGATGTATGCTCTACCCATCGCCATCACCTTCGTGCTCCAGACCCGTGCCATCATCTCGCTCCGAAATCAGGCCAAGTCATTTAACAGCGGACATCCACAACGAGGTCGGTTTACGATTTTATTTTGAAATTAAGAAGAGAAAGAATAAACTCTCCATTATCATCACTGACCTGCTTCTGTGTGCGTGTATTTTACTTCTTGCATCTAAACCACACTGTATAGTTTAAGAAAACATGTTCTGAAAACAATGAAAAAGTGCTCAAAACTGTTGCCCCAGCGCGGTGGCTCGACCCTTTATGCTGTTGGTATGTCATTTTGATTGTAAAGGTGTCTGGGATGTTGTTAAAAAAGTGCTTACCATAAAAAAGAGCCCCGGGTGTGACGAGCTCGGGAACTCCGTAATGATAGGCAGAAAGTATTGAATGTGTGATGGGTCTAGGTATATTTTTGCCCTCATATTTTCATGAAACCCATAAACTTTCCGATTTTTAGACGGTGAGGCTGGAATCAACAAGGACCGATGGCAGTTTAGAGCGGCTGATGACATGCAGAAGACACTCTGGGTCGTCGTTCTCTTCTATGTCCTATGCTGGGGACCGAACCATTTCCTCTTTCTCGCTTTCACATTCGGCGCACGTGTCGACTTCACCTCGCAGTACTACCATTTCACCGTCATCATCGCCCTCTTCAACTCCTGCGTGAATCCATTCATATACGTGTTTAAGAACAAGGCGTTTCGAAGGGGTATTCTTCAGGCTTTGCGTTTGCCACCGGGGAGGGCAGCTGTTCACCCTGCGGGGTTGGGTAGTGGGACAGGGACTGGGGTCTCTACTGGTAGGGACACAGAATCAACGATTCATTAGTGGTCATCCTAGTCAACCGACAGCGCACGAGGCGAAAAAACAACGAAATAAATAAGGAAATAAGATAGTTAAATGTCGGTCTCATGGGCTGTTGGTTTTGTGGTTGGTTTTGTTCAGCGAATCGTAACACATCGTAACACTGACTTGTATTAGGACCTAATAAGATTTAGAGGTAGCATTGAGATGCACATTAAGGTAATTAATTTGAATTTCAATATACGAAATCTGATACAAAAAGCAAATGTAAATACTGATATAAAGCTTTAAAAATATATTGTAAATATTTATGATCTGTATCATAAAGTGTATTTAGTTTTGTAATATAATAGGATTGATATGAATTATTTGATATAAACTAATTGCAGGTCTCAATCAAGGCAACTAAACACAACACAATGTAGTAATTTGTTTCATTTTGATCAATATTAAAAAGTATCTTTTCTCCCATGACTGGTTATTTTTTATCATTTCGTAATGACAAAGAAAGCGAGTCAATCGAACTTTACTTCCGAGATGAGAAATTGAGGGGGCACTTTAATATACGTCCTACTTTGTGCATTTTAGAATAATTACTGCCAAAGTGATGGAGTTACTTCATGAATGCCTTTTGTTTGCCCTCCTGAAAAGAATACTTCCACCTGTGTATCATGGAATTGTACCGCAGGTGCATAAATGAATAAGGATTACATTGATCTCCAACCAGTTGTTTATCATTGCCGATCAATCGCCGAACAACTGCCAACCATTCGCAGATGTTTCCACGAGCGGTCGCAGATTACTTTACGAAAACCTTTGAATCGTTAACTGCCCTACAACCTATCTGCAATAAATATTGATCATCCACTATAAAGATTTGCAAATTGGTTGTCGGTGGCCGCAACTTTTTCTGGTTGTCAGAAGTCTGCAACCGGTCGTACGCCTAGTGTGGCTTAGGCTTTTCTGTGATGTTTTAACCAATCTTTACTCAAGAAAAGGATAAGGTAAGAATTCTTGGTAGATTTTTGTGTCAATTCGATATATAAAAGATATATAAAAGATATATCGACTGCTTCAATATTCGAGGCCTGGCTGTTTCTATACTACTGGCTCCCGGGGACGCGCGCCGCGGGGTCATGACAGGATGCAACGTCCCCTTGAGCCTATAAAAACAGCCAGGCCTCTCACAGCAGTCGATATATATCTATACTATATTTAACAATACTAAAATAAAGCACTTGACAAATTTAATTAATTTATTTATGCGAAACCTTCACTCCAGAAGAGCACCAACTAACAATAGCAAGTGAATTAAATGCTTCATCTCCACACACCTGGGGGTGTTTCACAAAGACTAAGATCGACTTTAATTTGGAATTAACTATGGCAGGCCATTCATGCCACTGTTTGCTCTCACAATTCACTGGCATTGGTCTCTCAAGAGACGTACAAATCATGGTCACATATCTACAGAACTTACATTTTTTGATAATTCATTATTGAAGGAAAATATATTATCTAAATATCATAATGGTGAGAGCAACCAGTGGCATAAATGGCCTGCCATAGTTAAGTCCAACTTAAAGTCGATCTTAGTCTTTGTGAAACAATCCCCTGGAAAGGAAGCATCCATAAATTTGAATACATTTAGTTGATAAACGACTTCGCATAGTACGTCACGTTATCAAGAAAATGGTGATGCCCATGCCTTCTTCAGAAAATGTACATTATTCTTGCTTTGTACCTCTACCATACACTTTGATGGGGAATCTTATAGATTAATGGACAATAATACAATAAATCTCTCAGAATAACTAAAGTTATTTCTTGGGGTGGGCTTTCCTGTAAGACTCTGGACACGGCAACATTGATGGTAGCAACTTGGTGTGACAAATTGGTGAGTAGCCCATCATCTCGCCGGTAAATTGGATATGAATATAACAAAGTCTGCTAAAAAAAAGAGGCAATTATATAGTAGTAAAAGTTGTAAAGAAGTCTGTTTTGACAGCTTCCATCATTCCCCTTTCTTGGGGGCAGTTCCGGTAGGCTCCTGGTCATGATGGTAACTATAAACCTAAACAAGCACATAATTCCAAATCGAGAATAATAATGAGCTCCATGAAAGAGAGAAAGAGATAGAGAGAGAGAGAGAGAGAGAGAGAGGGGGAACAGGGAGGGAGAAAGGAGAGGGAGGAGAGGGAAGAGGAATATACATGAATAAAAAACTCATTTGTTCAGTCACTGTGTTCGGTCACCTCGATACACGAATATGAGGATATTCGGCCTTTGCCCATAATTGTGTTGCAAGCGAGTGAAGTGAATGAGCGTGGTAAGAATGTAATTTCAATAGAAAAGATATAAGATATATTTGGGTACCTCGCTGTCAAATAGAAGGATTTTCGGTCATCTCGTTGCCCACACGTGGAGGTATTCAGGCACTTGGCTGCCTGAAATCACCCTGTTTCTAAATGTTGCGAGCGAGCAAAGAAGAAAGACTCTTCATGATTATCTTCAAAATGCTATTTCCTCGTGAAATTACATACTCTCCCGGTTTCTAACCGACGGTTTTCATAAAATCAACGTTATTCCATCAGTTTTTTGGTCATACCCCAATTTGTCTCGTGTCACCCCTAAATGTGTCTTGCGGCACCCCGGTTGAAAAATGCTGTACTACATGTAGGTGGTCAAAATTTGAGGGGGCAGATTGACCAGGCCGGGAGGGGATATACTGCTAGCCCATTTAGAGTGGGAAAATATTGAATTTTAAAGTGAAACGGACACAAGTACATGTCCATACCCTCTCCGTCTCTTTTCCCGTATGTCTTCTCTCTTTTAGTCCTATTTCCATTTCTTTATCTTTTCTGCTGTATCATACATCAAGGATGCAGATATGATCAACCAAACCAGTTTTCAACAATTTGACAAAAAATAGCTATTACCAGGAAGATGTGAGTTTTTTACAGCTATCACCTACCTGGTATTACTGTACTACAAGCGCGTAGCCAGGATTTTATTTTAGGGGGCGCTAGTGAGCCGGCATTTTTTTGGGGGCGACCGCCCCATCGCCCCTGGCTACGCGCCTGTTCTACTAATGGATATCTTGTCGACTATTTATGTTAGTAATGATCGGATAGACTCTGATGTGCCTTGATTAAACTTTATCAACTATTACATAAAATATGTCCCCATTGAATAAGCCGGATTTGAACTTTATGTCGACGACGTATACTCAGTCTGTTGTTTGAAACTATTTACAGAAATACTTATCCAGGAATCTGCAGCATATTTCACTTTATGCAATGGTCGAATATATATTTAATGGCGCCTCTCCAACAGAACTAGAGCATGTATAGAGCTCGACACATTTTCGTACATAATGATTAAAATATGTCATACGCGGTGAGAAAAATGCATATATTCAGTGTCTGTGATTTCAGCCATGAATCAACACAATACCCAACGCTATTTCCCCAGCTATATACAGGCCCCGCGGAACGTTTTCCAAAGTGGGAGGCTAACGTATTTACGATCAAGTAGAGCGAAGCGAGCGGAGCGTACATTGGCGTGGGGTCCAGGGGCTCCATAAAGCTCAGGGGTTTTAGGCATTTAATTAAGGTCAGATGAGCATAATTTTGTTGATACCTTATTTGTGACACTGGCAGTTCACTTGAATCATGGTCTGAAGCAATATTTCATTCACATGAAACACTTGCTAAAGATTAGAAAATTTAAAGATAAGCTGGAGTTCTGGTAATGATAGAAAGAAAAAAATTCACACACACAAAAAAAAACTTAAACTGAATGTTCAAGATTACAAATAAATTACATGTACCCAACGATTTTGGTAGAAAATGTATAGGGGCTGAGTAATGAGCATAGAAAGATAAGGAAATCAAGGTAAGTAGGCCCGACACCATGTGCTTATTAAACACAGGTCACTATGTGCAAATGAGAGTTGTGGTTTTTATTGAAGATGATTTCCCGCAAATTTTTGTGAGGTTTTTTTTTTTTTACTGGATCAAACAATCAATATACTGCAGGATAAAAAATCCAGAATGAATTATAGCCATGTTCTCTCGACATACGATGTCCATACAAGAACTCAAGATTAGCTGTTGACCCTTTACTTTTATGAGTACATTTTATAAATAAATTTCTGTTTAAAATATAATACAAGCGAGTACAGTATCATCTCTTCCTCTCACATATTTCTAAAGATTTGTTTTGTAGAGCAATATATATAGGCAAGGGTTGCGTTTTGCGTCCCGGACTCACCAAAAACCAAATCTCACGCACAAATTTTGCAAAAGCAGTGAGTAATTGCGTTCCGCAGGACGCAACACAAATTCCCAGGTTGGTTTCCGGAAGCTGGAGAAGGTTCATTTTCGCATCGTATAATGATTATAATTTAAATCACATCTATCCAATCTGTCAATATAGTGTAACATTTAATGACCCATCTGTGACACTAATAAACAGTGGCGTAATGAGCAAAAACGTTTAATTACGGTCAGATGAGCATATTTTGATACCTCATTTGTGACACTGGCAGGTCACTATTCTTTCTTTCTTTCTTTCTATTTCTCTTTAACATACTTTTCAAAAAGTGGGGTGGGGGAATCATGTCATTTCAGCAACATTTGTAAATCACTGGTATCGAATTAGAAATAAACCACGTTTGAATTTTATTGGGGGCAATTCCCCAGCCCTCCATCAGTACGCCAGTGCTAATAAACGATGTGCATGAGACTTATTTTGTTCGGTATAATTTGCATATATGCGCAGATTGAAACAAAATTGACTGACGATCGCTTTTACGGAACTGATTTTATGAATCCACAAACTGCCGAATTCTGAAGCTTCGCCGTCTCGCCGACATGCTTGACGATGCCTCCGTGTTTTACTTTTCACATTTGCTATTTTTTCGCGCTTTTAGGTAAAGGTGGTTTGCATTTAGCAGGAAAATTTTTTTGGGGGACCCTCAATATTTGGCTGGGGATCCCCCCCCCCATTTTTGTTTTTTTCTCTGCCAGCTCAGGGGTCCCTAGGGACCTCCGAGATTTTTTGGCATAGCACGACCCTTGTATATAGGCCCTATATAATTATATACAAGTTTAGATTTACCATGTCTATGATTTGCTATGCATGTATACGGCATGTACCTACCATTCCTTTGATATGTGTTCCAATGTAAGTTTTCCGTTTCCAGGATCGCCATTTAGTATGATCTTTAAAATTTAACCATTAAAGATATAACGTCTTTCTTTCTTTCTTTCTATTTCTCTTTAACATACTTTTTCAAAAAGTGGGGCTCGAGCCCCGCCGTTCCGCGGGCCCTGTTATATACAGGCAAACCAAAAACGCAATGTTGGCAGAACTGCTTGGTACCCAAATAGGCCTCTTGTATTTGCAAGCCCAAAACTTGACTATCATTTTTTTTAATGGCTGTTACTTTATCAATCTAGAAGTTATTATCACTATTACTATTACTGTTATTATCATTATTATCATCACTATCATTATTGCTTTAACTATCAATTTTGAGAGCGAATACATGCAAACAGCTGTAACTATTATCATCCCAACTCTATTTGTTAAAAAAGAGAATTCACTCAACCAATTAAGGACCCCAATTTTGTCACGGAGTGGTCTTGTACGAAATATTCATTTCCATTTTACAATAATCAATAACATTATAAATAGAGGATCAAGGAAACCTATACGCTAGTAAGTAGTTTTGACAGGTGTTTTTTTCTCTATAAATTAAATTACCATATAATGATGGACATACTCTTTTCATCTTTATGCCTATTACACTGATCCTAGTTTAACTTTAATTAATTTTTTTTTTTAAATTTAAAAAAATTATTCCACAATCATCGACACTGATGTTTTGTCCTGTTAAAAGAATATGAATATGGTAAAGACAACTAGATGATATAGCCAATGTTACAGGAATATTTACGAACAATAAAAATTAAGAGTCAGTTTCTGTTTACAGGTTTAATACCCAATGTGTAATCAAATCGTGACCTTGCTTTATCATAATCTGTTGTAAGAGGTGCTTTCACATAATAGCACAATCATCGACACTGATGTTTTGCCCTGTTAAAAGAATATGAATATGGTAAAGACAACTAGATGATATAGCCAATGTTACAGGAATATTTACGAACAATAAAAATTAAGAGTCAGTTTCTGTTTACAGGTTTAATACCCAATGTGTAATCAAATCGTGACCTTGCTTTATCATAATCTGTTGTAAGAGGTGCTTTCACATAATAGCACAATCATCGACACTGATGTTTTGCCCTGTTAAAAGAATATGAATATGGTAAAGACAACTAGATGATATAGCCAATGTTACAGGAATATTTACAAACAATAAAAATTAAGAGTCAGTTTCTGTTTACAGGGTTAATACCCAATGTGTAATCAAATCGTGACCTTGCTTTATCATAATCTGTTGTAAGAGGTGCTTTCACATAATAGCACAATCTTTGAAGAGCATTTCCGAGCAAACTATATCCCTATATTATCGCACATTCTTTTTCATTCTCCTTCATCTTTCCCCTCGCTCTCACTTTTGTTTTGGCCATCCGATGGGGGGCACGTGCCCCCCCCCGTATCTACGCCACTGCTAACGTACATGTGAATGCGATATATATCTTTGCTAAGTAAACTTAGATAGGCTTAGGAAATTGCCTATTGGGCGAAATTTAAAGTTGAAAAAGGGCCTGCAAATCAAGTAGCCTACGAGGAAAGCAGCTCGCAAAAATGTGTGTTTTTTTTTTTAAATCGAAAACTGGCATTCGGCAAGAGACATCAGTCGCCCTCTGGCAAAAATATTGCGACCGCACCTATCCACCCAAGGCGCTGTATTAAAAGACGCCGCCCTTCTTCTAGGGAGAGAGAGAGAGAGAGAGAGAGAGAGAGAGAGAGAGGGAGGGATAGAGAGAGAGAGAGAGAGAGAGAACTCGGGGGGAGGGAAGACTTTCATTCATTTTGTGAAAAGAGTGCTATTCTGGGGATCTTTTATGCATTTTTGATTTTGTTGCATTTAAAATGCTTTCTTATGCTGATGGTATTTATTATATATTTGTCACTATTCTGTTTTCACCCTGGTTTTGTTTATTTTTTTGTTGGCCAACGGAAGAATGGCACAGCAATTCAAAATCCATATCCGTTTTCTGTGAGTTACTTTCTGTAACGTAGTATTGTTTCCTTTCTTCTACAAATTCTTACGAATTGACGATGTCCAGTCCAGCTAGACATATCATATTTATGTAAAGTCAAGTGTCTATGTAAATGTTTGAACAACCATCAAGATGTCAATGAATTATATTATTTTTTTAAAGTTAATTTACTTTAAACCTACTCATATAGGCCTACATGCATTTGAACCTTTTCGTCGTCGATGGCTTATAATTTCTTTTTTATTTGCCTGGTTGAGGATAGACTTCATTTCACAGGGCGCGCCATTTGACAGAAAGAAATTTTGAACTGACAGTGACAAGTAAGTGAATGCTACAAATAAAACACCTTCGTATTTTGTTTTGAATGTGATTTTGATATTATGTCAATTGCTAACATATGGACCATTTATTTAGGATTCACGTGTAAGTACTACATAAGTCTAAGAATCTGAAGGACGTATTTTGTGTGAATGCCCCCACATACCCAATTTCGTGTATGGTAGCACTAGCACTGACGTCTAGCGTCTATCCACACATAGCTGCATCGCTATCCTGGCTGTGTATTAAAACCCGTTTTAATGAGCTCAACATTTCAAACACCACTGTACAAAATTAAACTGATTTCACTCAAAATTGGTACTTTAGTGACAATTGATGACACCTAAATAGTAGTAAAATACAATTTTTTCAACTCACCGATGTCAGAAAGAATAATTAAAAAATTAAAATCGTAGAGTAGAGGAGGCAGTTTTCGGCCGGAGCCAGTTTTCGGCCGGTCCGTTGGATGCATGGTAAAATCATTTAAAATACATTGCATAACAGCATATCACATATCACACACATACAATAACATGGCAGAGTCACTGGAGAACCACATTTGCAATGGAAAATGTATCCTTAAATATCACATTTTAGCGATGTAATCGGCGGTCCCGCTACCCGAATCTGAAAAATGGAATATCTTACGCGTGTCTGTAAGGAATATGGGTCCCATAAAATGAGCTGTATTTCAAGTATTTTTCAGATTTAGAGTCAGATTTTTTGATCATCCCAAGCTCAAATGTTTCTCACCGCATGTATGTTATCCTATCAGTCGGATACTATAGCGCTGTAAATCTGTATAGTTTAGATTCCAATTTCTGAGCACGGCACCCGCAGGTGTAGTTTTCGGCCATGCGGGGGATTACGTGCTCTGGCCGCATGCGCTAGGGATCAGCGGGCGAACGCGCGCGCTCCCTATTGACTTTGTACATGCGGCCGAAAACTGCCTCGCTAGGCCGAAAACTACCGCCGAAACAGTGAAAATGAAAATCAATATTGCCATGGCAGTTCATGATTTTTTTTCTGGGATTCTTTTTTTGTTTGAATAATAATAGTATTGGCTTCACGATTTAAACAAAAAAAATAATAAATAGGAAGTAAGAGTCCAAAAATAGGATTTCGCCTTAAGTGGCCGAAAACTGCCTCCTCTACTCTAAGTCCACTGTCAAACTTGCTTACACTTTTATCGGCATGATTGTGTGCATTTGTGTGTTGTAAGTCTATTGACTATTCACGTGTGAAATTGCTGCCTATTAGCACATGGTACAGCGCTAGAGGTCCATACGCAGTATTGACTCTCTATGCTTTGCTGGAGTGGCGTCTATCATGTTGCGGCGATTTTCCATCGGTGCGCGGTGATTAGGACTATGGCCTTATGGGAGCTAGGCGAGGAGGAGTAGGATTAGGACTTTTAAGAGGAAGAGAAGGGGAAGGGGGAAAGGATGAAGGAGAATGAGATGGAGAATAAGAAGGAAAAGAAAAAAAGGAGAAGAGAGTGAGAGAGAGGAGGGCTGGGCCCTGGGGGCATGACCATGGATGGGAGGAGGATGCATTGCAGTACTAAGTAGCCAGCAGTAGATAGAGTACTAGTAGTACTAGTCTACTACACTTTAGTACTACTAGAGTAGATCTAGAGGGAGAATGATAGGAAAGAGGAGAATATTTCTTGTGGGATAATGCTTACTTTATGAATTTCTTTGATTGCCATTCGTAAAATGTGCAGTGAGCAATGTCATGATTGAATCGCAGCTAGTGAATTGATTTGACATTTCTATCCATCAAGGCATCATGACAATATATATAAATATAACAGATGGAATATTGTAAGTTCCCATAACAGATAACAATATCAAAATTACATATAAATTGACACAATAACATCCATAATTATAAAGACTATATATGGTACAAATGGTTGTGGTGCATCCATAAAAGCCAAGAAGGCTTGACAATTGAATGCACCATCATGCATCAGGGCATTATTTCACGAAACCGTCATAAAATGACATAAGTACAAGTACATCGCCATCCCATTGTATTGAAACGTGTGTTATACTTAATACACATATTTCAATGGGATGTTGGTGAACTTGTACTTATGAAGGTTTCGTGACACAATGCCCAAGCGAACAAGTAATAATAACATAGGCTGTTGAAAAAAAAAAGTGATTGCATTTGGGTATGAGAGATGAGGTCTTAAAATAAATTATATATTACAAAGAAAGAGAAGGAATTACAGGGTCAAACTCGATGTTGATACTAGGGTCTAGATGATAGATCTAAATGGCTGTCTAAAAATGATAGATCTAGAGTTGAATGACTTCCGGAGTTTGATGATAAAAGATGCGGAGCCCAAACATGTAGAGAATATGTTGTAAAGCTAAGTTGAAATGTTCATCTTTTCTCCAGAATGTAGTTGAACTTGGAGTAGGATAATTTAACCCATGACTACTGAATTTGTGTATTTCCCATATACTTTCCACAGGACCCACTTGGTTCCAGTATGGAATGAGTTAACAAACAAGCAGACAAGATGATGGAGCAAACGTACACCATTCTTGGTGTGAAGCTTGCCTTCCCATGCAAGGCTTATCCTACCCAGCTTTCTATGATGTCCATGGTGAGTCTAGAAAGAGCACATGTGCAAATCACATAGAGGCACGAAGGCTCAGTGGTAGAGCAGTGGTCTCCTAAGCGGGAGGTTCCGGGTTCAAAACCTAGTCATTGCGCTTGTGCCCTTTGGTAAGGCATTAATCCTTATTACCAAGTCCCTCGGAAAGGACTCAAAGCCGTTTCCCTGTTTTAAAAAAATACTTACAAGCATATATACATGCTTTGTAGTTTCTAAGCAGTCGGGTAAAACAATAATCCTCAAACATACTCCATATTAAAAGCCTTGGATGCACAATTGTGAAATAGTCTTGGATTACTCTGTAACAGAGTTAAATCTGTTATGACATAGTGTGCACAGATATAAAATAGTGTACATGTTTGCACATATGCACAATTGCCATAACAATCGTAGAGAAGAAAGTAAAGGAGAAAAGGAAGTTTGCACAAAAAAGAGAAAAATCTGAAGTTCAAAAGTGACAAAAAATGAATGAATAAAGAATGTTTTAGAGAGGCTGATACTCAAAATAAATCGAAAAGAATGTCAATTGATAGAAATAATGATTAATAAGAAGATGATGAAAATATTTTTTTTACCTGAGCATACTGATACTAATCATGCAGATCATCAAGGGGATCAATCGACGTCAGAACTGTCTCCTTGAGAGTCCTACTGGGAGCGGGAAGAGTCTTGCACTTCTCTGCTCTTCGCTTGCATGGCAGGCAGGAGAAAGAGGTGAGAAAACGTTTCTTAGCCTTGATGAAAGTTTATATTGAGGGATGCAGGAATGCTTCATTCAGATCATCCACATTTTTTCGATCATTATTTTGTACAGGCATTTCAAAGTTTTTTGCTTATTTACCATCTCCATTTATTATATATTGTTTTGTTTAATATTGCTATCCATTTTTTGACCATATGAAAAGATTCCAATGCCTTCTCCCTACAGCAGGAACAAAAGTTCCATTATCTCTTCATAAATGTGCTTAGTTGAAAGAACAGTATTGCATAATAGTGATTCATTGTATCATATCAGGTTCATTTACTAATTCTTGTATTGGAGCTTTTGTGTCAAACTATAGCACACACAATTTTGTATGATGATTAAACATATATTTGATTTTTTTGTGTGTGGTTAATTTTTTTCTCTCCAGAAAAACAGCAAAAAGCAGCCGCTGAAGCATACGATAAGGCTGACTACAGTAAGTACAATAGTTTGTAACTAATACATGATTCATGAAACGACTCATTAAGTGGTACTATCATTCTTTTGAGGTTAGTCTTTTGCTCTTGATCCTAACTTATTTCTAATTTGTTTGCCTTTATTTCTTATCCCATGTAGAAAGCTAATTTCCATATATTCAGCAGATTTAGCATTTTGTTTCCTCTTTTAGTGAATGATAGTTCTAAGAGAGATCATAAGAGAGATAAAAGAAACAAATTGTGAAGTATTCGTGCAGAAAATTCAAATGTCCCAATGAGATCAGTTTTGAAAAATGTTCTAAAAGACCTTTGTATCTAAGTTTGAGTTGGGATAATCTCAACAATCTTCTCAGACCAAGTTTGTTTTCTCTTGTCCTTTGCAGTACCAATCGATGATAATTACGATGATGACGGCGGTATGAAGAAACCATGCACCTGTAGCTGCAACAAGCCTTCAACATCGACCACAGCTCCTAGTACACCTCCCCCTGGACCTTCAACTTCCACTGCTGTTTCTACTACTTCACCCCAAGACGATGCGAAACCTCACAAAACATCTCCTGCCAATGAATCCGAAGGTATGTTCATTATCCCCCCTGCCAGCTACTCAGTCTAGATTCTTCATTGATTGGACAATGTCATTCATTGAGGCTATATGGAAAGATGATTTTTATTAATTTCTAACTTTTATCATAATATCTAAGTTTATGTTTACTGCTATCTGATGAAAGTGGATCTGGATATATGATAGATTATTTTTTTATTTATTATTTTTTCGGGGCTTTGTTTTTTCTTATGTTAGATATAATTGGTATTAGAATTAGTATTTTAAGAACACTTCGACTAATATTAATAGAAGTATATCTCTGTGATTACATGTACCGTTTGTGTTTGTGAATACATAATTTTTGTGAACATTAATGCTGACATCTTATGGGAAAGTTGTTGCACCGCTTTGTGCCCATTTTGTAGGAAAAGAAATAGAAGAAGATGTCATCCTAGTAGTTGAAGAGAATGTAGAGAAAAACAAAGATGATAACAAGAAAAAAGATGATGATGAGGATGACTTTGACTTCCAACCCAGCAAGAAACGTTCCCGAAAGTCAGTTGGTCCGATGGTAAGATTCTAGTGCATTTATTTATTAATTGATTTATTTATTCATTTACAGTTTTATTTAAGCTGGGTTGCCTCTTCAGAGTTAACAATTTGCTATCCCTGAGGGCTCTGCACAATAAAAACAGAGTATTTAGAACATTCACAGACTTAATAAGTACAAATTGAACATATAAATAACATAAGAAACAAAGATTTTGAAAACAAAGATTAATAACATAAGAAGAAATATGAAAACAATAATGTAAAGTGTAACTAGTTATAAACACATGGTTTGATCAATCATTTAACAGATATTGTGTTGATTCCGGAAAACAGAGATGAAAGTATTCATACTCTTGCTTCTGTTGTATTGTAGGAAGAAAGCTATATAGTAACAAATGTGTAATTAAATAAGGTTAACATAATGAGTGTCACTTGAATCAAGATATGTCTTGAAACATAAACAGTGAAACCTGCTTTAGTGGCCACCTGTGAATGAAGCACACAATTTGTTTCTCTTGACAAGGGTTTCTCATATAAACCTGTACTAAAGGAACATGTGCTTAAAGAGAAGGTTGAGCTCTGGGGAGAGGTGAAAAATAATTAGTGAGCATTTTCATTGTTATTATGCAAGTGTGGAAGAACATCAGAGAAAAAATGTTCCCTGAAAAATGCCTTCACATTCTAATTATGACATGTAACAGCTTAAAAATGTGGACCACAATTTTTATGCCACATGTTTGTGTAGTCCCATATACATCTTTCTGTGTACAGTGCTTGTTACTTTTACCAAGACTGGGCCAAATTTCTTATCATTTTGATGATTCCAGAACCTTGCAGTACACACCAATACTTATATGCTACATGATCAACCTTTTCTGATCGATTCCACACCGTTTCTTTCACAATGCAATTGCATGACCAGAACTCAACTTTATCTTTAAGCTGTCTTTATGTACAGGTATCACTGTAGCACATTTAAATAAGCGTTCTCGGGGTAATTTGTAACTATGATAGCTCATGATGCATTTAATAATAAGATTTGTTTACATTGTATTCATGTTTTTTTCAAATAACAATCCATGGTGTCAAATTTATTTTGCCAATCTAGGGTACCGCCAAGAAGACGAAACGTCAGAAAGGAGTAGTCTTTGACGAAGATATTGAAGACGTTTCACAGCAATCTCCTAATCCTCATACCAAAGCCCACTGGGAGATGAAACTAGTAACCCTTCAAGGTAGGAAGTTTCAAATGATCAATTATTCTGTTTAAAGAATAACTAATTGAACATACACATCTCATGATATAAACAAACATAAATCACATTTCCTGTGACTCATGTAGGAAAAGCTAGAGCCAGTAAGTCATAAGCATAAAATAATGTCAAGTTTCCATGTACCTGCTTTCTTTTGTAGATAATTTTGATCTGGCATACATATATAGGATTCTGTTCAGCAATATAGCAAATTGATGAAATGATTTTCCTATGAATTCCTCATGTGATACCAGAGCAAATTGGCTGTCACCTTCCAAAGATCAAGAACTCTCTGTAATTCTGTAGAGTTGTCCTATAAATGGTTTCAGTTTGGCATTCACATTGAAGTTTCAACAAAAATGAATGACTCTTCTGCTCTGACTCCTCTAGCTAAAGCAGGAGCCAATGAGCTGTCAGCATCAAAGAGTGACAAGTCTCCATGTACCTGCTCCTGCCATTCTTCAAAATGCCAGAAGACGATGGACCAGGAGGAGAAGAAGATGAAGAAAGATGGAGATGCGAAACCAATAAAGTAAGTTTCAATATGAAATGAGAGGCAGGGTTTGTAGGTAGTGGTTCATGGACGATGTAGGAAACAATATCAAGTATACATAAGTTATAAGTGTAATCAAAGCATTTACAATTCTTGATGTGATTCTGCCTTCTTTCACTAAGTTATTTCTGCCCTATTGATGTCTCTGAGTAACATACCAAATATTTTTATTATTAATGAAAATTTGCTATTTGTTATAAATGGGTTTGTATTTTAAATCTCAGAGCACACCAAAGTACCCTCATGTGTAATTTATTGTGTACTTTCTAGAGACAATGATTGAGCATTTGCATGTCAAGAATTCACAAAAGGGTTACTATGATGATGTCTATTCTTATTAAAAACTAATATGCATTCTTTATTCAGGGTGCCCCGAATCTACTTTGGTACAAGAACCCACAAGCAGATTGCTCAGATTATACGTGAGCTAGGCAGGACTGCATACAAGTCAGTCAGGTAAAGTAAAAATTCATTTCATTCTCCACACATGATTTCATGAGAGAGAAGAGAGATAGAGCAAGGGAGGGCAGGAGGGAGATAGATAAAGAGAGGGAGAGAGAGAGAGAGACAGACAGATAAACCAAGTTTTACTCATATTTGACATCTTGTCATCATTTTAAATATATTTTACTGTCCATTTGTCAAACACATATACTATCTGGCGTTGAATTTACTGGCAACGTATATAATTTTCATTTTCATGTCGAAATATGTTGCGTCATGTGGTAATTAGATAATTTGTTGTTGTGCTGCCCATTGTAAACACAATTAAGATTGACAGCTCTTTTAATGGAAAAAAATGGTGATTCAGTGCTTCGGTTTATTCAAATCAACAAAAAGTAACCTGTTTAAATTGTTGATTTTTGTCGCTAACCCTGCCACTTTTATGTAATTAAAAAAAAAATGCTAGTAACATATATCTGTGTATACAGAATGAGCATCCTAGGAAGCAGAGAACATACCTGCGTACATCCTGAAGTCTCCAGGAGTAAGAACAAGAATGAGGGATGCAAGGATCTACTGGATGACAAAACGGTGAGTTGGTGAATAATTGTCCCTTTGAATGTTCTATGGTATCATGATTTTAATACATCAGGGCCCCATCTTATAAAGACTAGCGATTGATCCGAATCAATCGCAAGTTTGCAGTCCCCTATCTCTTATGTACATAGTTGCTATTGGTATCAATCGCAACTGTTTATAAGACGGGGCCCAGAACTACATAGATGACCCATAGTCACAGGACAAGAGCTCTGATGTATGCAGAGAGATGTTTGATGTTAAAACAGTGAGGCATCAAGGAATTTGATCTTGTGTCAGATGATGCCCTTTTGTGACACTGCAACTATAATTTGTCACTTTAGCTGCAAACGTCATACACAAGAAAAAGTTTGAACAATAGTTTAACAGAGGTCTTATCAATAATTGAAAGTTTAAACTAATAGTGGAGGTTACAAAGAAATGAAAACAGTTTTCAAGTTTACAGTTTAGAGGAATTGTGGTGATTGCTTGACAATATTGGTCTCCTAGAAATGAATTGGTTCAATATCTGTAGAAAAAATAGTTAAATGAAAAATTGATTTCGTGATTTTCATTCATACTTAATATATGATCAAGAAGATTTTAAACAGAATACAGGAATACAGGTTTTATACAATTTGAAACATGCAGTTTTTCTACTAGTGTTCCCAAGATGAAACAGCAATGTCAATGACAGAACTTGATCCAAATATTTAGGTTTGCAAAAGAAAATCATCAGTATTGCAGTAGACAGTCTTTTGTAAGAATCACTTTGATTGTATTTATTTTGTTTGATTTCATGCGTAGGGAGGAACGTGCAAGTTCTTTACGAATGTCCACAAGATGAAGCAGCAATGGCAGATCCGTGACTATGGACTCACAGAGGCTTGGGACATAGAGGATCTAGTCGCTCTGGGAAAGCGGATCAAGGTAAGAGCCATGTTATACCAAAGAGACCCACACAAGACCGACAGCAGACCGAACCCCCCCTCCCCATGACCGAGAATCGGTTGGCTTGTAGTCGATGTGGAGTGGATTTGATGCTCTGACTGAGGAAAGAAGGGTGATCATTGTTATAGGATTTAGACTTTTTATGCCTCTGTTATGAAGTAGCCGGAGGCATTATGTTTTCGGGTTTTTCCGTCCGTCGGTACGTCCGTCTGTACGTCCCGTTCTCGTGATCGCGTTATCTCAAAAATCCATTGATGGATTCCTGCTAAAGTTGGGTCATGTATGTATTTTGCAGAGCTAATGAACTGATTAGATTTTGGGGTCACGAGGTCAGAGTTCCAAGGTCACAGGGCTCATTATGTATGCAAAAATAGCTCGTGATCACATCATTAGAAACCGATGGCCGTATTACCATCAAACTCAATTAAGACATGTATGTATCTTGCAGAGCCAATGAACTGAGTAGATTTTGGGGTCATGAGGTTAAAGGTCATGGGGCTCATTATGTATGCAAACATAGCTTGTGAACGCATTCTCATTAGAAGGGACGGATTGAATACTATCAAACTCAGGACATGTATGTATCTTGCAGAGCCAATGAACTGATTAGATTTTAGGGTCATGATGTCAAAGATCAAAGGGTCATACATGTATATGAAAAATAGCTTGTAATCACGATATTCTGAGAACCTGTTAATGGATTACAATCAAACTTGAATTTTAAAAATTACTTCTGTTTTGGTTCGTAAAATCGCTCTATGGCATAGGCATCACTTTACTTTTGACTGCGCGCAGTCGAAGATCCATCTAGTTTTTATTTGTTTATTTTTTACTTTTGTTGATATTTCTTGATTTGTCAGTCTCTGCATCGCTACCTCTAATACACTGTAAAATATTTAAAAAAAATCTTGAGCTGAAACTTGGCATATTGTCAATGATGACCACTTTCAAAGTTGATTGTTTTCACTAGTTTAATGGCATTTTTGTACAGCATTTTTAAATATTAAGCATTGATTTTCCCCATCAAATTTTGAATTTCCCTACATATTTAATTTCCATTAAATTCAATGTATTTATCTGTCAGATGTACATTCAACATGGATACTCGTTTCGCTCCTTGCCTGTAAAATAAAGGCTCAGACATAGTGTACAAAGAACAGAGATAGGATACAGAATGTAGGATACATTTTGGTGATGACAAAATAAATTTTTTAGTGTCCAAACATCCTCGCAGTTCAAGGTGCTTCTCTGCCAAGAATAAAATAGGTTCAATCATGTATACAATTGGGAGTTGAATGTTCACCTACTGTGGCTCTTTCATTTTCAGGCTTGCCCATACTTCTCATCCAGGTCTCTGAAAGACCAGGCTGATGTGATCTTCTGTCCATACAACTACCTCATCGATCCCATGATTAGAGAATCGGTAAGTCATCTCCACGATTATTATCTGTGCCTCTATCGTCCTTAGGTTCCTCATCCTTCATTGTATTCTCTTGTTTTGCTATCCTTTGAATTGTTCTGCATTATTTACATCTTTCTTGCTGGTCCACTGTACTGTTTGTACCAATCTGAATAAATGAAACAGATTTGAAAGTTGAACTTTATCTTTTCTCTCACCACCCCCTCTTTCCCATTTTTTGCTCTCTCTCTCTCTCTCTCTCTCTCTCTCTCACCCTCTCTCTATCTTCTCTCCTCTTTCTTGCTTTCTCCTATTATTGTGGACTTGGACATGGAATCTTCTTTTAGATGTTATTCTATTGAGAGGGAAATTGAAATGAAGTATCAAGTAGTTTTACTGGATGAAGCTTACAACTTAGAGGACCTAGCTTTCTCTCTCTGTCTGTGTCTGCCATTTTGTCTGTCTGTCTCTCTCTCACACAATCTCTCTCCCTCTCAATTGGATTTGAATATATGTCATTCTCACCTATATACATGTATTTAGATGGAGATTGATCTGAAAGATCAAGTCGTGATCCTGGACGAAGCTCATAACATCGAGGATTCTGCTCGGGAAGCCGCTAGTCTCACAGTCACCACAGAACAACTTCAAGATGCTACCGATGAGCTTGACAAACTTTGTAGGTTGATGATACAATCTGCTATTTTTAAAGTCTCCTGTGCATCTGTTTCGAATTTGATGATGTATGCAATATTAGACTTATCCGGTACATGGATGTCATTTAGTTTGTTAGGAGAAAGTCTTACATCCTTAAAGGAAGAGGTAAAATTCTGTAAATGGAACTTGTGTTTGATAAAAATCTGCCGTGATTATGTTGCCTTCTGGAAAATTTCTGACAGTTTGGTCCTCTATATAATTCAGAAGTATCTTAAATATTAGTAAATTATTATGAATGAATCAAATCAAAAGATTGCTCAGTATAACCCAGTATGCGTTCATATCCATTATCTTTCAGTGACTTTCAAGTTTCGCGAAGAACACACCAGAGTAATACACAGTGTGGTGAGAATGAAGTTTTTTCCTGCAAATTGTTAAAATTCATATTGCTCTGATAACAGTCGTCAATGTCAACCATTGAGATTCATGATCAGTAATTGCAAATTGTACATTTCCTAAGGGGTAGAGGTCCAAGATGATTGCCAAGGTGGAATGGAGGGGGCATAATGTTTGTCGGGGTAGTTGTCGAAGGAGTATGTTTTTAGGGGCAGGGGAATAGATGATGAGAGAGTAATTTTCCAGGGAAGGAGGTACATCTGCATGTACAAGAGTCGTTATGATATTGTACCAAAGTTATCCAGAGCATAACAAAAGCAATTATTTCCACCATAAGTTTGAACTTTCCTCTTTTATTTTATTTATTCATTATATTTCTATTTTATTTCATTTCCAGGAACATAAATGAGTATAGCGATTAACAAAGAATACAAGAATACAATTTTTAGTTTTGTGTCTATAATAAATCTCCAGATATTGCTATATAATGCTTTCCTTTTCTCTGTCAATTAATATCAATGTCTCCATGTTGCCTCTCTATCCTATTCAGGGTTCCAGTCTTCTACGGTGGATCAACGACTATTCAAATACTTTGCAACAGAAGGACTTTGATCGAGCTTCTAGGATGTGGTCGGGCCAGGAGATGGTGGCTGCACTGGCCAACATGGGCATCTCACCTGGAACTCTGGGCACTCTACAGGTACTCCAGGAAAATAGTCACAGAAGCTGTCTTTTTATTGTGCCTCTCTTTCTTGCAACCTTAATTTAAATAATTCTCTGATTTTTTTTCTTCTTTACCTCGTTTTCGTAGTTAGATGTAATTTAGATATAATAATAATAATAATACTCAGTTGTTATATAGCGCTTATTACAATCACTAAGCGCTTCCAAACTTGCTACTGTATTCATGTTGACATAGTGAATAAAAAGCTTGGATGAAATCCATCAGAAATGTCTTTATTGATTGAAATATTAATTTGCCATCAATGCAATTTGATTTTTAAAGCACATGGCGATTGAAATTTTTTTTAATCTTAACATTTGAATTTTGTGAGATGTTCTGAGAGCCAGCTTCGTGAGCTTCTGGCTGAGGCATATGCTTCTCGCTGCGGCATATGCTAGCCATTTACAAGAAGCCTCACCATTGAATCAAATAGTATTATCCTTGTCATGTTTTTCACCGGGTTTAAACAAAAATACCAATGCTGTATTTCTATATGAGTGGAACATGATATTTTTCCCCCTGTTGTTATGTATTCATATATTTTAGTTTGAGTTAGTGTATACCATCTCTGTCAACTATTAAAGTCAAACCTGCTTTAGTGACCACCTGTCAACAAAGACCATATTTTTTGCTTCCCTTGAAAATGGTTTCTCATTGAAACATACACTAAAGGAACCTGTCCATAAAGACCACCTGTCTATAAAGACCGCTTTTCTTGTCTCCCTTGGGTGATCTTTATAGACAGGTTTCACTGTATTATTTTATATCTTTGTATTCCATAGCATCATCTGTCTGCCCTGATGGAAGACGAGGATGAGAGAGGGATCAAAGAGATGGGACCGACCTTGGGCGTCCTTACAGGAGCTCTCTTCAACGCTCTCTTTGTCATCTTTAATTTCATGTTCAAGGATGATATGAAGTTCACCAAAGATTACAAGTAAGCTCTTCTCTGCCGCTTGAGTAAGAGAGAAAAAGATTAATTAAAATGGAAAGCTGTTATAAATGCCATTCATTTTCCGGTCTTTATTTGCTATTGTTGGAACACTAGACTGCCAAATTGTTTATTACGTTCCATACAAATTGTGCATATGTGACAAAAGGCAACTGTAGCATTTCAATGTTGTTCCAAAGTCAAAGCGGTTTAAAAGTATATACGAAAAATTAATGCTCATGTAGATGTATCAAGAATCCTTTCCCTGTGTAAAAATGGACGTAAAATGATGAATTGAAATCCAATATTTCTAATAGGAAGTACAAGGAATGCTGTACTATAGTGTTTGATTCATTTCATGTAATTTGTCTTGCTGCCTTCCAAAATCAATTAATTTGATATGCTTCAATTTTATGTGTGTTTAAATATTCTTTATTGTCAGGGTTGCATTGCTGAAGACCAAAGCAAAAAAACAGTTTGGTAACACAGTAAGTGCAATCAATTTAATATCCTGTGTTTCTTTATGTACTCTTCCGAAATTTGTATTTTGCTTGAATTTCCCTTTGATTATTCAGTTGTAGCTGACTATTCATATAACTATTTAACTCAAGTGTTAAGATGTTACATCCTAACATGTGTAGAATTTCTTCATACAATAACTTTTAAAAGATCAGATAATGCAAAGGAAATGATAAATTAAATGTTAAAATTAATAAGGGAAATTTCCACTTCATATCATTAATTTTATACACTAAAGCTCAAAAAGCTCAGCTGCCATTTGAACAGAATGATGATAATTTCCATTAATTGTATAATTACTTGAAATAAGGATGATAGCATTATGATACCAATGTCATAAAATGTTTAGTTATTTCTTGTACTGAAGCTCTCTCTCTTTTATTTCCATAATTTTTGTGTGTAGAACAATACATGGATCCAAAGAAGAAGAAGAAGTAAGTAAACATTTAGTGAGATTGAGTTCATGTTCTTCCAGAAAGGACATCCTCTCTCTGTATATTTATTCATTTGGTTCTGTAGAGAGGTGACACAACTGAATGACTGTGTGTATGATCATCATCATATCCCTGGGTAAGGAGAGGACACTTTATACTTCCTGCACAGTGATATACTCCCAGCAAAACTGCCTAAAACTTTGTAATATGTTTTCAAATTTGGGGTTTCTCCCTCTTCTATAGCAGTGTTTTATTTTCATGCCTCCGCCCACTGAAGGTGTTTTTTCAAGTTGTCCCTCCGTCCATCCATCCGTCCCGCTTTCTCAATACCACGATATCTCAAGAACCCAATTAAGTTATGAACTTCAAACTTGATGATAGTATGTATCACCATAGGAAGACAATATATTTAGATTTGGAGTAACTAGGTCAAAGGTCAATGGTCACAGAGGTCAACTTATGACATTCCAGGCAATGTCCTCATTAGCGCGATATCTCAAGAACCACTTGTTGATAATATGTATCACCATAGGTAGATGAAATCAAGGTTTTTAGCCTTGCTATTGCAATATCTAAACATGGTGATAGTATTATTGTAGGAAGATCCAATTACTTTTGGGGGCTAGTAGGTCAAGATCATAGTCGTCAGTTGACATTTGATTAAAGACTTTTTGTTTCATTGTGATATGTCATGAATAATTCATCCATTTCTTATACAGAATTTAGGGCAGAGGCATGTAGGAGATGCAGTCGCGTTTGTCTTGTTTTCCTGCATGAAAATTCCCATTTACTAATTAGTCAACGGTTGAAAACATACATTGTTGTGAAATTTAGTTTCACACAAGTACTCAATATTACTTTTGAATTTATCAATGCTGTATATCTTTTTATCTTGAATACAACCAGGCGCGGAAGCCATGTGGACATTATCATTGAACTTTTGGTGCCTGAACCCAGCAGTAGTAAGTCTTGATTTTATTCTTATCCCACTGCCGAAGCGAACAGAGTGTTTCCTGTATTAAGCCTTTGAGAGTGACAGAATTGAGATGTCCTAAATTTGATCATATGACATGTTCGAATTATGAAGTGTGCTAGCCACTTTCAGAGTAAAAGATAATGAAATTCCCCTGTTCTACTGGCTGTCAGCTATTCAGTTAACTTGGTCAAATTGAGTAGAATGCAGATTTGTACAAATTGAAGAATGTTGACACAAATGATGAATTGTTAAAATGCTCATGACTCACAGAAAGGGAATGGCCACAAATGGAAATTGAGAAGGTGTACAGACAGACCTTAATGAATCCTGAACACCATACCTTGTAAAGTTATTTAGATAGAAGCATCATGCTTTGCAGTGTTGTTGGTATAGACAGTTTTATTCCGTTCTTATAATTATCATGAATCCTTTTTACAGGCTTTCACAGACTTTGGTGAAGCAGTAAGGACGATTATCCTGACTTCAGGAACTCTATCTCCAATGAGTTCCTTTGCCTCAGAGCTAGGAGTCTCCTTTCCTATCCAGCTGGAAGCAAACCATGTCATCAACAAATCTCAGGTAAATAACTTCCCATGCTCATTTACTCCATTAAAGGGAGATGGTCGTCAGCATCCATGTGCAGTTGGTCATAATTCGCTGACACCTGACTTGGTGGAACTACCATTAATGGATGTACAAGTCTCGCACACAGCAAACCTGTGGTCCCATCAGGGCTATACCCCCTAGTCTCTAGGAGAGTCTTCAGTTGAGGGAAATGAAAGATAACGACTTTTCCATATGGGGCGATTGGTGGAAAATGCAGAGCATTACATAAGGCCTGTTGGTCATAAAACTGAAGGCTAATCCTGTTATTGGGTAAACACCCGAATGGTGTCTAATTCCCATGAGCCCACTACTATGTGTCATTAAGCTTTCATTATGGATACACATTTTTACAACAGAAGTTGTATAATATGTTTATTTGTAATTAATAAACTTGTGCTATCACATTTTTGTTCAGTACTGTAGGTCTGTCTTTTGCAAAAGTTTGCACAATTACACATTTAGATGTATTGTTGCAGTATTAGACACGCACTATTGTATTGAGACCACTGAAGCTATACAGATTCTTGCCGTTTCAATTTGAAGACAATGATTCATACAACTAATGCCTAAATCTATTTCCATTGTTAACAGAAAGTATCTCCTTGTCATACTGAAGAATTAATGTATTAATTTTATGTTTGAGAAAATAATGATTATTTTAGGAACTCCTGTTTCAAGTAATATTTATGATACTGCTCTGTTGTATTCTAATTTCAGGTGTGGGTGTCCTCTTTGGCTTTCGGTCCCAACGGTCACTCTCTGAATGCCAGCTACCGAAATGCTGAGGTAAGTGTATGCTTGTGAATACAAATATGTACTGACAAGAGGAGTGTAAAGCAAGCCAATCATTTAACGTCTTATGAAATTTTATGTCTTTTTTCCCAGATTGATTATGATTTGTAATTTTTTTTAATCATTTCGTGTATCGGGATTGCGTATTTCATCAACATACTTTCTTCAAGGTGATTAAGATCAAAAGTCTTGTAAGATATTTCATAAAGACCTATTACAAGAAAAGATGGGCTTTTCACAATTAAAGAATTGAATTGAACCTTGAAATATTTTGGAAGCACTCAGATTTTGTGAACATTTTCTTCAATTTCTTCAGAGGTATACAGGTATCATTAAATATAGTGCATTGTGTGAGAAGACTACTAATGAATTGATCATCACAAGCACAAAATCTTGCAATATATTTGAATTAGCTGGGGATTTCTCATCATGTATTTGTTGTATCATATTATTTTTTCAGACGTTTGCATTCCAAGATGACTTGGGTAGAGTGGTGTTGGAGGTCTGTAGGGTGATTCCTTATGGAGTGCTCTGCTTCGTGTCATCCTACAGTATGATGAACAAAGTCATAGAGAGATGGCAGGTAAGATGGGATGATGATGATGAGGAGGAGGAAGAGGAGGATGAAGATGGTGATGATAATGACGATGATGATGATGATGATGATGATGATGATGATGTTAAAGGTTTGCAAGGTGATTCCTTGCTTCATGTCATCCTACAGTATGATGAACAAAGTCATAGAGAGAGGGAAGGTGAGATAGGATGAAGAAGATGATGATGATGATAATGAGAATAATGATGATGATGGATGGTTGTGATGGTATTGATGATGGTAATAATGATTATGATGATAATGGCAATGATAATGATAATGTGAATTATGTTGATGATGGTGATGTCGATGATGGAGATGATGCAGATGATGATGATATTAATTATAATGATGATGAAGATGATAATGACCATGATGATCATGATTAATAAGGGTGAAAAAAATAAATGATTTTCTCTTGAACCAGACAACAGGACTCTATGACCAGCTGCAATCTTTGAAATCAGTGATGTGCGAAGCTAGAGGAGGAGGAGACAAGTCTGTCTTTGATGAGCAACTCAGAGAGTTCTATGAAACCATCAAAGAATGTGAAGAAAATGGTAAGAACATTATTCATTCATACTTGTTTTTTTAATGGTATGGCAATATATAATCCTTGTGTCTAGTGAATAGTTTATTTTAAAAAGGAATGTGTGTGTTTAATGGAAACTGACTAATTGGTATCGATGAAAGAATCATGGTTGTAATTTTGGTGTTGTTGCTGTAATTTTTACCCACAGAATTATTGATGATCTAGGTCTAGATGTTTTAATATAGGCAGTATTTTAACCTTTTCTGTTTGATGATTGTCATCTTCAAGTGGTTTTAATGTATAATGAGAGTTTTTTTGACTGATTTTCTTTTCTTTCCAGGTTTGGAGAACCAGCCAATCACAGGAGTCCTTATGTTTGCTGTCTGTAGAGGGAAGATCAGTGAAGGCATGGATTTTGCCGACAACAATTGCCGAGCTGTAATTACAGTAAGATCATTAGAAAAGTATGAGCTTAGGAACATGTAGTTCTGAAGAAAAGATATTATCTAGTTGTAAATGCTGACATCCTTGTTTTCAAAGACATTGAATGCATGTACAACTAATAGCAGAAGTGAGAGAGAGAGAGAGAAAGAGAGAAAGAGAGAGAGATAGAGAAAGAGGGAGAGAGAAAAAAAAGGCGGGGGGGGGGGTAGGTTGAGAGAAGAAGATTCATTTTAAAAGGAGGGGAAAATAAGGGAAATAGTGACGTTAACCATTCATTTATTCATGTTTTCTTCAAGGATGTAATTTGCCATTTATTTTTTGAAATTTTCTCTGGATTAAGAAGTTGTTATATATTGTCATCTATTTGTAATCTTATCTTTCTAACATGAGTTTACATGATAAATCCTATCTACTCTCTATCAGTAATCCATCTTTTTCTCTATCAATCAGGTTGGCATTCCATACCCAAACGTGCGCGATGCCCAGGTCGAGGCTAAGCGTCATTACAATGACCAGCACGCTGCCTCCAGAGGGCTCCTAACCGGTAGTGAATGGTACGAGGTCCAGGCTTACAGGGCTCTCAACCAAGCATTAGGCAGGTGTATCAGACACAAGTGAGTAAAGTCATGATATAAACTGTTATTAGGGGGATGAAAAGGCTCTTTGAAATGCAACAATATGACAGCATTTACAAGCACTTCAAAATAAAGTACAGCAACTGCAATTGTAATCAGTTAAGAAAATAGCTCTGTGAAAAACAACATTACCTGAGGACCATTTACAAATATTTCAGAATGATAATTGCAGCCTCATCAGTATCCAATTCCACAAACGTGCTTATCATTATTTAGTATGGCTGTGTGAATATAAATTGTTTTAATTGCAAGTATTTGTTCCCAAGTTGTTGTTTTAAAGGTAGAATGAATTAAATTGGATTTGTTTATCCCACTCTGGACTAAACATTAGGCAATGTATCTGACATAATGACTTTAGAAGAGTAATGGCAACGTACAGGAACCATAGATATGCTCATTTCTTTTGTTGAAAACTCATTTAGGCTCTTTTGCAATTTCATTATAAATGCCATTTTGTCTCTAATAATTGTTTTGCAGGAAAGACTGGGGAGCTATTTTGTTAGTTGATGAGCGTTTCAGTAGGAATCCAAACAAATACTGCTCAGGTAAGTAACCTATTCAGAAATTCACTAGTTTTCCCTTTCTCTATTTTAATTTATCTTCTCAAATTTTCAGAAGTTAATCTCTAAATCTACTTCAGCTTGTTTACATAATGGTTTATTTCCTAAATACTCAACAAATGTTTTTTTGAAAAAAAAGAAATCTAAATTTCCCCAGCACAATTTTATCAAATAAATATTAGTATGTTTATCATAATATATTATTTAAACAAACATTTTTTCCTCTATCAGATGATGCCATATTTGTGATATGTCAATCGCCAGGATTAGCCTTAAGTTTTATGACCAACGGGCTTTATGTAATGCTTTGCATTTTCCACACATCCCCCACATGGTAAAGTCATTATCTCACTTTTCCCTCACCTGAAGACTCTCCGAGAGACGATGGGGGTATTTCTTGATAGGACTACAAGTTTGCTGTGTGCAGAGATGTACACCTATTAATATTAATGGTATTTCCACCAAGTCTGAGGTCATCGAATTATGGCCTTCTTCACATGGAAACTGACGACCCTCTCCCTTTAAAGACAAAGTTGAGTTCTGGTCATGCGATTGCATTGTGAAAGAAACGGTGTGGAATCGATCAGAAAAGGTTATAATCATGTAGCATATAAGTATTGGTGTGTACTGCAAGGTTCTGGAATCATCAAAATGATAAGAAATTTGGCCCAGTCTTAGTAAAGTTACAAGCACTGTACACAGAAAGATGTAAATGGGACTACACGAACATGTGGCATAAAAATCCGTCCCTATTTTTATGTTGTTACGTGCCGTATTTAGAATATGAAGGCATTTGAAGAGCCATGCTTTTCAGGCAACATTTTGTATATGATGTTCTTCCACACTTGCTTAATAACAATCATATGATAACGCTCACAAATTATTTTCACCTCTTCCCAGAACTCAACCTTCTCTTTAAATTGTGCTCTATTACATGGACATTAAAAAAAAAAAAAAAAAAAATCGCACAGCTGCATACAGTGAAAACAACATCATGCCTCGAATACTGGCTGTGTTAATTACAGGATGAAATGTACATTTGATTGACAGTTTGGAATTTAGCTTTCAAGAAATCAACAAGTTTGGAATGGAAACCACACTCGACTATTTGCATGTAGATTTCAAACTATTGTTTTTCAGGAGGATCTGAAGATTGGAAATTTACTCTTAGAAGTAAACAAGGAGGAATTTCCTTGATGACTGGCAGTGGTGCCATAATCTAGGGCGAAAGGTCATTTTAAGGGCATGGGTTGATCTGCATTTTATGGCTTTCATATAGAATTTATTTGCTTGTGATAATCTATTGATAATTTGTCATCCTGTTTCTTTTGTACCTGTTTCGATTCTTCTTTTTTATTTTCCTGTATATTTGATGATTATCAAAAAAAGTATTTATTAAAAGGTTTGATTTGATTTGTACATTTTTGTTCATCATTCAAGTCCAGTGGTCTCAGAAACAAAAATTGTTCTGAATCCAATAATTAAATGAAACAAGTGGGTTAGTGGGTTAATGATTTTTTTTTAAATTTCTCTATATGTTTAAAGATTACTCTTTAGCCTGAGTAAAGTTCTGAAAGATGAAAAATGCTTGATAATCTTTCCATTTTCCATCTCAATGTCATGCCTGATTTTTCAGGAATGTCAGTTCTATCTTGTTTTTTAGGTCTAGAATAATTTGAGACATTTAAATATTCAAAGCAAAATACTTTTTTCTATTCATAGCAGAAAACAAACGGCATATCAACCAATACGCAATTGAATATCTTCATCCAACAAAAATCAAACAAATCTCCTTTTTTACCCAAAGACTTTTACAGACATCTTAAATGTATAATTTCTTCTTAAATGTGTTATGTTGTTATCACATATGCATTATGCATATGTGTATTGGTGTAATCTTAATTGTGTTATGGTGATTTTTGGACTTCTTAGATTCAGGTATTACACACTTTTTCCATTAACTCTACCTTGAGATAAACTGAGCTGGAGAATTCGACATTTATATTCCATCGGCTTATAAATTGCGTAATGATGGAAAATTGAGTTATCGTGTTATCTTACAATGTGACAGGGAGAAAGTGAGCACTGAAAAAAAAAAGGTTTTTAATTTTTTTCTCAACCATCCCCCCCCCACCCCCACCCCCTCTTGACTATAAAAAAAAAAGCATTTGGGGGAAAAAAAATTAACTAGGCGTTGTGGCGTGCGCCTGTAATCCAGCTAACAGTGGAAGTTACAAACTGATTCAGCCGAGGACGCAGGTTCGAAACTGAATCGCGTCTTTCGGATGGTGACGTTAAAGGTCGGTCCCCAGACGTAAATAATCATATCTGATTGATACACGTCTGTAAAAACCCAATACACACACACACCAAAAAAAATGGCATGTAACAACATTCCCCCCTTTTTTTGGTAAGAAAATCTGGAAAAATCTGGAAAAATCTGGAAAAACTGGGTAAAATCGGGAGAAATCAGGAAGAAGAAAAAAAATCAGGAAAAAAACAAAATCGGGAAACTGATTTAAATCGGGTAATTATCAGGCCTGATGATTGTGTGAGTAACTGTGAAAACAAATTCTCCTTTTCTCCTACAGGTATTTCCAAGTGGGTACGAGGGAAGGTGAACCACCACACCCAAGCTAGAGATGCTCTCACCTCTCTATCAGAGTTTGCCAACCTCAGGATGCAAGCCTCGCCCGATGCAGAGTAAGATTACTTCTTACGAAGTTTATAATTTGGAATACCCACGAACTAACATTTGATATAGAGACATCCGTTTGAGGTTTGATAGTAACAGAATAACATGAATAAGTCATTCTGTAAATGTAGATAATAATCATCAATTATGTATTTGAAATATGGAAAAAATGAACATAAAATCCATCATGGATTTTCTTATATAGGTAATAGCTATTTAACTGTAATCAAACTCGTACATGTGTTTTCAGCAAAAGGAATAATGCAATTTACGCAATTATAAAACAAGACAAGCCATGGCCCTATCCAACAAATGCTTAAAACTTGGCCATTGTAAATCATAAAGCACTTGTTGAGAGGGGGTTTCCAATGACTTTCTAGATACAGTGTATGCTGCTCTTTTGTTTAATCTAGCTAGCAGTTCATAATTATATAGGAGTTATTTGGACCATGCTTTGCAACAGTATAGAGCATAATGTAAAGCATACCCCCAATATAACTGTTCAATTGGTTTTGGGTAATAATACTTCTCAGACGACAAATTCTACCCGTTTTTGTTTGACAACTAAGGACACATTTTCGATTTTCAAGCTTGACCCTAGCTAGGGTATGAGTTGTATTTTGTAGTTATTATAACAGAGACTGAAAACAATTTTTTTTTTTCACTTCTACTTTTTATAGCACATCTGTATTTGATGGCTCCCAGCCTAACTCTCAGACTCTCAGTCCAGTCACCCCAAGTGCTTCATCACTCAACACCAGCAACCTTACTCCATTCCGCTTCAACCATCAATCGTCCATGCCAGATACACCAGAATATGCCACAACAAGCAGGGTGGATCACGTAAATCACAACCACCAGGAAAGTGGTATGCTTCCTGGTCGTAGCAATGTGGGACAGCTCTTCATTCCAATGTCCAAAGGTGCATCAACACCCACAAGCCATTTGACAAAGGACTCGACACCACTGCAATACCATACAGGCCAACAAGGAGGAATGGATCACACTTCTATGAGAGGTAAAACGGGTCATCAGATGGTTGTGATTAACGAGCAGCAAGAACAGACTCGTGGGAGCAAATCAAGAAGAGAGAGAAAACCTAGAGATAGAATCAAAGGGAAGAAAGCTCAGGAGAAACTTGGGGCTGGTCAGCTAACACTTCTGGCTTTTTCACCAGCTGCAGGATCAAATGCAAAGAGAATACATCCAGGCAACCACAACCCAGTGTGTCTCTCATTAACAACTACAAGATAGAGGGTCAACACCAGATTGTAATCACTAACAGTGACACTCTCCAGATCGCCCAACCAGAGTCGGCAAATTACATTCCTTTAGAATCAGTAGAGCCTTTACCGAGTGTCCCGATCCAAAGCGGTGAGGTTATTGACCTGACATCACCAGTAAAGAATGTACCAACTCTAGAGGAAGTAAAGAGGACCCGCATACCAACTCCAAAGGCAAAACTGATCTTTGAAGATGAATCAGTACTAAAAGAGCCAAAGAATCCAAAAGAAAAGCCTTCTTCCTCATTTGCGAACAAGCTCTCTCGATTTGCCTTTACCAAGGATGAAAATGATAATGGTTGTGCGAAGGAAGAGAGTAATGACCTAAAATGTTGCAAGTTTGAAAGTTCCCTTGGAAATGTTGCTGATCATGCATCATCCACGAAAGGACACTTTGCAGAAGACGTACAAGGAGACGGTGCTTTGAAAGGGGATCAAAGAACTACATGTGTACCTACTAGTGATGACGAGGAAGACAATTTTGAAGCAGATGAGAGGAGAAGAAGACGGGAAGAAGACAATGGGACCCCTGTCCTCTTCGATTCCGAGGTGGGAGATTCTGGAAGTGATACGGCTTGGAAACCTACCTCTTTCATCCCCGAAGGCATCAAGACAGAACCTGAAGACTCAAAGAAAAACAGTACTGAAGACACCTCTAAACTAAATGAAATTCCAAATGGCAATAATAATTACTATGCAGTTGATAAGACTGTAGACGCAACTGAAATCAAGATGGAAGAGGGAGATCAAGAGAAATCTACCAGGAGATTATCCATGAAGGGACGCAGGAATCTTAGTCGCAGAAAAGAGCACTGTGAACAGAAGGAAGCTGAGGAAGAAGCGCATGAAAGTAAGTGAATACATGTGTACCTACTCTTGCTACGCTATATATGTAGGTGTGTTTCTTGTTTTTGTGCAACGGGTGAAATTCAACTTAGAAGTTTCTTGTGAAATGAAAGCACCTGTATGGCTGATAATTATAGCAAGCACTTTTGAAATCTTAACATTGTGCAAAAGAATAACCAAAAGTGATGATCAGAAATTGTTTATGATTTAGAATACCATAAGGCCATGAGAGGGTTTGAAAGAAACATTAAAAATAAGAATTGTCTCCAACAGTGATTATATCTAATTCAGTTAGTTTTTTAAATTATTTACCAGGTTATGTTGATTCTCTTTTTGTTATTTTCTAAACAGCTGCTGTTCCTGAGACTAGATCCCACATGTCAGTGCGCAGGTCTGCAAGGACAAGGAGAACACCTAAGAAAGTTATAGAATCTATAGAGGTTAGTCCACTGTTTGACTGCTTGACTGCTTGATGTTTGACTGACTCCAATTCAATTCATGTAAACTCTCTGTGAACATAATACACTGCTTAGATTGGCAAATTCGAGAGTTTGTTCCTCACCAACAAAGTTTTAGTCTCTTGCAAATTCCTGAAATCTGATGCAGATTTGATACGGATGTCCAACGTCAGGGCCCTGTTTCATGAAACTTATTATCAATAACAAATGCTAAATTTCTATAACAAATTTGCTCTCAGCCAATCAAATGCCAGGATTTCAGTAGCTTATAAAAATTATTTGTAACTTGTCATTGATAACAAGTTATGTCAGGGGTGATGTTAGTTTTTATGGTATCCTAATTTCTCTTGAATAGTAGTATCTTTAGCTTTTTCATCAGGTACTATTTTAGCAAAATAAATGAATGTATGGTTCCTGTAGCCTAGGTTACAGACACACTTGTAAATATGGGGAGCATTTCAAGAAACCATCACAAGTACAACTTTGCTGACAACCGTGTGTGTATTGGGTTTTTACAGACGTGTATCAATCAGATATGATTATTTACGTCTGGGGACCGACCTTTTAACGTCACCATCCGAAAGACGCGATTCAGTTTCGAACCTGCGTCCTCGGCTGAATCAGTTTGTAACTTCCACTGTTAGCTGGATTACAGGCGCACGCCACAACACCCAACCAACGCAACAACCAATTGAAATGCATGTATTAAGTTTAACACATGTTTCAAAGGGATTTTGGTGAACTTTTACTTACGACGGTTTCATGAAACAACGCCCTGGCCTAATACGATTCCTATAATGTATGAAGATTTAAAAAAAAACTTAATTTATGTATACATGTAGTTAGAGGAACAAGGTCATATTGATGCAGTCTTGAAAAGTATAAGGGATATTGAATGGATGGATATGAATATGTATTTCTTTTTTATCTTTTAGTTGTCACCGTGACAAATTTAACTGGATGTATTCCTTTAAGAATGGTTGGCTTCAGGTTAAGCTTTCTATACCTCGTATTTCTTTCTCCAGCAATCCAAGTCCTGCAAGGAGGCTGTAGAGTGTCCACAGTGTGGTACTTCATTGGTCCACAGCTTAGATGGTAAGTTATACTAAATGTTTAGATGACTTGGGTTACTTTTTAAATCTACTGTATGGTTGTAGAGTGGAATTCATTAGCCAGATTGGTAATAGTCAAGGAACCATTAACTATCTTGAAGGAGCATTAAATTCAATAATCTTTATCTTAATAATCAAGAAATTGTGTTACATAAATTAACAATTGCCTCTCTTCACTTTAAGCAGATTTATATTTCAAGGAATTTAAATTTAATGTTTTATTCTGATTCTATCAAATGTATTTGAATTTCTATGATAATGAGTTTTTATAAAATATAACTCCAAATGTATTTAACTTTTGTTGCTGGGATATAAACTTAATAGTTCAATAGGTGGTAAAAGAATGTTCATGTTTTTGTTTGTTTGAAGGTGTGACATGTCTGCGATCCAAGGATTTCAAGAATAAATACCTGTTGGATGCCATGGCAACCAGGAAAAGGGGTCAGAGTTCGTCTTGTGGATGCAGAGGGAAAGGGGAGGAGGGATCTATGATTGTGACTGATACCAGCAACCTTACACATTGTAGCCCTATCAGAACAGAGAAAACATCAGGTAAGAAATGTGTTTGTGTCTTGATGAATAAGATGGTATGGTCTGTGGTAGACTTGTGAAAGCCCCTCTAAAGTGTTGGGAGCCTCAAAAATTTGATGGCAAACTTTCACTTAAATTATATAAAGATGTGAAAGAGGATGTCATTTATTAAACACACAAATCTGCAAGGATTTTTTAAATAAATGTGTTTGAAGACGAATATTAATGAAAGAATACAAGTATCTGGGTTTTCTGCGTACAAGAGAAAACTACAATTTTGTATTCTTTCATCAAATATTGGCCTTAAAATGTATATATTTGGAAAATTCTTGCAGAAGTGTGTGTTAAAAGACATCTTTTTACAATTTAAGTGAAATTTTGTCATCAAATATTTGAGACTCCCAACACTTTAGAGGGACTTTAAGCTGTGGTTTTTGACAGTGCTGTGGCTGGAAAGGTTAGTTGCGTGTATTGTTGATGGATTGGTGGTTTCGTGTTTGGTGAGACCCATGATTATGCTGGTACTTTGACCTTTGCTAGTGTTTGGGGTTTATGTATGATGGTGTGACATATTTGTTTGTGGTAGGTTTTGTTGCTTGGTTGATGGCGTGCAAACTGTGATGATTTGTTCACTGAGCTTGCGATTTATTGTATGGTCAGACTTAATAATGGGCTATCCTAGATTTAGCCAGTGCCGTGGCATTTACTAAGGTTTTGGACTGGACATGATGATGGTGTGATGTGTTAATTTTGGGTAGGTTTAGTTGCTGCTTGTGGTATGGTTTGTTGCTTGGCTGAAGGTTCGATGTGTAATGAGGTCTTCTGGTGGCTTAATGTGTGGTTGGGATTACTCCATTTTTGTTGTTGGTTGTGTTTAATGCCTGGCTGGGTATCATTGTTGCTGTATTATAGGGTTTGTTGTAGTGCTGTGGTATGGTTGAGGAGGTGTGATGGCTCAGTGGTAGAGCAGTGGTCTTGTAACCGAGCGGTCCAGGATTCTAAACCAAGTCAATGCGCTCGTGCCCTTTGGTAAGGCATTAATCATCATTACCAAGTCCCTCGGAGAGGAATTAAAGCTGTTGGTTTCCTGGTGGCTTACATATAAGCACATACGTGCTTTCTTAGCAGTCAGGTAAAAATATCATCAAACATGGTTTGGTATGTTCATGGCTAATGGTTTGTTTTGTGGCTGAACTGATGAAAAGTGTTGTGGCTAGGAATTTCTTTAGAACCAGTGAATTAGTTGGAGGTTGGGTTTGTGGCTTTCTAAAACATGTTCTTTTACTTTTTTATTTCTAGACCTTCACTTTAGTGCAACCACTAAATACGGGGGTTTGGCTTTGTGAAGAGTGTGATTTAATTCAATATTGCTATAATGCCCTTCCAATCTATGAACCTACCAGGAAAATATAATTTTTTATGAATGATGTTGTAAAAGGAACATTTTCTCATCACATGGTTTGATATGTTACTGTTACAGTTACAGTACCATAGTTATGATTAGTATATTTAATAACTGTCTATGCTATAATTATGGCAAGGTCATTCACTTAATAGAAAAGTGTCAGCATTTTGATGAATTGTTTTTTCTGAGAACAACAAAGTGTGCTGAAAATGTAGATTTATGAAGATATATTAAATTGAATATGAAGCTGAGCTTTGAATTTTGTTCACATCTCTCATGGACGCTGATGTTAAAGTACTTAAAGAGATATATGAAAGTTTTGTTCTGAAACCTAGGATGTACAAGAATGCTGTCATTTCCAGTGCAAACATAATAGAATGATGAATTGCCATCATAGATTATCATAATAGAACACAATAACTTGCTTTGGCCTTGGGTGGGGATTAGTTGTCATTTTCCTATATAAAATTTTCTGTTAATGAGTCTTTTTGTATTTAAAGGTATGTAATCTGATATGGATACTTTGTGGAAGTCTTTTATTGCTTCCCATTGTAATCTATGACTCGCTGAAGTTTGTCTGAGACGGTCTTTGATTTGACTTGCATTGGGTCATTAGCCATTGCTTATGCCAGTATCATTCTGAAATCACGCAGGTTAAGGTCAAAGGGGCGGAGAGAATAGTACAAAGAATATTCATGCAAGGTTAGTTGTGTGAAAGACTCCAGTGAAAAATGAATATTTGATTACCCCAATCTTTACTTAGTGGGGAAGTTGCCAATTTGTGCTTGATACACACAATTAATTTTGGTTTTTAAATGATAGATACATGGCACCAGAGAGTGATTATCAGGCGAATATTACACATGTACAACAATATATTTTTAATTGAATTATCTTTTGCAATTATGATTTTGTAAATAGCTGGAGACGAAGAAGACAATATATGATAGAAGAATAGGAGACAGAAGTAGTGAAGCTGGAGACATAGAAAATGGAGGGGAAAAATGGAGTGCAAATACAGAAGAAAAGCCTGTGAAAAAAAATGTATAGGGGAGATTTTGAAGCAATGTATTGAATAAGGATAACTTTGAGGTCCCGGGTTCAAAAGAATGTCAATGTGCTGATTCCCTTTAGATCTTATGCTACGGTCACAAAGGTCCGTATGAACGATAATTTCGTACGAATCTCCCTGTTTTTCCATTGTCTTCCCGAATTTCCGTTGTCTTAAAATCGTTCATACGGCGTTCGTAGCAGTTCGTAATGGCATTTGTGACCGAGGCTAGAAGAAGACAATAATTATTATGTACCAAGTGTCTTGGACATTACTTAAAGCATGAGATCCTCTGGTTGCTTTTCTACAAGCATACTTCCTTTGTGAGCAGTCTGGTAAATGATAAATGCAAGAAGACAAAATAAGGGAGAGGATAAATGTAGAAAATATGGGTTAAGGCAAAAACAAACGAACAAATGAAAGATGACATGAAAGTAGAGATATCAAAAACATATACATGTACAGTGAAACCTGTCTATAAAGACCACCCAAGGGAGACAAGAAAAGTGGTCTTTATAGGCAGGTGGTCTTTATGTACAGGTTCCTTTTAATGGTACATGTTTCAATGAGAAACCATTTTCAAGGGAAACAAAAAATGTGGTCTTTGTAGACAGGTGGTCTTTCTATACAGGTGGTCACTAAAGTAGGTTTGATTGTACCTGTAAATGGCAAACCCAAGTGATGATACACTTGTTCTTTTGTTGCCATATGTAATTATCAGCTATCAATTGCTTTGTATGTTGTTGGCTTATGGTGTGTGTGGGTCTGAGCGATGATTATTGCTCATAAGGTAGAGCTTCTACCAAAGCAAGTGTGCCTAAAAGCCACCATGCTTGAATTCTACCAAGTCTTCCCAACGTGCCTTGGCCTTCCCGGAGCTCATCCCGTCCTGTCACACACGAGGCCATTAATTGAAAGGAAATGAAGTGCATCTTGTAACACTTGCCCTGTCAGCCCCGAAATTGATGCGGGGAACATCCCTCTTTGTTCCTATTGTTGGCCCTCGACTGTCGTTTGTCACCGTCAGTGAGAAAAAGTGCACAGAGGTTGCACACCTACATGTAGATGTATGTAGTAGTTAAGATTTCAATCACGGTCCCCTCATGATGGTAGCAATTTGATCATTTTGGATGAGAGAAATGGAGAAGGAGGGAAGGAGAGAGAGAGAGACAGATAATGAGAGAAAGAGAGAAAGTGGAGGGAGAGGGGATGGAGCGAGGGGTGGCTGCATGTTGTATTTGGATTGAAATCAAGTCCCATGGTGATGACAGCAAATGTAAGAGACAAATGGAGAGGGAGGGAAAGAGAGAAATAGAACGAGAGAAGACGATCTAAGTGGAGAGAGAGAGGGGGTTGAGGATAAAGAGGAAACTGGAGAGAAAGCGAGAGAGAGAGATAGGTATAGAATAAAAAAGTTCTTTGGGGTAGCACACCTTTAGCTGCATGTTGTAGTTGGGATTGCAATCATGATTCCTTCATGATGGTAGCAATTGGAAGAGAAAAATAGAGGGGGAGTGAGGGAGAAAGATAGAAGGACAGAATATATAAAAGAGAGACAGACAGACAGACAGAGAGGGAGGGGGGGGGGAGAAATGGAGGAAGAAAGAGAGAGATAGGAAAACAGTAGGAAGAAAAATATGTGCTGAATTATTAAGTCAAAATCATTAGAAAAGTACATATGCCAATGAAGAAAAGAGAGAGAGAGAGAGAGAAAAATAGCAAATTTCAAATTTCAAACATAATAAACAATGTCTCTTATTTTCCAAGTCTCTCTTCTTTTGGCAGGTGCAAATAGGATGTGATATTGCTTCGTTCCATTTGACTTTTGCAAGTACAGAGAAATCTTATATCAAATTCATGGCACCCATCATTATATTTCTCCTAAAAAGCACTTTTGACTGAACAACTCAATTTATCTACCAGTGAATTATGGTCACATGTATGAAATTATGAATTAAAATAGAGGGGAAGGTAATGTGATAGACTTTTATTGTTGTTAGGTGTATTGTCAATTTATTCCTGTGAATTGTGGCAGCTGGTATCTTATTATCTTATTATCTTCTTGCTTTCATTTTATTTCTACCTCTTTGTTTGTAGTTTGCCCGGTGATTTGTTCAAGTTGGCAACTTCTGTGCTCTTCCTTTACCTAATACTTGTCATGCATTTCTAAAGTAAATGTAGGAACATAACATTTTCTCAGGAAATGAACACCAGAGAAGTAATAATGAGTGAAAAGAGAGGGAAGAAAGGAAAAGAGGAGAAAAATTAGAAGAGATTTAGATATTTACACAAGATATACATTTTTTTGTTGGTTTTGTTTTGTTTTATTTAATTTCAGAAAAATTGTTATCAGTATCAAACATTGGTTGGAAAAACAGGATTAAAAGTGCTTGCTTTAAAAATAACATTGTTATTCAAATTAAGTGGATTTGTTAGTGGGAAATAATGGAACCAACCTCTGAGACTTTCGCCAAAGTGCAACATCCCCAAGTGATGGAGGATCCCTGGAAGCACTAGTGATAGATTGAGCGATGATCACATCATCACGCAGTCAAATTTACTCTCAATTTACACCAAATCACCTTCCATTTAGCGTCTGGCCGGAGAGTGGCGAAAGTGGATGTGCTTCGTGAGATGATGTTACCCACACCTAATGGAAGTCATGTTCCTTGATGATGGGGGAGTGATTAGGGTGGAGAAAGTGTCACATCTTGCTTCCATAAATCACCCTTAAAACCCCTCCAGTAACCCATAGGATGCCATAAAGTACTGTACATTACATGAACCTATAGAATGCTACAGAAAAGTGTCACCAGTTTTTGTTGTTCTTGATTGCCATCTAAACTGTGATTTTTTTTCCACCCCATAAGTCACCCTTTGAACTTAATGTTAACTCTCTGAATGCTACAGAAAGTTATCACATCTTGCTTCCATAAATCACCCTTAAAACTCATCAGTAACTCATGGAATGCAATAAAGAACCCATAGAATGCTACAGAGAAGCGTCAACTCGACATAAATTCATTCGAGTTTTACCTTTTCCACATTCAGAGATTCTAATGAAAAATGGGTCTCCTTATTTTGAACTTGTATCAGCTTACCTTTTACTGCACAAAGATTTTTACAAATCAACTTGGGGTTCACTACTGGTTGGTTAGTGTAGCAAGGGAATTTCTTTGGTATCATACATTGTACTTGCTGTGGAAGTGGAATTGCATGTTCTGGAATTGATTGGTAAGATCCGACTGCATATTTCCCCTCTCATCCAAAATCACCCGAGGAGCCTCACATTTGTAGCACTTTAAAGCGCCACATAGCGCTGTTCTATCTTGCTTCCAAATATCACCCTGGCACAGGGAACTGTCACATTGTTCTTCCAAGACTTAATGAAAAATTACAAGAGAAAAAATGTTTAAAAACAAAAAAGTCTAATTAACTTCTTGAACGTGTAGCAAATAAAGGAAGGCTTTTTTTTGGGGGTTATTTTTCTAAGTTTCTCTATTTGCCCTTTAAATATATTTATTGCTGCTTTAAAGTTAAAATATTTTCTCTTTATTATTCTCAAACATGTAGTCTGTAGATCCTATGTTTCTCATACGCATGTACACGTAGATAAGAGTTTATGCCACTTGTAGATTCATTTTGGCATGGGGTTAAGACAAAATGCAATTTTCTTTAAAAAAATATATATCTGCAGACAAACTTGAGAAATAAGCTATTGAAATGATGATTTAATCCATCACCTAATCACAGCACACTCCAAAATTCCCCCAAAGTACAGTTGTTAAAGCATTCTTAGAATTTTCTTATGAATATGTATTGATGTTGACGTAATGAAAAGTGAACAATTGAAAGTATAAACCCAAATTGGCCAAGACGCTTTGAGTGATGCCCACTCCATCGAACACGCTTGAGTGTAAATTAACCCCAATTTGGGTTAATCGTGTAACAAGCCTTTTATCAGCACGGTAAGAACTTTCACCCCCAGGCTTAGAATAAAGGGGTGCTAAGTTTCATTTAATTCCGGTCGCGGTGTCAATATGAATGGAAAGGTCGTGTATTCTCGTGTGAAAGTCGTCCGAGTCTTGGTTTGCTGAGGTTACGTGATAGGGAGAGAGCGTAAGATTCCACCCGAAGGCGTTTATGGCGAGTCACGATCAAGATCCCATTAGATACAGTATTGGTTTACATTAGTAAGGTGTCAGTGCTAATGTTGCTCAGAAGTAAGGACAATGTACATGTAGAAAGGTGGCATCAAGCATGCATGTACTAAGAGTTTATTTCAGAAAGATGCTTCCTTCTCATCTTTGCAATCACATGTAAATTGATATTTTATGCTCTGTTTCTTGTTTTAATCTTGTGGATAGCTGCTAATAAACGGAAATACATTATAGATGTTTTTAGTTTATTTCAGAAAGATGCTTTCTTCTCCTCACCTTTGCAGTTACATGTAGATTGATAATCATATACTCTGTTTCTTGTTTTAATCTTGTGGATAGCTTTTGATAAATGGAAATGCATTATTTACAAAAATGATATCTCGCTCTATTTTTCAATGGTTCATGAATTCAAACGAAAATTTGAGAATGCAAAAGTTTTATGCAAATAATGTCTGTTATTCAGGTGAAGGCTGTGAGATCTGATATGGATCAGCTAGAGATTTCTACAGAGTATGTTTAATAGTATTGAAAATCATAAACCATATTATAAAAAATATAAAAAAGTTAAACATAAATAGATGTATCCATCTGTTGAGGCCTTGAGGGTCAGAAGGGTTCATGAGTTCAAGTCTTTCCTGCCCTGAATAGATGATATCTTTGACAGATTACTTTGAAAGGGAAAACCCATTTTGTAATCAAACAATTGATTGGAGTAGAAGTACCATATTTCTTCAAATTAAAAATGATTTTAGATTTACTTGTGTCAAAGCTCAGAAAGACTGCACACTGGTCCATCATTGCAATAATTTACTGTATGTTTTGTGTTTAATTGTAGTGTGCATGGATGAGATGATGTTGTCTTTGCTTGTATGGTCTATCAGCCAAAGTGAAATGGCTCCCTCTATCTTGCTAGTCTGCTCATGGTACATGTACTGTACATTGATTGCTCTTTACGGGCAATGCATAATGGTATTCAGGACGATGTAAGGAATTGAAGTTCTGATATGTGCATAATTTGGCAATCATTTTTAGCTGATTTTTCTATTGTTTAATGTATTTATCTGTTTTCTTTTCTCTGTCTCAACCCGCCTCCTCTCTAACCATCTGTCTATCTCTTCCTTTTTCTGTCCCTCTTTCCTCCTTCTTTCCTCCTTCTCTCTCTCTCTCTGTCTCTCTCTCTCTCGCTATTTCACCCTCTCTCTTTTTCTCCCCCTCTCTCCCCACTTTCCTATTCTCTCTCTCCCTCCCCACTTTCCTATTCTCTCTCTTGCTCCCTCTTGCTCCCTCTCTTTTCCATTCCTCCCCCTTCTCTTTCTACCCAATCTCTTCCCCCCTTTTCTCTTTCCTCTCCCCTCCCCCCTCTCTTTGTCCTTCCCTTTTTCATTCAGGATTACAACTGAATGCATTTTGGAGTACAGAGGATGTCTGCTGTTATCAGCCAATCACATGCTCTGTATGTAATGCCAAGAGACATCAAGATCCTGACCTCTCTAGTACACCACCTGTGATTGGCTACTCAGTGATGGCAGCAGGTCCACAGTCTATGCAGGCAGTAGGGAAGGTGAGTTCCCTGTGTGTGTATGATGAACACATTAATGATTTCAGGCAAAAACCACCCATATTTTGATGTCACATGTAATATTTTTGACAAAGATAAGGTTGTCTTTCTTCTTCGAATTGAAACTGGTTACATGAAATATAATTGTGAATTAAGATGTTAGATGTCATTTAACTGTCTTTGTTACAAGAGGAACAATAAACAAACATTCATCGATCAAACTTTGTCTGATTTTCTTTTTCTCGCTTTTTCTAATTTCATTCTCTTTCCATCTCACTCTGTCTGTCTGTGTGCTTCTCTTGTTTTCTTTTCTTTTGATTCTCTCTTCATCTCCATATCTCTGTCTGTTGTCGTTCTCTCTGTAGTCATACATTTATCCCGAGGAAGTTGCCTGTTGCACTGCACTGCTCTCAGTAAAGAACCGAGGACCAAAGAAGATATAACTTTTAGGAGGACCAAGAAGTGCTGCTTGTCATCCAGGCAGGTATCCGATGCATACACATTAACATTGCCAACTGCAGTGAGTTTCCTTATAGATCTCCAACACTGTTATGATAAAATGATGAGTAAATAGGGTACATTGAAACCTGTATAATTATCTTGAAACATATAATTACAAATACCACTCAAGGGAGACGATATAAGTGTACTTAAACTACTTTAATATGGAAAGGTGCTTTTTATGGACAGCTCCCTTGAATACACATTTTAGAGGAATATTCTGTTCAAGGAACACAACAATTCAGTTGTGGTTTTCACTATACTAGGTAGAGATGGTTGCTGTAGCAGGTGTCACTGTGATCAGCTATCAAAGTAGATTTGATTATTCAAACCTGAAGTGCAAAAATCACACTTTACTTCCAGTACTTGCAAATGAAAATTGCATCTATGCAGTTTAAATATGTGAGTTACAAAAAAATGTATTATACAATAAACAGGTACTTTTTTATCACAGAATATCTAATTACCGAATTAAATGCACTATTATACTGCCTTCTCATAACAAATTTGGTATACGGTACGTGTATTATATACAGCACAGGAAGCATGTAAGATGTCTCAAATGTCTCTGATGATACGACATTTATCAAGTTGATAATTTCTGTGGTAAGACCGTAAGACAGGGCTTCTTTTTGAAAACTATAGTTTTATTTCTCCTTTTTTGTCAATTCTAGATGTTTGTTTGTTTGTTTTTATCAATCTTTTCAGGGATTGATTTCCTTGCATTCTATGACAAATTAATGAACAACTCAACTGCTTTCATCTGTTTTTCCATAATGTTATAGAGTACTGAAGTGGGACGTCATACTGGCCAAGTTGTCAAGGTTCCTGGTTCCAAACAAGTTTGTGCAAAACAATGGTGTGGTGATATCACACCAGCCAAAAACACTGAATTTGCCCTACTCCAGCCCGATGCTTGAATTATTTCACGGTGAACCTTGTGCGCAGGCTCTGTTGTTTAGAACCAGTAACCTGGACGACGAGCAAATATGACGTTAGCACTTTGGTACTCTATTATGCATGTAGTACCTTTAAATTTCGTAATGTTTTTGTCTCATCTATCTTTATGAAACTTTTATTTCGTCATCATTTATATTATAAAGTGTAAGCAACATATTAGAAATAAAGTATGACACAAAGATGAATATTATCAAAAGTCATGTCATATACTGCCAATGATTTAAATTTATGATCTGAGGAAATTGTAGTCTGACAAAGAAAGATCTGAGAAAGAATCACATTTTCATCAAAGTAGTGTTAAAGTTTGTATTTCAGATGAGACAGCCTTCAATTTATCAATGAAAAATTAGAATGTATATTGTTTTTCAGTACTACGTGTAATACAAACTTTATGATGCTATGAACAATCAAAAAGAATCCTGGGGGGTGTTTCACAAAGATCTAAGTTGAACTTATCTCTAAGTTGGACTTAACAATTATGGAAAGCTGTTAGTATCTTTGAAAATATTTTGTAAAAGTTATTTTAAAAGGCATAAAATGTTGATTCAAATCATTCATATTTCCTATTATCAAGGAGATTTCATGTTCTTGATGTGGAATTTATGAAAAGTCTAAAATCTTGAATTTTTGCTTTTGAAAATATTTTATTTTAAGGCTACAAATGGCTCTACATAATGTTTAAGTCCAACTTAGAGTTAAGTTCGACTTAGGATCTTTGAAACACCCCAGGAATGCTATTCATATTTGTGCATTCACATTATCTCGATGACAGGGCACCATTAGCTTGAGAAAGCTTTTAAGGTTAGTGCGCCAAATTTTAGGTGCGTCTGGATTATCCAGCCTTCATCAGTTGAATAGTTGATACTTACGCTATGTATTTTTGTTATAATAGAAACATATTTATATGATAGTTATAAAGTATAGAGAGTAAACTAAAAGATTATTTCTTATCATATGATGAGGATTGTCTCTTCTATTCATGAGGAATAATAGAGCTTAAGCCTGTCATGTACATGTATCTATTATGTGTATCCCATTGAAAACACATTGTTAGGAATGTTTTCTATGTATTCCTATACTAGGGTATGGAGAAGATGCACATATATGTGTATAATTTAGAGATATAGCTAGGAATATGAATGTTTTTAAGCATGGTAATGCAAAATGATTGTTATAAAATGTATAATTAGGATTAAGATAAAGCTTATTGTCTCTTTGTTTGCCATTGCCAATGACATGTATTCTGCTAAAACTCTATTGATCAGAGTTGTATATTCTTTTCTACAGCCATGAAACTAATGTGATATGAGAAAATAAATTCCTTTTCATATACTTTACACAATCTGCACAATTTGTATTTCGAGAGATACTCGCCCTCAAAATTATTTTTTATGTGATAAAGGAAAATTGCTCCAAAGCTTGAATTCTGCTTGCTATAGGATCATGCAGCAGAAGATATAAAATAGATGGTACAAGGAGGGAGGGGGGGAGGGAAGATGAGAGGGCAGGAGTAACACCCTCCCCCGTCCTTACTCTTCCCCTGCTCTCCTGGGATGGAGAGGGAGCAGAAAGGGGAGGTGAGAGAGAGAGGGAGGAAGGGAGAGTGAGTGAGAGAGAGAGAGAGAGAGAGTGTGTGTGAGAGAGAGAGAGAGTGTGTGTGTGAGAGAGAGAGAGAGAGAGAGAGAGAATTATAAGAAGTAGAAGTGATCAATACAAATGTCATAAATTGTGGGTAGGCAACTAAACCTGATGGCGCTGTTGAATTTTTGACGTGGCTTGGAGCCAACTCCGTAAAAGTGATAATGCCAAAGCGCAATTTCGTTTCTTATGCGTTTGCCCGACAAATCAACATATGCCACACCCTCGCCTCACTAAAACCGTGTTGGTGACACTCTGTGCGTCAGATATCCTTGTAGGCAAACCAAACATTAATTACACCAATAAAACTGATGACAAAGGTTTATTAATAAATGTTATAATAATTGATATATATATATGTGCCATTGTTCCCCAGTATATAAAGCCAACGATCTCTCTAACATCTCTCTTTGAGACATAAAGTATGAAATGTACTGGTACCTCTATAGACATTTCGTGACATTAAAGCCTGCTTACAAAACATGAACACATCTTGAAAATACTCTGCTTCTTTCAACAAAAATCGCATGGTAAATTTAAATGAAAATATCGGCTCTGCGCCAAACACACGGATGTTTATATGACTTGGTATATGACGTTTGAAGAAGAACATCACCATCAAATTAAAAACGCATAATTGTGTTTCTAGCAGAGTAGAATATAGATTTTGCGGAAGTAAAGATATCCCTTGTGTACAAGTGGTGTTTTCGCCATAGGGTAGAGCCGGTGGATTCCCAACCCCGACCACTTTGAAATCTTGGGGAAAGACAATGAATACCACTTGTAAAAGGGTTTTCTACTACGTGTGGGGCTGCCCAGATACAACACGCCCTTTTCCCATCAGGGGAAGATTCCGCCCCTGTATACTTTTTGTTTTAAATATGCAACATAAGCAGGCCTGAACATAAGAATGCAGCAATGTAATGGTCAAGATAACAATTATGTATTTTACGTGATGTAGTCGGCTCGCCGGGGCGGAAATACGGAAATTGATGGGTTTATATTTAATTACCAGACACAATTGACACTTAAGTTTTATCGGGGCCTTATCATAAATTATATTCTTAACATCACCGTCTCCGTTTTATTGACATGTGGGCCGTGACAGGTATAGATATAGATATAGTGGCATACCCTTCATACACCCTTCCCCTCCACTGAGATGAACCCTCCCCAAAAAAAAAAAAAATAAAATAAAATAAATACAAGAATGGACCCTCTATGTCAAGGAACGGGTACATTCCGCCTCCCACCCCCTCTCCCTCCCCCATGTCTAGAGGGGATTGCGCTCATCACTTTTGGATACGCCAAACATTACAAGAGCGGCTTTAACAATCATACGGATCAAATTCTTGATATATTATTCCATTCCTTATTTCAGTGTGTATGGTGGGTTAATATTAATTTGCTTCGAACAAAAAATGCAAGTAACCTATAACGGTTTTTTGTGCAATACGCTTAAAGAAAGGGATCATCCGTTTCGCTGTCGTCGTTTTCGAATCATTATTTCGGGTCTATGTAAAATATTCGCCGTGTGCGATGATACGATTCCATCATAAATCCTATTTTCTATCTGTTACATTAAAAAATAATCTTATCTATTAGAATATTAATATAATTGCTATGACTTTTCATCATGTGACAACAGTTACCCATGTCGGTCTATTGAAATTAAACTTGCAAAATGAAAATTAACGCTATACATGTACTTTGTCATTGGACGATCATATTCTTCCTGATTCAATGGTAATTTTTTACTGATATATTGTCATAAATTGTGGTATATATATATAAAAACGGGTCTAGTCTTGACTAGCTTTTACTATTTGTTGGCTCCATTTACCAAATGTATAGTTATTGTCAAAAATACAATGTATCTTGAAATGAAATGAAATGAATTGAAGGAATGAATATTCATGAGCCTAAGGGACATTTCTCTCTCATCATGAGAACAAAAATTCCACTAAACAGGTCGGATAAACCTGAACATATATTTGAATGCACATAATATTATACCACAAATACTTCCTTGTTATGAATAATCATCAATTAAATTTAAAAAAAATTAATAGATGTAAGATAGTGATCAAAGTTGTTTCGAAATACTGTTTTCGAGGTCGATAACCTTGTCCGAGGCACGTTCTCATGTTTTTTTTCTTTCTTGTCCTTTTTTGTATATGCACTCCAAAATGTAGCCATGCTCAACAAAACAAACACGGAATAAAAAGATTAATAGTGTCAATTAAAAATAAACTTTGCGCGCCACTATCCTTTAATCAACAATGGATGCGAATAGTCGCTGTTGCATGAAGTGCAGTTCCCTTTATCATAACAACGCGTTTCATTAAAAGAAACAAAGAAATTAATAAATAGAAGAACGCACGAGTTGGGGGAGAGCGGTAAGCCGGCGCTTGCTCCGTTGACAATGTTGCTCTGGGCTTCATTTCCTTAAAGATATAAGGTTATGGCTATAGGGTAAGGATCGGATTTTTAGGTTAAGTTAAGGGTTATACTTATTAGTGTTTCGTCATGGTGTCCATAGTTGAAATAAGTAAATCAGTTTAGAGGAGGAATTGTCAACGGAGGCCAATTGTGTCGTACAACTGCCCAATCCTACGTTAAACTAATCTTTCTTTTGGAACACCGTGTACTTCTCGACGCACAAGTGTCAATCATCGCCTTGATAAATCATGCATAATACCCGTTATTTTCCACACGCTATTTCTTTTGTTATTGCTCTCTTTTCAGTGGTTTTTGGAGAAAGAGTCAATATTTCGTACAAAATCATCCAAGCCATTGTCATGGCACCACAGATGCAACCGCAATTCTGCGGCGTCACCTGTATTCTATAGTTTTTGATTTTTTATGTTTCTATTTTGTTTGTTTGATATAATACTTCATAAATTCGAATGTAAATGGTTGTAATGAGCTGGGTATCATGGTAGGATATTTTGATGATCCTTTTGAAAGGAGAGATATAAGTGACTTCCTGACGAAGTGATGGAGTTAAAAAGGCTTGCGTCGTAAACATTTTAATAAGTCAACGGGTTTAGTTCCGTTCTTTTATTTAGGGATCAAAATACGCTCTGAATGATGAAAAGGCAGAATTAAGTTTGATAGTCGATTTGTTTGAAGTCGAATATTGATGAAAGAATACAAAATTGTTTTCTGCGTACAACAGAAAACCCAATTTATGTATTCTTTTATCAATATTTTTCTTCAAACACATTATTTCTTGGGAAATCTTTGCAGAAGTGTGTCTTAAATGACATCCTCTTTCACATTATGATACAATTTAATTAAAATTTTACCATCAAATTTTTTGGCGAATTTGGGGCTCCCAACACTTTAGAGGGGCTTTAAACTGTGAGCAAATCTCAGTCGGTGGTTTTGCACTTATATAGTAAAAGAATGAGTATAATGCACAATCACATACGGGTCACAGAATAAGGAAGTGTGATTTAACTCCGTGATGTTATTATTACTAAAGTATAAATATGAATAAAATAAATGAACAGAAAGAAAGAAGAGAGGGAGAGAGAAGAGAGAGAGAGAGAGAGAGAGAGAGAGAGAGAGAGAGAGAGAGAGAGAGAAAGAGAGGGGGATATATTATAAGGGGGTGGGGCGAAACAAATTTAGGGAAAGAGAGAACAAAAATGAATAATGGATTTGAGAGTACCAAGATCCATGCGTTTAAAACAAAATGAGACAAAACTGGAGAGAAAGTCAACAAGAATTTAGACAAGCTACACACAAATTAAACTTATAAAATCCTTATATTGTACATACGATAAATACCTTTCACTTTATTTTACTCAATGCAACAATGAGGACTCAAGTCAAGCAAATGAACAAGAAAAACTCTTTTCCACATTATCTCCGTTCAACACTTAACCAGGCCAGTGTTAAATAAGTGGGCTGATTATTTTAATCCTTTCTTGTCCATGGGCATGACTTTGATTTTCATGCTGCTTTTATGAGAAGAACATTTCCGCTGTGCAACAATGCAATTTAATTGTTCATTATACCAGTGTCCGAGTCCTTTTATTCCTGAGAATCGGATTAAAGATGATTCTCAAAAAGCCCCGACACACTGAGTGATAAGATTAGGATTATCCTCTAATCCACTCCCCTCTGAGTTTTAAGAGAAGTTAATCAAACCCCGTCCCATGGGGTTCATCCGAACTGATTGGAACTTTAAAAGCGGTCTGCTTCTTATGGATGATTACAATAATCCAAAACCATCCCTTCCCCCTCTCTAAGCGTCCATACAATAAGACAAAGGTCATAACGAATTCAGGTTTGAATAACAGTTATAAACTATTGTCATGTTTGTGTTGTAGCCTACCGTCTCTTCCCTATTAAACAACTTGTTCTAAGGAGACGCCCATTCTGTGAACCCGAACGTCAAACTTGACCGGAGTTCTGATACAAGCTCTGAATTCGTGGACTTAACGAAGTTCAGCTCACACAAAATAATGAAGAGAGAGAGAGAGAGAGAGAGAAAGAGTGCGGAGGGAGAGAGATAGACAGGCGTGATGGTAGTTAGCTTTTGAAGGAATAAATGATAAAATAAACATTGGAAATGTGTTTGTTTAGTTTAAGTAGACAATTATTGTTTTTCTGGTCTAGTAACATTATCGCTCTGTCACCTCTCATGTCTGTTAGAAAGTTAGAAGGTTAGAAGTTTAAATAAGTAATGCTAATTTCTGTTTTGGTTCAACTCCATGTTATTGGGGTCCTATAAGCTAAAAATACATGTAACTAAAAAAAATACAAAATGAAATATGAGTGTATGCCAATCGGCATATTCATATAGTAGCAATGACATTAATACCAACACTGCATCCCCCCGTATTCAATCTATATATACTGTATCTCTATCTGTATCTGATCCCATGTTTCAAACTCTGCCCCTCTCTCTCTCTCTCTCTCTCTCTCTCGCTCTCTCTCTCATATTTCACTGTCGATGCGCATCACTATTTTAATGTTATTATTTCTGTAAAACCTTCGAGCATTCTGCTTGCGTGTGTATCTCTTGGGACTACTGACCTTTCTCCACAGTTTCCTCATGGTTTCTCCTTCTATTCTCCTCTCTATGCCCCGCCATGTTTGACTGTTTGTCTGTTTGTATTTCTTTCAGTATGTATGTCTGCTTCGTTGCCAGTATATATGCGCTTCTGTCAGTTTCTCTCTCCTTTATACCATCTCCCTCCTCCTCCCCTTGCTCTATCTCTCTCTCTCTCCCCCCTCTCCATTCCCCTCTATGATCGCTATCTCTCCATCTCTCTCTTTTTCCATCCCATCTCTCTCCCCCCCCCCCTCTCACTCTCCCTCAAAGAGTCATCAAGCTGTACTACCAATGTTACGGCAGATTGACACCCCTGGTGTCCCGTAAAGAGACCCTATTAACCGGGCTGCGCCTAACAATGGGAAGATCCCAAGCTTAGAGTAAACATCATCGTGAATGAGGCGCCACGCGTAAGGTAGCAGGTGGGAGTCCCTCGGGGTAATACCATTCCCCCTTTCCATTCACTGATTATTGGTATCCTAACTCTTGGATGCTGTAGCGAATAATGTGTGTCTGTATCGACAAAGTAACTGTCTTCTCCACACACTGGCCGATACGGCACCGCCAATTGTCATAATCAACACCCTAATTCATGTAAATAACATTCATGGACCACTCTGTTATAGTAGCCAAATAATAGTGGAGAAGTTAAATAAATAGAACGTAAAATGGCCTGGAATTGAAACCCTTCATTGTGAAAGATAAGGAGGTAGAGCATAGCGACCATTGTAATTCTACATCTACTGATGAAAGTAATGACCTTTCTTTCAATAGCGAGAAGGTTCGCATTTCTAATCGCATGTTTGCGATGATGATGATGATGATGGTGGTGATGATTATGGTGATGATGATATTGGTCATGATTGTGACGATGTGGCGACGATAGTGGTATAATGATGGTGAATTAAACAAAATATTACATCTGTATTCATAGCTGTCATCATTTTGAATAATGATTACAGGGCTTATGGCTATCACCAGTTGCCATCCGAATGCTACTTCTGTCTTGCTAACTTTCAGTTAAAATAATTTTAAATCATGATTATAGAGCCTTACTTAAACAAAAAAATAATCACGATAAGGTTGACCTTTCAAGTAATGGTGTTTGTCTGTGATACGACTTCTCATAAACGTGACGTTTAGATATAGCATAAATATTTCATCGCTGGTAACTCCCCCGCCCTCCCTCCACAATCGAACGATTTACCTAGCTACGCCCCTCCGGCCCCGTCCGGCGCCAATGAACTTGGTTTAGCCATCGATTGAATCCCAGTCTCATCTGTTACGCTGTCTTCAAGACAAAAGCCAGGACACGCCCCATTTAACAGAGCCGAGTACACACACTCACACACCCACACAACACACGCACACCCACAACATCACGCACGCACGCCTGTCAAGCTACGTGAGGGTTGTGTTGCGTGAATCCTATATTCTGTGTTTGACAACGCTGGTCAGGAGGACAACTGCTATACCTTCTCATTTGAAGAAAATAAATGGATAAATGGAAACAAATGAATCAATGAATGATTGAGCAGATCGATATATAAAATGAGGATATGATGAGAAGAATGTAAGAGGGGGGAGGGGGTAAAAGAGATAGAGAAGGGGTGGGTAGATACGACAAGGAGCGAGAGGGAGAGGGGGAGTGATGTGGAATGAATCAGAAGGAATACAAATAGCGAGATCTGTAGATAGCTATATAATAACATAACATGGAGAAAGAGAAAGAGAGAGAGAGAGAGAGAGAGAGAGAGATGAAAGAGAGAGAAAGAGAGATATGAAAGAGAGAGAGAGAGAAAGAGAACATCGTACTATACATTGTAGGAAGATAATGATATCAATAGACATGAAGCAAAATATATATCAAATGTGAAGAAAAGCAAATCTGCTGCAATCCAGTCCTTTTTAATAATCGGCACCAGCACCTAATAAAAAGCTCAAGAACACCTTGCCTAAATGAAGGAAATTGAAAAACGAAAGCTGAATGTACCTCAATAAACCTATTGAAATTTGAAGAATAGAATGAAATAATATGGGAAATTTGACGACATGAAGTGACATAAAAGTGATGAATAGGATCATTGAGAGATTCGAATGGGAATATTTGCGTTTTGTTAGAATACTTTGTGTAAACATAAATGAGACAATTGGGCACAATAAGTGAGTGTTGACTCAAGTGACATAATGCTCTTTTGTCACGAGAGGCTTTGTGTTAAAATTGATATCATCTATCAAATATTCGACAGACACACAATAGATTACACAATAATCGTTTTTTGACTAGGAATCTGGGCGTTGATAAATCGAATTTGGAAGGTATTTTTAGGTCTGTAAAGTCGGAAATATTTCACTATCTCATATGACGATAAGTGCTGAAATTATCGGATATGACGTCTGTCATGTTCAGCAAATGATGGCAGAGGTATGATATTTCCTACTCGTTTTTTTTTTTTTGGGGCTGGTGGTGGGGTAGGGTTCACAATGTCCACCCGGCTGTGCCTTACACGTTCCTGCGACAATCATGGATCCGCTGTCTGTTGCCTACACGAGGTGAATTCTTAACTTAAACTATGGACTAATACTGTAATTAAACCCAGTCCTAACCTTAACCCTACTAACGCAATAAAAACCTTAATTCTTTCGACGAAATAAAGCACGGGACAATTGTCGCCGGAGGCCGGAGCACTGTCGCATCATCATTCCAGCCATCGCAAGAAAAACTAAAAGAAGAACATGACAGACCATAACACGAAGCTAAGAGCGCCCCCTCCCAACGTTAAACTTTTACAACTGATTGTCTTTTATTTCTACACCGAATTTTTTGGCCGCTGCCACTGTGTGCCTACCAAATCTTGGGCTTCATATATGCTGAACAAAACGTTAATTTCATGCACTGCCATAGCTATGCATCTGATTTATTGTCATGTAGAGTAGGTTTGTAAGCTAAACTTTAACAAAATAACCTTTACATAAGGATGCAAAATTATCTTTTATGAACATTCATTCCATTGATATGTCGTACAAAGTTGTAGAAATCTTGGAAGATATTTCATTTGTTTTCTTTACTATAACCAAAATCAATTATTGTCTCATTCATCTATGCTATACTTTGAGATATTTGATGATGTTTTAGAAGCATGTATTCTTTATGTGTGTTTTTTTAATTTTAAATACCAATGCTTTTAGGGGAGTAAGTATCGGGAGTTTGAGTATAGTGAATATCAAAGTAAATATTTACAGCATATCCGAGGAACCTTGTTCATTATGGATCGCGATTATGTGTAAGCTAATATGCCAAGCGCCTGCCATCAATTTTGAAAATGATAACGAATGATGTGCATGACTGGGATAAATAAATGTGTAATTTGTTTAAGTGAATTGTTCCATATTTACCTGGAAAACGCAAAATCATTATTCATGCATATCTGAAAAAATAATTCTGTGATGTCTTCATTCTTAGTCTGTGTGCAGTGCTGTTCACTGTATGTGATTTTCAGTGACATTGGGTCAATTCGTTTTCATTTTGATGATTACAAAACCTCGCATTTCACAATTTATCTTATGTATCATTATCATGTTGCATTATGAAAGAAACTGTCACATGACCATTATTCAGCTTTATCCTTAAGTTGCTTTCATGTGTGATGAAGGCTATATTGGAAGGTCGACATGCATGACTACCTCCCTTCCGAGGTGTCAGCTTATTTCCTTTTAATAAAGTCACGTGAAAGGTGACAAAATATATCACAGATGGCGAAGGTTAGGAGGAGATATCGTCACTTTATTCAGGTTAAGGCTAGAGTGATAATTATTGTTCAACATCGCCTCATATTATAATAATGGCATATGGTATCCTTCAAATCTTGTGTATTATGGCAGTCTAGAACGATAATAACCCAGAAATATTGGCGTCAGTCCTTAGATTAGGAGAGGCACAGGATTACTGCAAATATATGGAACCAAGAAGGAGGAAATATAGCGATGATGATAAAAAACAATGTGAATTATTATAATGGTTAAAAAAAAATAAAAAATTATGGTACCTGTATCTTAAAAAAATTATGTTTTGCCTTAAAAAAAATACTTAATAATAATATTAATAATAATATGGGACCAAGATGAAAATTCTGTGATGATATATAGCAATATTGAATAACTAATGTTGACGTAATGATTAGATATGACAGTAGCAGTGCATGGATATGGCTAATGTATAAAGAGGAGAGAAATTAAATAACATACCGTGTAGGGATGCCTGACCGCTGGTTTGGTTGACTGAGACAAGGTTGCACGAGTGAAAGAAATGAACCTCATTTGTCATCATGTTATTAAGAAGGTAATGACTTTTTTCAGAATTGTAGGCATGAAGATTTGAATCTCTAATCCAATGTACATGTTTTGGTGATATGTGGCGATGTAAGTGATGATGATGATGATGACAATGATGGTGGTGATGCTTATGATGATGATAAAGATAATGATAATAATGAATAGCAGAGGTGTCCTATAGTCCAGTCCGGACTGTCGATCACATGGTTCGCGGTTCGAGTCCCGCCGCGGCACCAATGTCATTTGGCAAGACATTAATCTATATTTGCCACTCTCCACCCAGGTAAAGTAAATGGTTACCCGGTAGGAAAAAATTCCTTGAATGCTTTAGCGCCTTATTTTGGCAACTCAGCTACAGCCGGGTTAATATTATGACACTTTGTATTAAGCGCATTAGAGTATATTCATACAGTAGCTGCGATATAAATGGACCTATTATTATGATAATAGTCATGATGTTGCTGGAGAGGAAGTTGGAGGAGACTTTAACTCATAACTCACATTTTATCACATGAAAAAAACCTCTTGTTGCTCATGTACACTAATTTCATTTAGCCCGTTTTAACACCCCATCTAGAACTTGATCGTACGCCTCAGTTTATAACAACGTGTGAATCTGCACATAACAAAGGGTGATTTATTGAAAGCCTACTTTAATGATTAAAAATACTGAAAATAAAGAAAATGTACTTTAGAGGAAGTCGTATTTCTAGTCCTTGATCATATAGGAAACTTGGTGTGATTTTCACCAATTAAAGCACATTATGAGGGTAATAATATCCACAGACACATTGATCATGGATTCGATTCATGTCATCTCCTCGCCTTTCATAACATTTTGATACAAAAATAATTATACGGAAGCTGTGGTTTGGCCCCTGGCTAATATCCCTTACAATCACTATTTATGACACGACAACCAATAACATTAGTAACCTAGATAAATGGTCTTTTGGAAATCAGGTGTTGCTGTTTTTTATTTGCAGAAAGCGACCCCCCCCCCGAATAGTCGAATACACGAGGTATAGATATGGAGCTACAAGATATAGAAATGATTACAGGTCCAATGTATAGACTAGCATGGTTAGCAGACTAGTAAATTAATATTTACGTGGAAGATAACGACATCTGTGATGACCAGACCCTTAAAATTATAAAGTTTGATATTGAGTTTGGAAGTGGCGGTGATGATAAATGATGATGATAATAATGATGATGATAACGATGACGATGCTGCTATACTGCTGATGGTAGTGGTGGTGGTTGTGAGGATGATAATTGTGATGGTGACGGTGACTATGATGATGTTGATGATGATAATAATGGTGATGATGATAAATGATGCTGGTAGTCATAATAATGATGACAATGACGACTATGATGATGTTTATGATTCTGAGGATTATTCTACTGCTGCCACTGATGGCGATGGCAATGCTGACATTGGAGGTGATGAAAATTGTGATTATATACGGCCAATGATAATGTTGAAGTTGTTGATGATGATGATCATGATGATCATGATCATGATTACTACAAATTTTGTTACTACAACACTACTACTACTACTGCTGCTACTACTACTACTACTACTACTACTACTACTACTACTACTACTACTACTACTTACTACTACTACTACTACTACTACTACTACTACTACTACTACTACTACTACTACTACTACTACTACTACTACTACTACTACTACTACTACTAATACTACTACTACTACTACTACTACTAACACATTCGCAACTACTTTGGAAAAATCAACTAGAGGCAATATCAATAGCCTTGTGGGTCACCTATTGAAATGTGCGACCATGACAATGACGTATTACGTAGTTCCGAAAAAACTTTAAACTGCCCTCGGGTTGATTTTTCGGAAAAAGATGCGATCGTGTTTACTACAATTCTAGCAACTAGACCCAATACAAAGATGCACTTCTTTGTTTCATATAGCATTATCAAACTTGGGGAAGTTTTGGTGACGGGATGGTCGTATACTGGTGTCAACTATAGTCACTAGATATCTTCTCCACCTCACATATCGCAGCTGCCAGCAAGAATGTCTTTACTGTCATCAACAATGACTCTTATGGCCTTTTTGCTGGCAGCCAACAATATATACACTCCCCCTATCACGAACAAACAACAAACGCTTCATATAAACGTCGGCACGACTGTAGTACCACAGATATAATAGCATCGTAAAGAAAAGAAGATAGTTGGTGTTGATTTGTATCCCCCTTAAGCGACAAAAAGTGAGAATATAGAGGGCCTTTCACAGAGTTCATTAAACTAATCAGACAGATGGACGCCTCCTACAACGAAGAGACATTCAAACGGAAACTGCGGTTAAACTTCGCGTCATTGACAGAGAGATCCAAAAACATGGTTAAATGCTCCTTTCATAAAACCCATTTTACAAGGTGATATTTTTATTGTGATCTCCATATAAACAGGATTTTGAGTTTTCTATTGACAAAGAAGAAACTAGACGAGGAAAAAAATGAAGTGAAAAATAGAACGAAGGGTGCCTACATGGTCTGGTAGCCAAGACATGGAGACGTTTGGGGTTATCATGGTTATTGTTGTGCTGCCACTGGAAAGATGGGAATATTTTCTGTTTTTTTAATTGTTGTCCTCCTTTGGTTCCCATCAATATTTTGGTTTGAAGAAGGGCGGTAAAAAAGGGGGAAAATGGGGGTGACGAATCTTTGACAGGACGAGATTTTAAGGAGATGATTGCAGCTGGAGGCATGGCCATCGTGGAGCCCAGTGATGACGTAGCGACCATCGACTACCTCTCGAGGATATCATCGGAGGATGGGAATGACATTGGGGATAACGATGGCGATGACGATAATGATGATAACGTTGATCAAGATAATTACGATGAAAATGAAGATGATGACGATGATGACAATGGTGGTGGTGATGATGATGATGATACAGATGACGACTTTGATAATGATGACGATTATAATGTTGTTCATGACTAAGATGATGATAATGATGATGATAATGATGGTGATAATGATGGTGATAATGATAATGACGACGGTGGCGATAGTAATCAAATATACCATTTACTGAGAGGCTCTAGTTGAAATTATGGATCGAGGTGGCAGGAATAGCACTATTTTCTGAGGGGCGTATCCCCGAAGAAAATAGTGCTATTTCTGTCGCCGAGGAATCCATAATTTCACTAGTGGCTTGAAATAGTGCATGGTATATTTGCTTTATATTTTTCAAACCAACCTTCATTAAAAAAAAAAATAATAATAATGAAAATAATTTCTGTCACCGAGGAATCCATAATTTCACTAGTGGCTTGAAATAATGATATATTTGATTTGACGACCGACCGACCGGGCCGATACTGATAGCACATTGATCTTGATCGATCGCATATCTATGACGTCATCCATGGTATAGTCCCATGGTATAGTGCATGACGTCACGGGATAGTACTATTTTTCTTATCGGTAACATCATAGCAATAATATGTTTGGTCACATGATGCTATGTTGACCAATGACTGAACAGGATTCCATTCATCAAAAATATAATAATGATTATGATGTTGTTAATGATTACGATAATGATATGCATCAACAGTAGTGGATTCCCCATGTGTACAATATGGGTTTTTGAATAACAGCTATTTATGAGAAAGAAAAAAAAAGAAAAACAGAAATTGAAAATGAATATACAGTGTACCTACACGAAACTACATGTACGGTCTTTCCGTGACAATTATTGATTAATTTCATTCAATTTCTGCCATATAGCTCCTATAAACTTGCTATATAAAGATGTAAAGCGTATTTAAGAAGTGAAAATACAAATTCGATCCAGAACTATAACCGTACTATATTTCACACTTGCGTTTGAGCTGCAGTCACAAGAAATGGTCTAATCGAGCTATATAATAGATATATAGTCGATAACTTATCTAATTTGTAAAAGCAAACATTTACATTGGAAATATCGACAACATTTATAAGCAGGAACTCACATAATTATGTTCTATAAACATGGTATATGAAATTTTAGCTATCATGATATTCAATAAATGAAGGTAAAAATAATCAGGCATACCGTGGTGAAGTAAGAAAGAAAGGAAAGTGGTAGAGATAGGAGGTGTATATAAATAAATAGAAAGATATACATATGAGAGAGAGAGAGGGAGAGAGAGAGAGAGAGAGAGTACATGTGTGGGTAATTTATGTGTTAAAATGAGGCGTACCAATTACATGCGAAGGATCAGCAAATAACAAAACAGAACAGAACAAACAAAATAATATTTAAACAATACATGAACATTGACAAAAGATTTCTTGAATGTGTCGCCGTGTTCCTCTGTACAAACTTCCCTATCCACCAAATCTATTTGCGATCAAATTAACCAGAGACAGAACAAGAAATAAGAAATGTACACTCCAGTGCACTGGGCACTAGAGTCACCCTACACAGCAAGTGAACCCCCGCCTACGGTCCGGCAGGCTGCAGTCTTCATAAGCACGCCGCTGGCTGCGAGGACGAGTAAAATGTGCTACACCTTATTAACATTCCCGCTCAAAATTTGTTCTGGTCAAGGCAAAAACAAAAAAGGCCTAAGACTTTTGGGGGAAAAAACCGCATCTAATTATCCAATTTACATCATAGATAGTTCCTAATTTAGACCCTTCATTGAATAATGCAGTCGATCCTAATTCAATGAAATTATTTTGATTTGAATCGAAGCAGAAAAAACGGAAGTCATTTTGTCCGTGTGTGTTGTTTTTATTGTGACGTCATCCCATTCATTCGCTTCCATTCGAAATTGAGTTGATTAATCGCTATCTCTCTGCATATTATACATGTTATACAGGCGACCCAATTTGCCTAATTATGGCTGTCCACATCTGTCTGTGCATGAGGAGTGCTGTACCATGATAATGAATGAAGCAGAATTAATCACAGAGACATTGAGCTTCGAAGAAAAAAATTATACATTATCTCCTCATGTATATCTGCCAAAAGAATAATTATGATACATTGTACAATGTACACGGCATATGCATAATTTATATGTACAAACATTGAATGTGTCTTGTTATAATAATTTGTAGTTTTTTGTTTTCATCATCTCAAATAAATAAAGCTCAAAGAGAAGGTTGAGTTCTGGGAAGAGGTGAAAAATAATTTGTGAGCGTTATCACTTTATTATGCATGTGTGGAAGAAAATCAGATAAAAACTGTTCCCTGAAAAGCATGGCTCTTCAAATGCCTTAATATTCTAAATATGGCATGTAACAGCATAAAAATCGGGACGGATTTTTATGCCACGTGTTCGTGTAGTCCCAGTTACATATTTCTGTGTACAGTGCTTGTAACTTTACCAAGACTGGGCCAAATTTCTTATCATTTCGATGATTCCAGAACCTTGCAGTACACACCAATACTAATATGCTAGATGACCAACCTTTTCTGATCGATTCTACACTTTTCTTTCACGATGCAATCGCATGACCAGAACTCAACTTTATCTTTAAGACAATAGTTCATAGTGAAATACAAAGTTGTTCTTGTATTTCTAATAACAAGGCTCAATATTTATAATGAAATTGTTTTTTTTTATAAATATCTGACGATCATCTCATTCATATAATGCACATAAATGAATGAAACTATGAGGCTTTTAGAAGACGAACTCATATAATATGGAATGAGAGCGGTATTTCTCTCCAGTGACAAGTCAAAATTAAGTATGAAAAGGAGAGAAATGTGAAAGTATTTTGTTTTATTTGAGTTAAAGTAAGACTTGATTTCATTGAATTGTAAAATGTTTTGCTTGATTTTGATTCAATGAAATAGTCTTTGGAGGGCTAAAACGTTTTTTAAAAAAAGTATGAAAATCAACGCACTTCAGATGTTTATAAAAACGAAGATGTACATGTAGTATCGTTCTCTGAATTAAACTTAAATTAACATTAATAGAGGACATTCCATCTATTAATATTGTATTTCTCGCGTAATTTTTTCAAGTGACTTTTAACAAATTAAAGATACTAGTAAAGCAAACAATTTGGGCAATTCCAACTGGATAATCGAACAAAGAAATGGATGTGTGAGTGCCTAGTGAGTGTATGAAAGAGAGAAATTATCAAAGAGGGCAAGAGGGATGAAGAGAATAAGAGAGAAAGACAGATGAACTGAGGAAAGGGGAAGGAAAAAAAAGGTTAGAAATAATCATATAATTCTAAATCAGATAATGTGAAATCTATGACATCATTTATTTCATCACTGTTTAAGTCACACAAGTTGGGAATAGTCACATAAAATAATTCAACAGAGTAAATAGCGAAAGGACAACTACTTGGAACAATCAGCCACCTTTATTATCACACTTATCACAAAGAAAACTCATCGACAGCCGACACTTAAACAACTGAAGTGTACAGATTTCAATAGAGTTTCCTTTGAGGGTGAACTTTAACAAACTCTCAAGCAGGTAAGGATTTGAACACTAGACAAACATAGCCATTTTTGTGAACAGTACCGTATCATTATTTATCTTTAGGGTTTTTGTATTGCATTATTTGTCCATAGTATGAAGATTAATCACTTTGTACATATTACCCAGACGAATACTTCACACAGCTCACCTTGGTTTTTGTTGGTCGTAATTGTTAATTGTTCATATTGTGTATGGCAGTGGTGAAAAAATACAGGTAGGCTCATTTAAGGTAAAGTAAAGATTGTGGTAAATTGTCGTATTGTAGGGTGAAACCATCAATAACTTAGGAGTTGGTTTTTGTTGGTCATAATTGTTAATTGTTCATATTGTGTATGGCCGTGGTGAAAAAATACAGGTAGACTCTTTGAGGTAAAGTAAAGATTGTGGTGAATTATCGTATTGTAGGGTGAAACCATCAATAAATTAGGAGTTGGTTTTTGTTGGTCATAATTGTTAATTGTTCATATATTAATGATTATTCAAGATACTCTCTGAGACATTTGGGTCCAGTTCTTTGGAATAATGTAAATTGTAATCAATTCAATATTTCATTTAATAATACATTCAGGAGGCAATATAAGAAACATTTGATTTGTTCCAATTGATTACTTTTAATTGGTTAAATATCTCTTTTTAAATTATCTTGTGGAACCATACCATACTGTTCGATGCTCTTATATGTTTTTTATGTTTATGTTATCATGTTCTCATGTTCTATGTTTTATGTATTGTTTGACCAATCTCTAAATGTTATAATAATAATGTAAAAACAAAAAAAATACATAAACTAGGTGAACACACTCTAACAAGCCACAAACCTGGTTTCATTGTGTTCACCATTTTCCAATTATCCACTTATGTTTTTTTATGTAGTCTGTCAATACTGAGTTATGTATTATACGGTCTACTTTTCCCCTTTCTTCACCTTGTTCATTGAATGCTTTATTTGTTTTTGTTTTATCTTCTTAATCGTTTGATTGAAATGTCATAGTTTTATAATGTTTTTATTGTCCATTGACTGTTTTTTTTACACATTGTTTTAAATGATGTTGGAATTTGGAAATACATGATTTGAATTGAATTGAATTGAAATTTGTTTATGGCTGTGGTGAAAAAATACAGGTAGATTCATTTGAGGTAAGGTAGATTATGGTAAATTGTCGTATTGTAGGGTGAAACTATCAATAACTTAGGAGTTGTTTGACCTATTGTTCTCTAAGTTTATACTTGATAAAAGCTTTATCTCTAAATTCCGGTATATCATTTCTTCGCATATTATTATTATGGAAACACAAAAACCTTCGTTATTTCACTGTGATAGTTTATTGAATAACTAGGCTATGTCAAAACGCTATACCACGTATTATATATATATTCATATATAACCTTACTTCTTCCTTTCCCCCTCTCTCTCATTCTCTCTCTCTCTCTCTCTATTTATATTACATGTTCACTACCCTTTCCCCGCTTTTCTATCACCTTTAAAGTGGCCGGCTCATATTCTGATGTTCAGACCACGATGCCAACCATTCTTAATTTTATCCGACAAAAGAACTTATGTTGTCATGGTTATCATCGTCATCCTTCCTTGTAATCCCTTCATTTAGAACAATTTCTTTCTCCAAGTTTAGGAACGATGATGACACGAAAAGCGCGCGCATTGTGCGCCAGGGAAACAACATTCAGTTCAAACAACTGCTGAGGAAATGACCAAGTCGCCTTACTCCCAATAAATCACAATTAAAATGGACGGTGCAGACGTTATATCTGACACTTTCTCTCAATTAGATTCTAGGAATAAAAAGCATGGACGAGTTCTGTCTTTTTTAGAACGAATTACACAGCGCGCGCAATAGACAGAGTTTCCTATTGGTGTCATTGTACACGTACCCAGTAATAAGAGTATGCGATGAAGGGATGTCGTCTTGATTATACATACACCGACATTGAGCGAACGAAGCGGCGAGGAGCCCCGTTTCGTGTCCGAATAAATAGGCGCGCGTTTTGGCGGACAAAACCCGATCGTCTGCTAGCACGCTGGCTTGTTAACTGTAGGAAAAGCCTCATCCATCATGTTCTTACCTGACAGGCAACGCTAGTGACTTCGGAATTAAATCCAAACTCCTCTTTTTCTCACTTTCCATGGCGTTTTGTCTTTCACGCCACCATCCTGTAATAAAATTGAGCAGCCAACCCTTTTCTTTCCCTTTATATTGAAGAGTCGAGCCCACTCTGCACTTTTTTGTGTTGTATTAATGAAAAGTCGAATCTAAAACTCATGTTTGTTTTCAGCCCTTTATCCTTTCCTTAGCTTTGTTTGATTCCAGCTCAGATGCAATTCATTAGGGAAAATCCTGAGAAAAACACGCTGTCATTGGTATTATTACCGATCGTCTTTTTCGTCGTCGAATAATATTGGAAAGTTATCATTGCACGATAGTAAAAGTCCTTTCATGTGTGTTTCAAGAACATTATTGAGGATTTAATGTGTAAAATTACATCGTTCACAAGAGCTCTCCTGTCAGAGATGAGTTAATGCAAGCCCGAAGAAATATTACATAACAACCTCGACCAACGTGAGATTTTTTAAATATCAGACCTATAGATTGGGCATTTCTTTTCTTTTTGCGGTACTGGGTCAATATTTTCTTGGTCGTTCGATCGACATATTACTACATAAAACAAGGTTTAAAGTCCTTTATCGTCAGCTATACAATTGATAATATCTTCGGATTATTTAGCAGTGGTTTTCTTTTTTTATATACGATGTCTCGATGAGCATTACATACAATAAACTTATATGAGTTATTGTCCTTCTGGCTCACTGCAGACGTTTTTAAATTTCTTTAAAATATCAGTATTAGAGCCTTTACCACTAAGCTAAAAATGAAACAAAGAAATTGAAGTGGGCTGAACCAGAGACATTAAACACCCTCCAGAATGATTCGCCAAACACTCGATAAACAGAAGTTTTTTTGACACCATGCGACTGGAGGAATGCCTCACCCCTCCACAGGCAGCACTCCACAATTAACAGCTTTGGTATTTACCTTCCTTTTTCACTGGAAGATGGATGAGATGAGCCAATAGTCAGTCCACTTGAGGCGCCGATGAGAGGCTATGTTTTGGGGATTGTTCTTGGGCGCCTACCTGGCGTGCAGCCACACCATGACTCGAGAGTAGGACCAACAAGGGATGGTTTAAAATCATCAAACATGAATCGATGCCATACTCTGGGGTTGGTAGGATACGGTGTACGGAAACCGCCTGTTTTAAGTGTGGCCTCTCCATATTTATGGTGTATGTTTAGTCTTATGTCTCCAAAGGCGTTACCATAATCACTTCTGAAATGCGCAGGAAAAATTGCAAATGATCTTATACTTCATGATAGGAAAAGCGATGAGCTATAACTCTGTAAACTAAGCTAGACCAAGACGAGTTTAAAAGTGTAATAATGGTTGGCAAGAACAAAACTAAACAACAGCATAATAATACAAATTACAAATAAACTCTAGCTTAAATCATGATCTTTACAAGAAATAAATGCATGAAGAATCAAAACGTTTCAAATCGCGATTTCTTTATTTAACGCCCCCCCCCCACCTCCACACACACATCTCGTATGTTGTAAAGCTCAAAGGAACTGAAAATTATTTCATATCATGATTAATTCAACAAGCATTGATGGAATTAATTTCAAATTTAGCTCCATTACCCTCCCCCACCCACCCCACCCCACCCCATCCAGCCACAATTTACTTTTAACGTTCAAGGTTCATTTTATTTCCACCTAAATACATCTTTCTTTGCTTTTCCAGAAATATCATAAACCTGATAAGAACAAATTCAAACAATAGGCCTACTTCAATACCAAGTGTTAACAGTGGTGATAATTACGACATAAAGGGGGGAAATGGTGGAGAGGTAGAGTTTAACAGGCAGGGGGTATACAGAAAACATCGAAGGGGGGGAGAAAAGGAGGGAGAAAGAGAGAGAGAGAGAGAGAGAGAGAGGGAAAGAGGGAGAGAGGGTTCGGGGTCAAGGAACGACAATGATGGATGTACTAAAGAAGTCATGTATGTGACAGACGACAGGTCAATAGCGATAGCAAACACGAAAGCCGTCAACTTCATGTTTCACAACAACCTCTCAGAAAATGGGTGAATCCGTCTATCTCTTAACGACCATTGTTGAACTTTATTGGTGCCATTTCCCTGCCCTAATCTAGTCTCCTAATTAACTGGCAGCAGTTAGACCATTCAACCCTCCAACCATGGTGGTTGGCATATAACATACATAGCAGGACCAATTTAATGAACTTGCAAGTGGTGAGATAGGGATGGAATTAATTCACAATAGGCCATTTCGCGAGCCGTAAGTGTTACGCACCCGGCTATTAAAACAGTTCCTGTATTATCTTCGCGGAATGAACCGCAGCAGATGTGTGCTGTTTTCCACCCCCAAACCAGCATCAATGGGATGGGAGATAAAGGATATGCCCTCTTTCATTTGATGATGTTGGATAGAATGGATTTAGGTGTATGATCCGTGATTTAAAGCTAAAGGAACACCAATTAGAGCGCTTAGTACGGCGTGACGCGCCTCAAAAGATATGCTAATCGCAAACGAAAAACTTTGGCACTGGTCAAATCGCCGATTACTCAACCGCGCTATGTGATTGGTCCGCTCTGACCACGTGGTGCGAATAATGACCGCGGCGCCGAATGCTCTTTTCAGGCCGCATTGAATGTAAGTTGGGAGTATGTCAATAATAACAAAGGGAATAATGAGGAAAAGGATTTTTCGCACCACAGAAGATACACAGTAGCCCCTCCTTTCGAACAGCAATTATCCTGGAAGATTTAGAATTACGGAATGACTCTCTTTAAGGATGGCGTTTGGAACATTATGAACGAAGGTCAGAGTAACACTATACCATGAAAACACGATTACATAATGGGTTATGAAAGACCTGGACATTTAGCAATAATAGGATCATTGGTTGTGAGTCATTAATGTGCTCGTTTGGAACGGTACGTGAAATGTGAAAAGATACTTGTTGTATTTAATGCGTCCCTCGTCGGTAGTTTTCGACACAAAGAAAATATACAAAATGTGGGGATTGGAAGCAATTTTCTTGTCTTACATCTGCAAAATAATTGGACGTAAATGCACGCAGAAGACCAATCAAACTATTATCGATCATTACCAATACATTATATGAAAAACCAAGCTTTTTATGTCGTTACTTATGTTAACCATGTCAAATAACATGAATAATAAATACCGTGAACCCGTTGGGAGATATATGGGTAAATTTCATCTTGTGATTTAGAATTAATGTCATTTAACAACCTCTTGCAGCGATTAGTAGGAATGAAATATTTTCGTCAAATAGTCATGAGAACTAGAATATGCGCATCGTTTTATACTCCCATTCTCTTGATCATGTGACATGTATAATTATGCTGTCGTCAAGTCGCGGTTATGTTAATCTTAATACTTCATAGATTTAATTTACATTAACACTGTCATTATTGCTATATCGCAAACTGAGCTACAATGTACAGAAATTCCAGCTAATTGTGCACTGGTTCAAGAGTCAGATAATTTATGATATTTTTCTTTCTGCAAAAATTAGGAAAGTCTATTTATAATCTTTGTTTCCTTGCGACTAGGTTTCTTTTATTTCTCCCTCTCTCTCTCCTCTTTCACTGAAACCATAATGAGTAAATCTTTTTGAATTTTCCACCGGATGTGATCTTGCGATTGGCATAAATTTGTACTGAGTTACAGCTTTGTAAAGCAAAGTACAACTTCATTATACCGCACAATATCCCTTCTGTATTATACTATTGTTCCGTTTGTATTAAACAAATATTGCAAGCGTATCTTTTTTCAAAATAAAAGGCACTTAAAAATAGTGTATGAATTATGGTAACATATCCCCATTCTCGTCTGATTAAAGACGAGAGGTCGTTTATCATATCCCTTAAAAACACATGCGACACCCTACCCCTTCCCGGCACACGCCCTGATCTGTCATGAAACGTCATAGTTGTATCTTGGCAGTGCAAATGTGATCATCATCAAGAATATATCTGAAATTGAGAGAGTATTGTTCTATGAAATAATAATTGAGTATGATATTTAGAACAGAAAGTACATTTTCATTTCAGTTTCAGTTTCATTTCACTTGTTTAATTTCCAAACATAAAATAAAACACTATAAGAAGTTGACATTTTCAGGGCATGTTTGATAGTCAGTTTAAACAGTTTAAATAAGGAAAAGAAAAAAAAGAGGAAAAATGCTTGGAAATGCAGAGGCCGACATGGAAGCCAAAGGCTTGTGAATTGAAATTGCTTGGTTTCTAGTCTAATAATCATTTTGCGTCATGTACTGCTGTATGTTAGCGGAGTAGTATTCTATCAATAGTCGACAACGAGTGCAATTTAATGCATTTTAGACGTTAATATCAATACAAATTTAGATAAGAGTTCAACACATGAATTTTAAAAAGGGGAGCATGGTTTCGTGTGCATGGTAAAAGTTACGTTCAACCAAAGCACAGCTAGCGCCTCGTAAACTCCACACTATTAAATTACAGTTCGATAACAGTGATCGTTGAGAATTCTTCGTAATAAAATAGCATGTATTGTAATCATGTTCAGTACTAAAATTGGTTAAGCAATATTTACTTTAACCTCACACTCACTGTAAACATGCTACAAATTGGCATTATTCTTTGGATACCATGTTCCCCCAATCCGGTCAGCTTTAAATAACTTCCTAAGACTGACAGATCTTTTCTTAGTGATTTGAGTTATTTCTAAAAAGTTATTAACATTAAAATATTATTTCATTCACATGGTCATTTAGATTTAGGAAAAACAACTCCTTGTATTAAGATGTCAAAAATGCATTGAGACCCAATGTACACTTGAGTGCAATGGACTTTTAAACAAATATAGGAGTGAGGGCATAAAAGCAACAATGACCTTCTAAGTATTAGCACACATTTCGTTTGGTTGCATGCCATTGGTTATCACCAAAGATAATCTCATCGACTAATTTGGCAGAAGTTTGACTTTTTCAGAGGACAATTCAAAATCGAAATAAAATGATAGTTGCACGAATGAAAAACGATGGTTATTGTCATTGGAATCTATAATGGGGGTGAAAGGGTGTGATTATATCTGCAGAGTGCGTGGCGCCACATCGCCGATTGGGCTCCAATACATGCTCCACCTCCCCGGGATATTCTTCTAACAACCCCCTCTTTATAATTGACTTCTCTCAATGTCTTCATCCTTAATCAAGCATTATTCAATTACGGAAATGTTTGACTTGCGCAAATAAAGGATTCTTCTGTCGTATGTTCTTTTATCACTTTTCTTTTATCTCCAAGAAGCTGCATTTGAGCCCATCCGGCGAAGCTTCTATTCTATTTCATCCTCTTTTCCTCCATCACCCCACGGAGCATTAAATCACATGATTAGCTCCAATTTAAGCGCAGTTAGTCCATCCTTCCTTTAATAAACTCCGGGAGTCAATGAAATGCCCCTCTTTCTTTACCCCTTAATCCAACTGTCTATGTGGAAGGTCTTTGAAGTGTGATTGTTTATTAGAAATCGGTAAGTGTAGGCTTTATGCCCCCCAATAAAGACCCCGTCACCTTTCTTCCAAAGACACGACGCAGCCCTACCAGGCCGTTCGCCTGACGCCACTTTTAAACATCCCCAATTTTCTCTATAAATTGATTCGCGCCTAAAGAGTCTCGGTTTCCACACCACAAGAATGACTCCCAAAACTACCATCGAGCCAATCATTGTAGACCAGTTATTACCACGAATACAGCTCTATCTGCACCCATTGCTTGGAAGAAGAAGAAAAAAACGACATTAAATCAACTAGCAATCGAGTATAATTGCAATAAAATGAATAGAGTTGATCATCCTTGTGTTTCTTTTTATGATGCTGCTATCATTCGGTGTTATCTCGGTGCATGGGTGTTTGGTGGAAGGGGGGCTTTGTTGTAGACGGGTGATGATCCTATACAGATTCTTCTCTAGGATAATTGGTTGGTAAGAGCGCTAAGTCCCCGCGACGCCATCCTTCTATTGTTGGTGTTCAAGATGAGACCTCTCTCTGTCTGGCAAGTTGTCGCCCCGGCTGTCAAATATCCAATCATCCGTTTGTTCGCCGCGCCTCGCCTTTCACCTAACGTGTTTCGGGACAACAAATAGGAGAGGGAGGATAGTAGATTGATACATCATAGGCCCTCCCTTCCTCCCTCCCATTTGTGGTAAGGTTTCACCCCACACATCATTTTTTTACCCATCCGATGATCTCTTTGTGGCCGGCTGGCTGGGGTAGCCGTATTCACATTTTCTCCTGGTAGATTCTCACCCTATTTTCCACCGTTCCTCTATGGCTAGCCTTTCACGCTTCACATTAAAAAAAATAAAATAACAATACTCAACAATGGAATCAATATGCAGAGTTATATCATTGGTTGATATGAAAATGGCTTAATATATTGCGACCTGGCTCAGTTTCACATTTTGCTGGGAAATGTCACAACTGTCACGTATCTGAGATCAAAATACTAATAGTTCGTTGTTTTCACCATCCATTTGATTTAGCTTTACTTACGAAACACTTGGATTTCAGACTTCTCTACAAATTTGCAATCACTTTATTTCCCCCTATTTTAATGTTCTACGTACATGCTCATTAAATCAGTGAACGATATATAGCAATTGATAATGTGTAAATAATTACAAATATATTCTTCATGTAGATGAGTTTTCATCATTTTATTTAAGCTTCATGCTCTTTTATTTTTAATCGTTTTATGCAACAATAAAATAACATCTCTTTTACTTGATCATAAACATTTGCTAAATATAAAATCATCTGCAATTAGGGCATTTTTAAAATAACTTGTACAGTTCTGCATTTTACCCCCTCCCTTCCTCTCATTCTCACCAAAGACTGCTTCGTAGATTGGATGTTCAACGAAGAAGGGTTTAAAAGGGGGTACACAATATGCCTTTCATAAAAGTTTCGATTCACTGCTAAAAGTTTGATTGATGGTATGCAATTATGGATTATGCGAACATTTGGGCTTCTCCTGGGACCGTATTATTCCTTGACACGGGATAACATTATAACCCATCTTCCGTACACTCACCCCTTAGATTAACCGAACATTATTACTGATTCAAGGGACATTCCCTCGTTTTCGCATAAAGTTGATGTTCTTGACGACGTCGTCTTTGATGTCGGTGTAAAAACGAATACGATGTCGGTCGATGTGCTGACCAAATTAGAGACTGTCTGCACTGCCAGAAATCGTCGACTACCGAAACGGCTTGTACATGATTTATTTCACAAGAGCTTAACTTTTTAAAAATTATAATGTTAGATTGATCAACCGACTGTATTAAGTACTCATCTATCACATATTCTCACGAATATTTGTTGCACCCATTTTGCAGAATAATTCAAACAAACGAACAAAAGAAAGATAAATAACATGGCAGAATCGTCTTTGTTTATTATGTCGATACCATATCATTCTGAATACTTTACCTTGTCTATGAACGCATATAGTTATAGCCCGAAAATTAATTCAATTTGAAATACGAATTTATTATTTGGAAATAGGTTAATAGTACAAGGTTATTTTTCTGGCCAATAAGCAATTTTGTTTTGAAAATCATGGATAAATAAAGAGCTGCCCTAATTAAGTTTCGATGTATCCTCGATAAGAAGCAACCGGCAGTCGGGAGACATTTTACAGACTCGACGCGAAGTCGCAAAAATTGAACAGTAGCCATTTTCAGCCAGGGGATAAATCAACAAACCTCCATTGCCTGACAAGTGTTATTGCATTCAAATACGATGAATAGAAATGCCAATAAAGTGTTTGATTAACAGAATCGTTTGTTTTGTCATGATCGTATATAGCTGTATAAAGAGTTTAAGCCGACCCGCAAACATCAAAGGAATTGTGGGTTTGCAAGGGAAAAAAAGTAGGAAAAGAATAGGATGCCTAGGCCCTGCGTTCGTTAATCTCTTCTAACACAACATTTTAATAGTAAGAGCAACTTATATTAAGTAATTCTTTAGTAGCTTGTATGTTGCCACTTAAACGGACACAAAGGGAGCTGCGACGGAGGAGCGCCAACGGACAATAGGGGTGGAAAATAGCCCCCAATTGAGCTGGTAGACGGGTAATAAGGGAGCTATACACTTCCTCCTGGGGTCCTTTATACCAGCTTTGAGTGCGTGGCGCCAGAGTCACCTAGCACTGTATTTAATAGTTTGAGATCGCCTATTAAGGGCGGGAAGAGATAGCACAAATTAAGCAGTTTTGTATTTAGGACAGTAACAATAGGGGACAATGGTTGGGAGGGTCTTCGAGCAGCAATCTTCTGGCAGTAATCAGTCTAGGGTGGATCCAGGACTCAATTGCATTCAGGGGCCCGTTTCATAAAACTTGTTATCTATAACAACTGCTAAATTTCTATGACAAATTTGCTCTCAGCCAATCAGATGCCATGATTTCAGTAGCTTATAACCGTAGCTTGTAACTTGTTATTGATAACAAGTTTTATGAAACAGGGCCCTGGACTTGTCTAGTCTCGTCTCATCCACTAAATCGCCATCAAGATGGTTAATAAACTTTGATACCTTTACTTTTAATCGCAAATCCAAAGTGTTCTGAACGACACATCTTAACAATTGAATAATTGATGATTCAGATAAACTCCGCTTTTCAGGTATGAAACTCGTTTTAATTAATGTGTTAAAAAAATATACAAGTCAGAAGAATGTGATAAAAAAGTACAATAGAAAACAAAGTTCAAACAGATTTTCCACTTAGTAAAGAAAAAGCAACTAGTTTGAACTTAATGAACTTTTCAATGTTGAGATCAAATGAAAGTGTTCTTTTATGGTTTTATTGTTTTTAGATTATTGTCGAAAACAACACGTATTTCAATTAAATTGACTGGACCGTTTTTATAAAAAGATCTTTATATATTTGAGATTTTTATAAAAATGAATAATTTCATCGAGTTTTACCAGTACAAAAATCCTTTTCAAGCTCTGTTATGATGTTTTTATACTGTGTACTTTTCTTTCGATACTTTTATCATTCTAACAATCCGAAATAAATAAATCAAATCAAATCAATCAAATCAAATGTACTAAATAGATACAAGTGATCATATACAGTAGATTTCATGTTTTTAAAGTGTTCTAACCTGGTGCATTTGATATGTAACGCAATATAATATTTTTCACAACAACAGCATTTCGAGGGCGATATAAAACTCTGCTGAATTAGTTTTGTATGCACGTTCACTTCTTTTAAACATATTAAAGCATCATTTCTTCCATCGACCTCATTCTCCTCCGATGCTTTCTACCAAATTCATTAATATATACTTATAGTTCATGGCCGATTTGATTTTTTATTATGTGGCTGTGTGATATTGATCACTTCGAAAATATAAAATCAAGCGACTCTTTCACAATCCTGACCACTTTCTGTGGCACTTATAACCCCCAATCCTGAAATTAAGTACAATACATGCAACCTTTATCGATTAATTAATTTGTATTTTATACCAAGGCCTCTTCCATTGTCAATATTTATTTTGTTCTCTTTACCAAATCATCGCATTTTCATAAGGTCCATATAGACAAATAGTCGAATGATTTTTTTTAAAGGTCATATCACTAGTTTAAATTTGTATACCACGTCTTGCATTATGAATATAAGGCTCATTTGTTCTCTATACAAAACATGTCTTGAGTATATACTCACCCAGTAATACTAAAATTGCTTTTTATATTAGCGGAACTATGGCTTATATGAATTTTTATGATCTATATAAGTAAAAATGCTACACATATAAGGGAAATATAATAATTTTTACAAATCCCTACTCTAAAATAAAATTTTCAATATTTTGTTTAATGATTAAAAAACTGTGTAAATAGCTGCAGATAAATTTTAATACCTTCGGACATAATTATGTCAAATGTGATCAGGGGGATGTTTCACAAAGATCCTATTAAAGTTGAACTTATCTCTAAGTTGGACTTAACAATTATGGAAAGCCGTTACCATCTTTGAAAATATTTTGTAAAAGTTATTTTATAAGGCATAAAATGTTGATTCAAATCATTCATATTTTCTATTATCAAGGAGATTTCATGTGCTTGATGTTGAATTTATGAAAAGTGTAAAATACTTACATTTTTGCTTTTGAATATATTTTAAGGCTACAAATGGCTCTCCATATCTTTTATGTACAACTTAGAGTTAAGTTCGACTTAGGATCTTTGTGAAACACCCCCTGATGATATCTGCTCAGACCCAGAAGAGTGTAAACCATGCTAACACTATGTAAAATGATTTGAAACACATATAATACCTTTCTAGTTTTGAGCAGACGACACATGCGATCTGTTCTTAAGTGTTATCGGATGTAAAGATCTCAAGTATCGATATTGACCGCCTTCTCTGTTGCAATTAAGCCAACAATATGAGAACCTTTCAATGGAAGACATGTCGATTCATTGATCTCCTTCTACAAACTGTGTCGCCCATTAAGTATCAAACTCTCCGCTACGCTGAGCAGACTTTAAAGTACGACCCAAATTTCATTTGAAAAGAAAGAAGCGACTTCCTTGCCCGGATGTGTAATATATCTCTCTACCCTGTCAAAGAGTTAAAAACCACATTCATTATACGATATCCTGGACAAGGACGGCGTATTACTGTTGATGTCTTGGAATAACCTTACAGAAATAACAATAAAAAACATAGGGTCCTATACTGTTCACAATGAAAGTTCCAAAGAGTCGCACATATCCAAGGGTTAATTAGATTATTCTTTTGATGAACGTATTATGCCTTTTCCAGGGTGAGCGAGAGGAGGAGCGAGAGAGAGAGAGAGAGAGAGAAAAAGGGCATACCTGAAGTAAAAAGTACATTTTCTTTTACAATCTTCAACAAATGATGAGGAGATGAGTGGCGACAATAAAGTGATTTTTAAAGATAAAATAGAACATTTGTTTTCTTTTCACGGACACAATTTTAGAATCTATTTCCTTTTTCTCCTTGAAATTTATATCAACGGTCATCTTGGACTACAACGACAACATTTTATTCCTTCTTCGTACATAACCCTTTTGCGGACATGCATTTTGCTCTCAGTATAAATATTTAAAGATACTGTGACGAACTATGAATCACATAATCATGGATATTTAATTTGTTTAACAGCGTCTACTTTGGATACGTTGGTGGTATATACTCTTCTTTCCTCGGCTAGGGTACTCTTTGGTCAGAATAATTATAGTTTTATTTATTATTTCCTGCAGGTTTTATTTTGGTTGTCTTTAACGCAATCGGGGCGAAGTCACTGAGACTCGGGGGCACTGACTGTAACCGAATGATTCAATGGGGATTAACACACGTGGATTATTGCCTACTCAAATACCTTTTAACGCTGGTATTGATCCTAATCCGGGATAATTATCACTGACATTTCACACGCATGCATCCTTTTCAATAAATGCACTTTGATAATTCTCTCACCTCTTTCTCCCCTTTTCTTTCTTTCTTTCCTCTTGCCTTTCCCTTTCTTATCTCTTTCTTCCTCGCTCTTTTTTTAATTCTCTATCCCTCCCTCATTCTCATACCTCTCCTATGTATTACTTCATGAGAAATTAATCGACCCTCTTGAGGTCACTTTCTTTCCTCCTTCAAGGCTGAGGCGTTACGAGGGGGCAACAAGGTAATTGTAAATGCAATCTTCTTCCTCCCCTTTTTGTGTTGCTTGTTAGACATTTTTTAGACCTATTCTGATAAATTGATTTTTTTACCCTTTCCCGGTTTTATTTTATCTTTCTTCTCAAACTCTCAGCATTTCTTAATTTGTTCCAGGAAAACCATCCCCTCCCCCTTTATCCCTCTATCTCGATCTGTCTCTCTTTCTGCCCTCCCCGTCTCCCTGGCTCTATCCTTAACCTCCCTCCCATGTCTCTCTCTTTATCTTTCACCCCTTCCCCCTCTCTCACTCAATGTCTAGCTCTTTCCTTTTTCTACCCTTCCACTCTCCCTCCCCACCCCTCTTTCACCCCTACCCCTCTCCCCTATTCTCCCAATTTCTCACCTTGTTCATAGAAGGGTGTCCATCGATCCTCTCAGGCAGTTCCGCTTCGTATACTTCCTAAGATATGGCTTCACAAGCGAGTAAGTAGTACTAATAACATTAAAAGGATTAAACACTTCTTTTCAAAACTCTATTTGAAGAAAGGGGTGAAAGTCGATAAATGGAAGCCTTGCACTTTTTAACAAATAAGCTGGATGTATTAGTTCTTCTGGCGCCCTCCGATTATCAATTGCCTCATGAATTTGAAAAGATAGATCGAAATGTAAATATATGAATTAACAGAAGTTTGTTTGATTTTTTCTTCTCCAAAGAGGTCATTCATACTGTCGTAACTAATTTGATGCTCTGATAATGCAAAATAATCATTGCCATGCAGTAGGCGGGTTGTTTTGACCAGTAAACAAACCAACACATTTGCACACTATATATTTTGTGGGACATTGATTATATTACAACTTTTCCTATTTTTCTTGTTTTAACTCAGCTATTATACATTTTATACCAAAATTATTTGGTAGATATAATGACCACTATGTTGACTTCATCAAATCGTTTATTATCACAGTCTATTATGTATCACCTTTGAAATGGCTTTAAATAATCTTTACTTCAATAATCGATGTCATACTCTTTTCGTTGCAATGTTTTTCTTTAGGAGCATCAAACATCAGGTTGTCAGGCCTCTCAGGAATTTAATGGTGTTCCGTTTGATTTTATTCAGTATAAACCTTGAAATTGACGTGAACATGCTTGGGCATAAAGTGTTGTGTATTTTTGCTTGTGAAGAATGAATAAGAAAATTCATTGATTATATTATTGTACTTTCTATTTATTTATTTCATTTCATTTCATTTATTTTCCAGTTCTGAATACAATATAAAATCAGTTTACATTAAAACATACATGAAGAAATATGAACTTATTTTAAACTGAACTGGCAAGGGCTCCAAGATACGCAAAGCTTGATGCTTTGTGAGCCGTGACAATTAAGTACATGTACAAGCAAAATACATAAATTAGGATGTACCTGGTGATGCAGAGAGAGAGAGAGAGTGAGGGGGAGGGGGAGGTTGAAGTGAGAAGGAGTTACAGTTGATTGCACATATCATTGTAAATAAAGCAGACATAAATATTCATGATTAAATAGTATATTGGGAGAATGACATTCTTTTCACAGCTACTTTGAATGCAGACTTTGAGTGAATATTCATTTGATCCAAAGAAACGAAATGAGTGTTTAATGATCATCATTAGACCAGCTAGATAACATATTCCACCAAGAATCGAAATTTAAATGATTTAAAAACATCGTTTCTCTCTATTAAATATTCACCAGTCATGAACTTCTCCTTCGCACTGGACAAGAAAGTGTATAATCATACTGCGATGAAAACCTTTTTTTGATATCTATTTTTTAATACTCAGGTTTTGTGAGAAAAATGTTACTCATAACATAATATAGAGAACTGTGCCATGCACGCGTCTATAGCATGTCAAGTTTCAACCTGAGATTAGAGGCATGGCTGTCAGAGTGGTCAAGTGAAAGTATGTCAGAATTTGACCCGAACACATGATTGTTTTGACAGCTTCAAAATCAAATTCTAACCTACTTTAGGGTGTCAGTTTTGCTCAAATCAGCATAAATTCCCGAATTGACACGGTCATCGCTTGCGTGAATGATGATGTCGATATACCCCCTGTTGTAAAGATAAACACCTCGCAGGTTTAGAGCGGGCTGATCGGGCATCGAGGCGGCACAGAATGCGCGTAAGACCCTCGCTAGTCGGATTAAACGCACGAAAGCGGAAAGTTAGCTGTGACACCCTTTAAATTTGAAATAACAACATTCTCAAACTGCGAATACGTGTGAAAATCTTTACTGATAATGAAATTCATTCAGATTCTATGTGTTCGTTGGTAGGCACACATATCTGTCTTTTATTTCTTCTTCTTCTCCTAATAATATGCGATTAAAATAAAATCTTTGCTGTGAATCGCAGGATGTTGCCAATTTTGCACAATGTCTACATATCGAAAAATAATATCGCTAGTGATATTCGTTTGTCTCGTAATGTGGTCAATGAGGGATCTAAAAGATCACGACGTTTCGTGCGCCGCTGCAACACTTCGTCAGGTGATAAAAACTAATGTAAGCAAGCGTGTTTTATACTCTACGGGAGGACCGGCGCGGCGGTCAATAATTCTTTTAGATCCCTTATTGACCACATTGCGAGACAAACGAATATCACTATCGATATTATTTTCGATACTACATCCGCAATGAGTAATATATTTAGCATTAATGTCTAATACTTAGTGCTTTTCTGAATCATAAATTTCGAGAAGAAACAAGAATTGTGCGCGAGTGGGTGTGTAAACAGTAGGTGCATGACTGTGTATATGGAGTCAATGATAGCATAATAACATAATCCCGCACAAAGTCCTTCAAAATAAACCACGTTATAACAAAGAAAATCATGCCTTAAAACATGAGAAAAGGGACAAAATATGTATTATTCATTCAACCAACTGATGACACAATGCAATATCGTTGTCAGAGAGAATCAGAGCATGTAGTTCATCTGCGTAATAATATGGTAGAGGATAGTGACCAGCCGGATGGGTTCTTTTTTTGTTGAAAAGTACGTGTGCATTGCCACTAAGGTTATGGTGGTGTTGGTGGAGGGGGTGGTGGTGGTAGTTATGGAGGAGAAGAGAAGAGGGAGAAGGGGAAGGGAGGTGGACGAGGAGGTAGATTATGCTCTTATAAAGTAGGTGTAAATAGCAGCTAGGGCTGGTGGTCGGAGTATTAACGTATGAGGAAGAGGAAAAGAAAGGAATAGGGAGGATGGAAAGGGGAGGAGACAGAGGCTATAGTGTTGGGATGAGACCCCAACTGCAAACTTGGAATTTTCATAGGCTGTTACAATAATTACCTCTCCTTTTTTTTTGGGGGGGGGGGTTAATTGTTGAAAACAAATGTGAAAGATCTATCGGAAAATTGGAAAGCTAACGGCCAGTTTTTATCCTTGGCGACAGAGTTATTTGAAAATCTGAAGACCTTTTTTGTACTTATTGTTAACATTTTCAGCTAACTGTATTATCACTCAGAAACATTCGTCCATTTCCGCTTTCAAATTGGTCTAGTGACGCCCCTGGGCTACAAAATACAAAGACAGGTAGACGGAGGAGGGAGGGGAGAGGAGGGGAGATACGTGAAAAAAAGGAAGATGAAAGGACATGTAGGGAAGGAGGAGGGGAAGGTTGAAAGGGATGGGGAGAAGGAGGGGACGGATGGGAAGGAGGGGAGGATGGAATAAAGGAGAGAGAGAGAGAGAGAGATAGAAAGAGGGCGACGAAGGAATAGCATTAAAAATTCGAAATGATTTGAAAAAGCAGATGATCATATATTTTATGATTTCACTTTGTACCAACCTAAAGAGAAGACACCAACATCGGTACATTCGTTGTCTACGCAATGTGGAAGTTCTACCAACGCGAATGTGACCATCGTGAGAAAGACAAGAAAGGAAAAAAAACGCCTTAGGCTCAGGAGATGAGCCAGGCACTTTTTTCTTGCCAGAGAATAAGAAGATGGAACAGGACTAATGACCAAGCACCCATCCCGCGCCTGCGCCAATACTTGTTCTCCCTTTACCCTCTGGCAACCCCGTCATTTGGCCGTCATATTCAGTTTCGCCAGTGGCGAGCAGAGATGAAAAGCGAGACAGAAATTACACCCTCCAGAATTCGTTGTCAAAGTTTTCATAAGACAATTGCGAGAAGGAAGTGTGATGATTCGCGATGTAGCCATGAGTAAGCCGCGCCCGTCCCAATAAGTCTAAATACATCTCCAAATTGGAGCAAATTTCTTAGATGCGGGAGAGGGGAATTGAAGTTCTTGAGAAACATTTCGTTACACCCAAGCCGAGTCGGAATAAATGGAATCATATATCTATTCCATTAAAGCGCTTCCTCGTTAGTCAAAGACGTCAAGAGTGTAGTACAACTAATTTCATAATTTGATGAATCATGCTTATGTTTTTATTAAGATAATTAAAGTGGTAGCGAGAAGAAAACGGGTTATGGACTCTCTTAGTTGGTGTGCCGTACTCTGATGGCACGCCAAAAAGCGCCCGATAATTCACAAGGTATAGAAGCCTATATTACGATCTAGTTTTCATCATTAGTGGTCATTTCATATTTTCCTATCTGGCTTAGAGCGGAGACACGAGCTGTGGTACAGTGCCAATGTTTTCCTTTCAACCCTTCCTTAATTGAAATGAGGAATCAATTTTACAGGCCTCCCTGTCGCCTCGTAGACAACAGACACGCATAGCGAGAGGTTCTTAAGGACCTAATAAAGATAAACCCGGAGATGGGCTGATCAATTTTTCTGTTCAAATTACCCGGCGCCAATTCGAGGTTGAGATTTTTGTCTTTATGCTATACCTCTCTTTTGGTCATTTTTCGGTCGTCTGCGTTGATGAAGCTGAAAATGAAGGGACGATGGAGGCGCGCCCGGATGCTACTACAGTCCCACTCGTAGGAAGTGGCGTGTTGTTTTAAGTCGGTTTCTTTGCTGGATGGGATCTGTCCAAACAAAGACAGAAGTGGATGGGACTGCGCAATGTCACACATCTGCTCTTTAAGGAAGGACATGGCGTATTATCGTCTGCTGATGCTCAGTCATGCATGATGTCACATTAACCCTCCTCCTCTCACTATCACCACCTCCACCATCACCACCAACAAGATGATGATGATAATGATGATGATGATGATGATGGAGGCGTCATATGAGCTAGCGCCTTGCGCCCTTAAATGTCATGGTCATAGTCTGTAATACGCTTGAATGGCTTTTATGTATGTTGCTCATCACGTCACGTCTCTATTAAAACGAAGCGGGGCGTTGTACGATTGCATCAAAAGGGGAAAACAAAACTTTCAAAAAAATATATATATAAGCCCTTAGAATGTAAGAGTTCATCATCATATGCCCAAATACAAACTGACGTATGATAGATTGACACAATCCACAAGAGTGGATGGAAGCATGCCTTCTAGAAAGAATTCCGAAAATGTTATATTCTTCACCTATTTTTTGCAAATAAATTACCTGCAGTGAGCTTATTTCGCAATTGATTATCATTCCTATCATTGCCTGTGTCGAAAAACCTTTGATTACGTTGATATTTTCAAGACCAAGCTTTCTACTACCAGTCTGTATGTCAGTGGAACGTATGCAGAAAAATATAGAATAAAACAGAGGGCGAATAATGCTTGGTTATATATCGGACCTCGTACTGTCGAAGACATTGTCTTTCACAATCGGTAATTTAATGATAATAAACAGCGGGCATGATGAGTCTTGAAGGAGAGAGCGCGGATGAGATCATCTTCGATAAAGACCACGATGTAATAGTGACAAAGTAAACTTGTGATTCATAGCAGATTTTGTGCCGGTATTGATGACGACATCTGGCAAATTGGCGCCATTTTCATGAATGGTCTGTTAGTCTGCGCGTAAATCCTGCCTCATTGATTTACTTCTCCACTAATGAAAGGGAAGTCACGCAATTGTGATCGAACAATGGGTTAAGTGGGGAAGCGGTCTTCAAGTTCGCTTTCATTTTTTTTTAAATACAAGAACATTGGCAGATCCAGGGAGGGAGGGGGCGGTGTGGCACGTGCCCAGAGCTGGTCAAACATAATCTAACATACCTTAAGTACACTATAAGTTCACACAAATTTGTGTGTATAAGTGTAAACGACCAAACGAAAATGTAACAACCACAATTAACGTTTTTGTTTTTGTTTTGTTTTGTTTTGTTTGTTTTTTTTTTTTGGATTTTCCGGGCGTGTGCCTCCCCATCAAAGAATTCTGTTGTTGAGTGTGTAAGCTGCAAATCGCTTTAAAATTTCCAATGAAGGAAGGGAGGGGATAAAAGCAGTTCTTCGGATTACAATAATAGATTTAGACTTCACGGAAAGCACTTGTAAATTGGAAAATAGGACAGCCCGATGACGAAAAAAGAGTAAATATAGGCCTCTATTTTTCCAAAATATGATTTTGGTACAAAACACACTGTATTTTGTAATAAGTAACCACCTCTTTTTAGTTAACTTCATATAAAACTGACGCAGCAAACTTCATGAGACGTGTTATCAATATTGTCCACACACGGGAAAGAATGTCAATGCCAACATATCAAGGAGAATAAAAAGGTGACCACAAATCTCGGACGTGTCTATGATTTGTGTTTTATTCTGGGATTTGATGACACCTTTCCTTCTCTTTTTAAACCAGGACAAAAATCGTGGTTTTCATTATTTTACTCACCGTAGGATGAATTTTAGAACGTCTTTGTGGTGTTCATTATAGCCTTATGCGTCACCTTTAGAAATATGCGAACACTACAATGACGCATGACCAATTACATGATCTGAACATGATTTCCATGGCATGCCCTATATGGTACTGACATTGCCTTATAGTCCATTTCTTGAAAGTCTTTGCGATCGTGTTAGGAAAACATTATTTGTTGAAAATAGAAGCACAATTTAGTTTGTTTGTTTTTTGTTACAAATTTGTCGAAAATGTAGTATCACAGAGGCAGTACGAATTGCTTACCATCGATTTCCATTATTTTCATCTAATGAGATGGTGATGGTGGTTTTGTTGTTGTTGTTGGTGTGTGTGTATGCGCATGTATTTTTTATGTGTGCGTGTGCGTGTGTGTGAGGGCTGGAGCGTGATGTCTTTTTTACGTTGTCTTCTTTTATTCCTTTATATCTCTCTTTCTCTCTATTATATTTTATGCTGTCTTTTTTGTCATTCAATGTGGGTGGGTGTGTGTGTGCGTGGGGGACCCTTTACCTCCCGTAGCTACGCCATTGACATTACCCCCTCAATAGCTTAACCTTCGAGACGCCACTATACTGACCCATCGTGCTGTGGGGCGTGCTGACTACCTAAGATATGAACTCATTCTTGACACAGACAATCCGCTAAGGAAGATGGCATGGCGGCAAACCTGGAAGGAATATGACGACGGTAAATTTCTGACGAGTATCACTTCGAAGATCGTCATTATTATTCAGATTATCTGCATTTTCATAAGTATTTATGCAATGAATAATTCGTAGAGACTTACAGAAAACTACCGTCTTGCGATTTACTCTGATGAGTGCGAGACGAATAGCTTCAATATGGCTCCATTCTTTGTTATTTTTCACTTTGTAACCATTATTGACCGATTCCATACATGCTAAAATTATTGAAGATATCCTGATAGTTGGTTCGGCATGGGACTTTCAAGAAAACTTTAGTTTGATTTGATTGTCTTCGACCTTTTTCTTAGTTTTGTTTTACTTAAAGGAATGAAATCAATCAGCGCAAGGCCAGTATGAAGTGTACATTGGTGCATCATGTGAAATGCCACGCCTTGAGCATTTATACTAGAAAACTTGAGGCCTCATTATTTGCACGTTTCTGACTAGCCCGTCCACAGACTCGCCGAATCCCGTTGATGAACGTGCGACCCGTGCGTGCTACCAATTAACACTGCAAAGAAAGACCCAAGATGCGGGATATTGGGGCGGCTAGGGCGGCTTTGGTCGAATTCATTTCCGTAAAGCAAAATCACAAACATGTTTCACAGTTTTTTGTTAATGATCAGTAGGTCAAATTCTAGGATTTGAAGGGATAATAAGCTCCCTATCTCTCGTCTTTCTCTTTATTTTAATCTCGAAATAGATAATATGTATATAACTTTATACATTTTCTTTTAAGATGCAATGGGTGAACAGCGATTAATTTTATCCTTACATTTCTTCTGAGATGATATGTGAATGACGTGGTGTGTATGTATGGTAGGGGCGCATAAGCCCTTTGATTTCTTAGATTTTGGCAGATATGAATGTTATACCGCGCTGTCTTTCAAACGAGTTGAAATTCAACTCCAGTCTAGTGTGATTATGCGTGAAGTTTCTTCACGAACTCATTACCGAAACGGATAAGAACGATCCACATTCAGATACTTCCAATTTACTCAAAAGAGATGATAATTACCGTCTATAAGAAGAATTGAAAGGAACGATCTGATTTGAGAGAAAAATTTGTATCCTTAAATGGTTGGAATTGCCTCGAATGCCCTCAAAGCGTGCACAATATTAAGGAACGGATATAACAAAAAATGAACAAATTCGTGTTCGAGCTGGCAAGAGTTATTTCATATCCGCACTGAGAAAATTGGAAGCCTTTGCCTCTGTGACCAAGTTAAAACGAGCGATAAAGAAATAGGCAGATTTAATGAGAGAGCGATTGAGCTGGACCGAATTTTAATGTAATTTCATTACTGGTGCGTGTCCAAAATCTCACTAATAGAGTTTCTTGATGAGATGGGGTGCAATTTAAGGGGTCAGAAGCCAAGGGGTGTAAAAAGAACCAATAAGAGTGGTTTGTCATCCTAGAATGGGGACCGTTCAAGACTGGTGTAGGATTATTGGTTTTCATTTATTGTACAAATTGGGGATTTCGTGTCATAGCTTAATTTGGGCCCAGATTTGAGAGGAAATGCGAAGCGAATGAATAGAGATAGAGAAAGGGGGAGGGAGAAGGAGATAGAGAGAGAGAGAGAGGGAGAGAGAGGGGGAGATTGAGAGACAGAGGGTGGAGGATAGGGAGATAGAAGGGACATAGAGAAATAAGGATAATGAGAGAGAAAGAAATATGTAGACGATGAAAATGAATGAGAAAAAGGGAGGGTAAGAAACAAAAAAGGATGAGAGGGTGAATGTGCGTATGTGTGTTTGTGTGTATGTGTGCGCTTGGGTGCGTGCTCACTTGTAGTGGGAGAATAAAAAGAAATTAGCAATAACACCAAACAATCGGAAAATAGAAATAAGTAGACCTATGTATATATGACGAGAAGAAGTTGTAAACTTAATAACCAGTGGCGTCTGGCTTCTACACGAATAGAGGTTTCAGATTTTCAATTTTAGAGTATTTTTTTAGTGAATTAATTTTCTGTAACCTGCAAACATAAGGGTTTCAAAATCTTGAGTTAATTAAGCTTTAGATGCTTTAAAAAATAGAACATTGAGTTTGACGTCTGTTCAGAACCAGAAAGGCGTTAAATCTGTCTTAAATATATGAGTTCACGCATATCTGGCTCTAAACTGGTTATCGAAATAAACAGAGCATAACAATCAATCGTTTTGTGCCTGATAGAGAAGAATTCTGTGTGAGATGATGCACATGGGGCCCACTTTGTCGGGCACTGAACCCTTTAAGATGTCAAATCTCAAGAAATTTCTATGTTTGATTAAGACAGCACTCGACCGGTCAATGCTAACCCAGCCTGCTTGCCTGCATGCCTGCCTACTTGGTCATCCATCACGTAACGTCACTTGCACGCCCAATAAAGGCCTCAGCCGTTCATATTAAGATCGACCTGTGTAACCCCTTTCATCTCGCAATGTGTACCTATTTTTGCCCCTTTCGCGATTGCTAATTGTCTTGAAATTTGGCAGGCATATCTGAAAATATGTAATCGTCATATTGCTTTGATTAGGTCTATATTCATCTGCCTAAAAAAAGAAGGAAAGACAGACGCCAATGCATGCATATCGTTCTAACACGATTGCAGTTCTAGTAGATGGCATCGATGTTCGGGGATCATATTGGTGTTCCCAATACAGATTTGAAAAGTACTGGGATTAATCATGTTAACAAAAATAAAAAAATACATTTCCAAAAACTATGTCAAAGGAAGAAAAACAAAAAACAAATGATAAAGGGCGGAACGGGATAAACCGAATGGAAAGAAGAAAGTTCAATATAATAAATTCAGGTAGTGGATTGTGGAAACATTGAAGATGGAGAAAGGAAAAGTCGGGCAAAGATAGAGAGTAATCATGTTCATTGCAGAAAAGTAGATTTTGGAAGGTTTTTCAAAGGAACGACTGCATCGGACTTATAAAATAATTAGATGTTAAAGATTAGCCCGTCTTTGATTCGTATATTCAGAATTTTTCCGTGTACAAAATATAACGTAAGATGAAACGAAGTTTGCATTCATGATGACGCACGAGAAAAACTTTGCAAGAGCATCTACTCTTGCCATGAATCCAAAAATCTTTCATTGAAGCCCGCCATCTCCGTTGCTGTATTCCTGAGAAAGTTCATCACAATCCTCAAAGAGGAAGATGGACATAACACTAAAAGAGAGGGGGAATATACGCACTTACGCAGGGCACAAAAAAAAATAATCTCGAACAAGAAGAACTCGGAATTTCAGAAGAATATTTGTAGTAATCCGATTAAATCAAAAGGAGGTTATTCAAACATAATATCTTATGTCTTTAAAAACTACTTCTTGGTCTTCATTATCAAACGATGAACAACTTGATCCCAGATTAGCGCCAAAATTTAATGATTTTGTTTATTGGAGAATCGGAGTTACTTCGTTTACGTTGTAAATTAATTTTCTCTTTGAGATGTACAAATTGTCAAATCTTCCTTGAAAATACCTATATGTCAGAAAATTAACCTGGAATATTATTAAAATTCCTCTTTAAAAACTTTTGTTTTGTTTTGAAAATTTTGCTTAAGATTGAAGGATATCTCTGAATCCACTTCTTTCTATTGACTCAAACATTTTACACAAGTCCTAAATTAATAAATAAAAACAATTCAATAAAATGGATGTGTGCTGTGAGCTTTCCATGAAACTTTGGTACATCTTTAAGTAAAGCACCTGCGTCATCCGAAGAATTTTAATCCGAAGACCCTAATGATTTGGCCGCTGCAAGACCCCCTTTCCCTGCTCGACCCTTCCTTCCCGCAGCGAGCCGCTTGTCCAAGGTCATGGACAGCCGACAGCTCGGCGCCCCGATAGACCCGGCTGTGTGGCCTTCACGACTCGCCCTCGCTAGTTATCTATAGGTGGGACTATTACAAGCAGCAGACGCCTGCGGGAGACTTGCAGCCTTCGCCTTCAGAGCGAAACGCAAACTATGTCACGGAAGAAAAGGTCCACGTCACGATCAAATGTGTCCTGCCTACACTCCATTCGACCCGTTCAGCCTCATTAGAACTCAAAAAGGTTTTGTAACCCGTGTTGTCTTTTAAAATGAAACAACAATTTAAATCATTGCCAACCTATATCAAAGATAAATATATTTTACAAAGATTTTATTGAGATATTTTACTAATAAAGGCAATGAACATTCATACGTATTTCATTATAATTACGTAAAGCAGAGACCCTATTTTGAAATGTGTAACAATCCCTTAACTGAAATGTAAAATGTAAAGAGTTCTTTGATGCTGAAGCCATAACAAACGAGATCATGAAATAAAACTTTGAAAGAGAAAGGAAGATATAACGATTGGAAAGGAGAAATAATAGAATCAAGTTATATTAAGTATTACAAATTAAAGTAACCATTCATTCAAATCTGTCTCTAGAAGTGTTGTTTAAAATCAATGTGATTTCAAATAGATTTTAATGCCCCACTATTATTGCAAATTAAATGTGACCAACAAAAATGTGTTAATAGTGTATAATTATGAAAAAAACATCTTTTCTTCGTGACAAAGGAAAAATATTTAAAGTAAATTACATTTTCTGAAAGAAAGATGAAATATCAGTGGTAACGATGTAAATTCTACGGAAGTTGTATTTCGATATCACAAAGAAAAGATATCGACAAAAGAAGAAGATAGCGAAGATGAAATTTAATTTAAGACGTGCCATGATATCGGAAGCGTCAATCCACGATAACATTTTTAGTGGTTACATTTTGAAATTAATAACAGTTTCTGTGAGAAAGATGAAATATCAATGGTATCAATGTAAAGTCTACGGAAATTGTAGTTAGATATCTCAAAGAAAAGAAAACGACAGCGAAGATAAAATTGAATTTAAGACGTGCCATGATATCGGAAGTGTCAAACCACGATAACATTTTAGTGGTTACATTTTGAAATTAATCTGTTCCGTTTATCTTAATTTGACGAAGCCGAGTTATCTCTTCGAGTCGAGCCCCACCTTACACCCCTGCCGAGAGGCGGTAACATCCCGAACTCCTCATCGCGTCTGCCGAGAGCCAGAAGGGCGTTTAACCATGTACATTTACATAGAGCTAGCGCCCTTAAGGCTCTCAGCACACGGTCAATTAGGACAACAGTAAAGGTCACAAGACAACAATCACTTTTATTATCTCCCATCAAATATAGGCTGGCATCTTGCGTTCCTATTAGTCTCAAACTGCGTCCGCGAATTTGGCCCCAAGTCAGGTGACTGCAGTTTTACCTGTACAGGAAATGGCCATCTAACGTTAAGTTGACACAAATTATAGGATGGAATAAAAAGACAATATAAGTGTCGGGGGAAGGGAAACACGTTATTTTTGCCAGATTGATTTTATTTGTTATATAATTTACACGAACTTATTTCAAAAAGCACCACCAGCATGACTAGAATAGCTATAAACTTTTAAGGTATCGTTACACGATGTTACCATCAATCTTATGTAGACATCAACAGTATCGTGTTACAGCTGTATTTGATCCTTATCCACAATAAAGATAATGGTATAAACACGTGGCATTGGACTATTATTAAAGAGAAAGACCAGTTCTGGTCATGCGATTGCATTGTGAAAGAAACGTTGTGGAATCGATCAGAAAAGGTTGATCATCTAGCATATAAGTATTGGTGTGTACTGCAAGGTTCTGGAATTATCAAAATGATAAGAAATTTGGCCCAGTCTTGGTAAAGTTACAAGCACTGTACACAGAAAGATGTATATGGGACTACGCGACCACGTGCGCGATATCTATTTGGTCCCAATAGATATAATAATTTACCAAATATATCAATTAGTAGACGGTTTCCCGACTTTCCCGGCAAAATTTGTATCATCACGTATTAGTCAAAACATATTCTTTCACATGATTGGTAATGAGAGCTTCCATTTCATTTTTTTGAGAGAGGGAAGTTTCCAAAACTGGTCTTTACCTTTAAAATCTATTTCTGTAAATTAACATTATGCTTGTATCTGTTGAATATATTAACTATGGACCGATAAAGGGCATGTTAAAATCATCTATAAATTATTGTACACTATCTCTCTCATATAATACAAGTATTCAGAAATAGTTTTTGTACAATTCTATAGAACTTGAATAAATGTTACCACAACATTTTTCGTCCCATTATCCACAACATTTTCTAGACTTGTAGGTGTTGTTATGTATCATGTACCATTTTCTCAGCAGTAATCTCAGTAGGAAGAAATAAAAATATTCGTACCTGTGCATAGCTATGTGGAAATAATTTCGATTAATTCAACCGTTTCCCAATATATTTCCCTTTATCGCAAAGGATGATGTACTTTTTAAAATTCTGTATATCTCTTGCATTTTTAAATGACTGCTAGATTATACTTTGAAAAAGTAATATAGCCTAGAAGTATTATTTCAAAATAATGTTAGGAACATTTCTTCATTTCTTCAGGCCTATCTGAATATATGCTTTCCGAACGTAAGTTTCTCTTGGCAATCTCAATAGTTTATCAGAAGTCTATAAAATTGAACAATTTATCATGATAGCAAATAAATGCATTTTTAACGGTTTGAATTTTTCTTCACTATGTATTCGTTTTCAGACAAAAGTAAGGAAACAAAATACGATCGATATCTGTTTCAAAGAAAACAGACGATTTGATTTAATAACAATATTTTTTTGTTTGTGTAAAAATCAAAATGTTATCCTTAAGTGGGATTATGTAACTGGAGTTTCATTTTAGTTGAAAACAGTATAAATTGCTCAACCCTTCAACGTACTGTTTCCGCCACAGTGATATTCATTATTTTCGCTGTCGTTATAATATAAACAAATAATGCGATTTATTTTCTTTTACTTAAATTCGACAGGAGAAGCTTATAGTGAAAAAAGTAGCGAATACATGAATACCTAAAACAAAAGAAGGTCCTAAATACACGATTTTAGTTGGTTGAAAGTTAAAATCGCGTTTATTATTTTCTTTGTGTGTGTGTTTAATATTACGTTTTATGTAAGAGACCCTTGTAATAAATCTCCACCGTCATAAGTTCAACTAGAGAACACATGTCGATCATTACCCAAAAGCTTAAATTGTGAACTTGACGAAAGTCGAAGGTCTTTTTTAAAATGGGTTAAATCACATCGGAGTCTGCGCGAGTCAAGACTAAGTGTATAATTGGCAGTTTCACGCGGCGCGTTGGGAAATGTCACGCTGTGTAACAAATGATTCACAGGCTTCGACGCGCATGCCTGTGGTCAATTCTTTGGTCATTCCTTGCGCTTTTGATTCTTCTTCTGTCCTTGTTGGAAACTTCAACTTTGAGCCAAGGATAACATTCAGCAGGGTTGACCTTGGGGCATCACCTTGACATATTTTCCAGAGCTAACAATGGTTAATTACCACCCCTTCTGCACGTTCACGCGTTTCAACGTAAACCGATGTTGATCACGAAAAAAAGGAGAGAAAAACAAGAAAAACAAGAAAAACAAAAACAAAATCAACTCTAAATACAAGTTTACATCTGATTTAAAGGGCAAGTCCACTCCAAAAATAACTTACTTTCAATAGAAGCAGAAAAAGAAAGACAAACCAAGCAAAAAAAGTTTGAGCAAAATCGGATAACCAATAAGAGAGTTATGAATTTTTAATGACATGAAAAACTTTGAAAATCACAGTGACGTCATTGCCTCACTATCCACTAATTGTTTTCTTTATATTGATAATGTAAATTTCCAATTTTCCCCTAAAAATCTTATTTCCTCACACCAGCATCCAAGTTATATTAATAGTAATATGTTTTTGTGTGGATGCACTAATATAGAGTATTTTTTTCAGTTAAATCATGCTAACCTGGGCAAAGGCATGGGGAAACCAAGTTTTGGGGGATGAAAAGGGAAATTAATGGGATAAAAATATATAAAGCAATTGATAAATAATAATAGGCATTTCTATAGCGCCGTCTATCTAGATAATTCTATTCCGAGGCGCATTTATTATTACCCCGGCTTTAGCCTAGCTGCCGTTTATACAGCGCTCCAGCATTTCAAGGAATTAATTCCTGCCAGGTACCCATTTACATCACCTGGGTTGAGTGTGGCAAATGTAGATCAATGTCTTGCCAAAGGACATTAGTGCCGCGGTGGGACTCGAACCGCGGACCTTGTGATCGACAGTCCGGCGACGTATCCACTCGACCACGACACCTCTAAATAGTGAGGCAATGACGTCACAAACTTATAACCAAATTGGCAATTTGTATAGTGATTTTCTAAGTTCCATAGTTTTTCATACTTTAAACAAAATTCATAACTTCCTTATTATAGTTATCCGATTTAACTCAAATTTTGTTGTTGCTCTGTTTCTCTTGTTTATCTGCATCTATTAAAAGCAAATTATTTTTGGAGTGGACTTGGCCTTTAAGTCATGCGTTCTGTTTGACATACTAGTGGACCGTATAAGAAAAGAGTAACTAGTGTATTTTGTTTAAATCCCCATTGACTTCTACAATTCTAAACGATATTTCGAAAATAGTTAAGATAATCACGTTTCGCCTTGAATGCCAGATGATGCAAACCCTGATTGGTATCACGGATGTCTACACTTGGTTTTTGTGTGAATTTGAGAAGCAAAATCACAATTTAAAAAAGATCTGGTAGGACATTATTTTGACTGTGAATTAACACCCTTTTTTTCTTTATAAATTCTGTGTAATATCAGTTTTCCGCGACTTCTGAGCTTATACGAAACTTGAAATAAAACTACCATCTTGTCTAGAACATTAAATTTGGTTTTATTTGGTTTTATTTTCCGTATAAAAAGTATATATACATACATATGAACATAAACAATAACGATAATTACTTGAAAATACTAGGATGGATCATCTATCCAGAGCCATTAATCGAATGGCTCCTAGAGGTCCAGAAGCTAGGTCAAGAAGGGTAACAAAAAGATGAGAACTGTATTGCGGGTTGAGCTTTGAAGTTCATCCAGCATGTAACTTATCTAGGTTCATAATATGTTTCGTTGCACAAGAAATATCGCTTGCGTCATTACTTGCGCTAATTTACCTGCGTCAATCAAACTTAAGAAGGCAAGTAGTCCATTTGTGCACCAGTAATCAAACACAATGTTTGCACGATTCATTTCGCCTTCACTTTATTTGTACATGTACCATGATACCCAGAAATGGCGCGTCAAAAAGAGGCCAAATCGTTGACGCAGGCCTACGTCAATACAATAAAGCCTCTTGTGCAACAGTCTGACGTTCCAATTTAATTGTTACCTTCCACAGCAATGTCCTTGATTGGTTACAACAGAGAATGGGTTATGAGTAATTAGTTTTATTGCAATACCTCAGCTATTTAATGACTTGCTAGACATCTCGACAAAGGCCTAAAAATAACTATAGGATAGTTTTTAAAATATCACATTGTATGCTAATGAAAGTCGTAATGTCACTCTAAACATGTCAAAGAACGACAGTAGGATCAGTGTGTATAGTGATATGATAATTGTTAGCCATAAAAAACCCTTTTGCTTTAGCTGGTAATATCCATATCAACTGCCAATCACCGAAAGTTCAAGCTCTTAAGGTGATAACTTTATTTTTGAAAAAAGAGAAGAAAAAAATCAGTAGAAGTTTCGTAGGATAGTGGATACGTCATCGGATTGTGGATCACATGGTTCGTTTAAGTCGGGATAATAAAAATACTTTTTTACACATGTTGTAGGCATCTCAGCACCCTTGGGTGGACACTTGCGCAATATAATGCAGCTATTATTTATTATAAACAATAAGTAATATATTTTTCTCATTTTTCTTTCAAACAACACCTGTTTAACATGTTTAAAAGTCCTTAAAAATGCAAACCCGTATTCCATTTGAATTTAAACACAACGCTGGGTTTAAGCTCGGTCTAAAGTTGTCTCTAATTTTAGACCGAGGTCTAAGTTTCTCTTTGTCATATTTGGTAAACGTGATTTAGTCCCTGCGCCAGGTTTAATTGTTCTGCATTTATATGGTAGAACAGGGACCAAAATGATTTTTGTATCTTAGCTGATTAATCCCTCCTTCAACTACAACAAAATATTATTGTTAATAACTAGTGGTATAATTATTTCCTTCCATCAGCATCATTCGAGTTTTGAGAGGACGACCACCTTAAAGATAAAGTTGAGTTCTGGTCATGCGATTACATTGTGAAAGAAACTCTGTGGAATCGATCAAAAAAGGTTGATCATCTAGCATAATAAGTATTGGTGTGTACTGCAAGGTTCTGGAATCATCAAAATTATAAGAAATTTGGCCCAGTCTTGGTAAAGTTACAAGCACTGTACACAGAAATATGTATATAGGACTACACGAACATGTGGCATAAAAATCCGTCCCGATTTTTGTGCTGTTACATGCCATATTTAGAGGAGCCATGCTTTTCAGGGAACATTTTTTATCTGATGTTCTTCCACACTTGCATAATAACAATGATAACGCTCACAAATTATTGTTCACCTCTTCCCAGAACTCAACCTTCTCTTTAATCTCCTATCCCTAAACAATCTATTATGAACAGTATTGCAAAGTGGTGTTTCATGCAACATGTTTAGGCAGTCTGTTCGAGCTTTTAAACTTTATACGATATATTTTTTTTTGTTATCTTTGAGACTTATCATTATCATCCCCAACTCTCAATTTCAGTTGCATCCTCTCATTTTTGCCAAATAACGCACTGCCTCGGCTCGGTCGTGAAGTCACACCCTCTTTCCACGCTTACGCCGTGATTGTGGCGAGGAACAGCGCGCGAACAATGGCTACAAATGACCTAAAATCATCGGACAAAATACATCTTTCACGCAACAATCATCGCCTGACAAACACGCGCGAGCTCTGCCCTTTCTCCTTAAAGACTATTGTGAAATGGGAACCTTTTGTTGTGGGGGATTGTAATTATTATTATCGACATTGAGAGACAAAGGCATTCGGAGAGGCCGGGGATCGCCTGCTGCAATGGACAAGGACGATGCTAGCAGAGACGGACACTCCCCGGATCTGCTCCGGCAGAGCAGCCCATTAAAGTGAACCGGCGACATGGAAAGAAATGAAATGGATTCATAATGATTGCGTCTCATTATGACTTGTTATTGTATCTAATTATTGCCGCTCGGTTTGGTGCGCAGAGAGAGAGTATAGACAAGGGGGAGGCAAGGTTAACGACTAGGATGGAAAAATAAAAGAGGGATAGGAAAATAGACTAAGGGATAAGGAGGTAGCTGTTCACCGAAACACATAATTATAACCAACAGCCAGACACATTGTCAATAATTATATAAACCTTATTTTTCAATACAGAAATCATATAGTAATGGAGATTCGTGTTTACAAAAGAGAGAATGTTTCATCATAATTCAACAAGTAACCATGGTGATCTGGAAGCGTTTAAAAAAAGTCTGATATTCATAACGAAATTATTTTCTATTCATATGTATTCATTCATAACAGTACGTCAGATACGAGCCAGTGTGTTCTTTGTGTCGAGAACCTGAGAACTTATTCGAAAATTACTCAAACTCGTCAAAAGAATGAAAAAACCTTGCTGTATTGGAAGACATTTGTATATCGGAGTATAGGGCCTTATATTGTTTAATAATCAGTATTTTGAAAAGCTAATAGGCCTACATGTAATATACTTTTAAAAATAAATATTGGTCATTAAAACTTATTCAACTATAAAGTTCCTGTTCACTTTCACTTTTAATATGATGAAACCGCCCATGATTGAGGTCACTATATAGATACCAAAAAATATTTTTGTAATTGGACTATTTTTGTATATGTATGTATCTTCCGTTTCATATTGACCACAGAGGAAATCTACACGAATATGAGCGACCGGGAAAAGGGGACCAGTTTAGACATTTGCGGTTTGTCGGCGTTCATTGACCAATTCTTAGGACATCATCTTATATGAAACATCTCGTGTAAGTCTTATCATCTTCCCGCTGCCTGCCGTATCAAAATCATCAACATATACGCGAAATTGGAAGAACGGGAACAAAGTAGATATGGAGAAATACGAACAAACGAACGTTGTTGTGGTAATAAGTTCATCATCTTTGCGCATATTGTTGACCTTTTGAAATCATCCTTAGATAAATGGACGTTCTCTTTTTTTGTATTTGTGTCTTATTTGTTTCCTTTTCGATATGCCCTTTTGTCCGTTTCTTGTTTCTTTTGTTTTCGAGGTAAGAAGAACAAAGTCATGAGAAAAAACTTTGGAAGTGCGGTAGCATCAACGCAATTACACTCAAACAACTTACGAACTGCACCAAATGAAACGAAATGTATGTTTTTGTATTTTCTGACCCCTAATTCGTTGCGCATTATAGAAAGAATAATCAATTTCTTTCTTCCCCATTGTAAGATCAACAGAACATAGAAATATTTATTCAGTTGATTTCAACCAAAATTTGAAGAAAAAAATGGTCCATGGTGACTAGCAGTGTACTGGGTCCTTTCTTTAGCCCAGTTGAAGTAAACAAACATCTTACACAGTTAATACTCATGTTTACGTTACCAGCCTAGATAAATTATCTCTTTATTATTTCTCTGTGTGCTTTCAAAGTGCATTTGTAAAAAAAAAACTTAGTATTTAGCACTGGCAATTATTGTTTTTCAATGCATTAATCCTACCGAGTACCCAGCGTCTTTATTCACCTTCACGCCTGGGTCGAGAGCATCCAATGTATAGGATTACGGTTGAAGATGCTGAAGTTAAAGTCACGTTTGAGGGGTTTAGAATTCTAAGTAGAACTGAACTGTTAAACCATCAGCATGAAAAAGTTGTTTTTTCAGATTTAGTACAAGATTGCTTTATTTATGTGTAGTCTATGCCGTACTCTTGATAATACAACCTTTCAAGTTCAGACTTTCGTCACAGAGTTGTACTTTTTGTCACAAATCAGAATTTGATTGCTTCGATAACAGAATGGAAGCAGAAATAAGAGACTAACAGAGCTTAAATGAAGAAGTAAGAATGGCCTACATCAATGCTGATATCAATATGATCAAGATATGATATGATATACTAATATTAGAATTGTTCCCTCTCAAATTTGGAACTGATCGTTAAAGAAAAATGCCGCGCGCTCTGAATACTTCCTACCATGGTGGACACAGTAAGGCACCCGTTCCTTCACCATTTACCGTCCTCATAACAGAAAAATCTCAAGCGATAATAGGACATCATTGCAAGTCTAACCAAAAACCCATTGGGAGTGCATTTACATAGATGATTAGGTGGTAACACGCGTTTTATTATCTTTATCGTTCTGCTTTTCAAAAACTCCAAACGACGCCGCGCACTTTTGGAAGCAGAGGGGACGTGGCGCGTCCGTTCTAATGCGTGCTCGCTACCCAGCCATTTAAAACCAATTTAGAATCGTTTGATACCAGAACCGTTGGATCTTTATCTCCTTCGCCCCCCATCTTACCCTTACTCGTCTAATAACTATAAAAGGCCCGCCCTTAAAGTACACTCCCGTTATGACCCCTACAACTACCCCCTTTTGTTGCCCTTAATCGGAATATGATATCATAATCACATTTAGTCATCTTGTGTTCATCGCTTTTAATGTCTCTCAATGTCGCATACTTTCAAAGTGCAAGGGGAACGGCTGGGTTAAGAGTACAAACCAGTCTGCAAACAAGGACACGTCAGAAACAATAAGGGGGACTTCAATCCGGACGAGAGCATTTTTCAAATATTAAGACCACTCTTTATTGAATTCAGAAATCAGGGACTTCCGTTCTTTAAAGGGTATTGTTTAGCCTACCAAACAAAAGAATGACAAGAGAAAAGTATTCCCTTATCCTGCTTTTTATCGTCACACTCGTCTTCTAAAAAAAGGTAAAAAATTGTCAACTGTATCAAAAGTGAAAAAGAATGAACAATATTCTCATTATCGGTATAAAAGTTTGGATGAAGCAACATGGTTGATTAGTGAGCCGATAATTGGCCCTGCGACAATTTCAAGGGGCTTTAATTTGTCAAAGGTTTAGGGATATGGTTATGGTTGCAATTGGGTTTTAGGTTAGGGTTAGAGTTAGGTGTAACGTTGGGTCCAGGATTAAAGTCTAAGCAATCCGTTTTTCATCTGTTTTTCTCTTTCTTATATTTGTTTTTCTCCTAACGGGTTTTTTTATATAGGGTCACATGAAAAAATGGCTCTCACTCTGGCCAATATATTCGAATAAATAGAAGGCACTTCATTTCCATCAGTCTCTTTCGACCCAGGTGGAATGAATTCTGGTATAGAGAGAAAATAATTGAATATCTAAACCTTATATTTGCCAACTCAGCTAAACCTAGGCGTCATAAATGATGCTAAAGGTAGAGATGATACACTATTTTTGACAGCTTTTTGATATACTAAAAAAGAAAACAGATGTGGTGTGTTGTGGTATAGTGGTTCTATTCACTTGACACTCAATCCAAGGATTGGTGGTTCGAATCCCAGCCCGGAACTAACGTCCTTTGGCAAGACATTGATGTGGGAAGGGGTCGTATCGTGTCTGTCGTGTTTCTTGTCGCGTTTCTTTCCCGTTTCCCTTTCTTTCGATCTAACTTCCATTAATTGTAACCATTTGATTGGAGGCACGTGCTCCATGCTTCCCATAGCTACGCCTCTGCCATTTAAAACTCTTTTATTGATAAACGTGTAGACTTATGTTGTTCTCAGAGACTCTATAGGAGGGCCATCTTGTATCAGATCAAATGTGAAAAGCCTGTTAAAATGGAACACGAACTTGTACCGGCATTGCGGTAAAAGTGTTAGCACCAACACTGCCATCATTGTCCATTACTTGTCTCAAGATTGAAGAAGATCTTGGTAATTCGTCGTGCGTCCCCTTGTCGTGTTCCCGATTAAGACTTCTTCGAATCAACACGGACTTCCTTGAGATTTGAAAGTCATGTTTGGCCGAGAACCAGACTCAGAAATAGTGGCTGTGATTTTATGTATTCTAAGATGCTTTCATCCAAAATGGCGTATCAGAATAAAACTACTTAAGGTAATTCATGAAAGCATCACCCCGCGAAAATATGACAGCATATAACACAGTCATGCTGTCAGAAATACGTTGTGGTAAGAATTATGGAAGCAAACATTGTGTCAATCAATCAAACAAACAATCAATCAATCAATCAATCTGCCTTTCTGCCAATAAATACATTATTAATCAAAGAAACAACCAACCAATCAATCATACAAACAAACAACGACAACAATAACAACAACAATCTTCTATTAATTTGATGAACTATTATTGATCTGAAATCATCCCACACAAACCTCTACGATGGAAGAATCAGAAATCAATACAAAATAAATAATTGATCTCTTTTACACATCTCATTACTAGCTTTCGTTGTATATCTAGAGTGAAATACATCTTGAGGGATGACAAGCAAATGCAATTTAGGTGATGCTACAATTAATGAGACAATCTACGTCAGCTTCTAATGTTCCTATTAGTCTAGACTCGGTAACAGAATATGTCACAGCAGTGTAATTATGTTGCGAACATAATTTAACCCACCTCATGAAGGGGTGTAGTTAGATAAGAAACTGAAAGGGATGTTGAACGTTACGACTTCTTGTTCAAACGAGTTCCTCGTGGATTCTGTGAATCTAAAGACTTAATTACAGTATATCATTTCAAAATGAACAGGTCTTTGTTCATTATTTGATATGTGCCCGAGTGAGAGTTTTCCTTTTTACTATTATGTAGCTGAAATAATGTAAAGGTTAGCTTTAATAATGTGTAAAAAGGTAATGAAATTCATCTTGAGTGTTTTGTGAATGAAAATAATGCCGAACAGACGTGAAATGAGTTTTCACACCTTTTGACCAAAATAATGAACAGGGATTTGTTCCTTTTTGAAAAGGTATACACATAATCGTTTTAATGGTTTACATCATCATCACCATCATCATCATGTACATTACTATCATCATCATCATTTTTGTCATCATTTCCATTATAATCATCATCGAACCTGTCACCATCATTATCCTTTTCCTCGTCCTCTTCGTCATCAGCAGCATCGACGTCACCATCATCTGATCACAATTGTTACAACAATAATTTTCTACAACAACGACAACGACGACGACGACGACAACAACGCCACTACCTCCACCACCACCACCACCACCACCATCATCATCATCATTATTATAATTTCCATTATCATTCAATCAACGATGGTTTTATAGTATTCAAACTATTGTCCTCTTTATGCACAAATATCCCTCGGAATGAGAGGGGTGTTTTATTCCCCTTCTAACACCCCTTCCTCTTTCACCCCGTCTCTATCTTTTAATCTAACCATCGTTGTATCTCTAATGAACAGGAAACACTTAAGGTATAAATGACCCCTCATTTGGGACACGCCAAGGGGTGAAATCAATAGTAGATTACACCGATTGATAATGCGTCTTCATTAACACGTGTCTGCCTTGGATTACAATGCTGTGAAGGTAATAAGACGAGTTAGGATTGAGTAATCAGGCCTTGAAACATGAATCTACATTTGCATCTCATTTATTGTCCAGATGACAATTGAGACTCAAGGTTCGCCATGTACTCTGTAAGGAAAGTGGAAGTCATGTCGATTGTTTATCAGTATCTGTTGCCAACTCTGGCTCTGTCGTTTTCCAGTGTACTCTGGCGACATTTTGCTCTTGGTCCTGTTTCGTAAAAAGTGTTCCTGGGCTTATTTCGTAGGACATGTAGGATTAGAGTTAGGGATGCAACTGGGATTAGAGGTTGGGTTTAGGGTTCTTGTTAGGATTAAATGAAGGTTTCGTCCAGGGTTGAAGTTAAAGGAAATAGAACGTGGATCCAATGTCAGTACTAGTAGTATTTTTGTCAATGGCTAGTTTTGACACTGAAGTGGATGAATTCTTATTAAACACTACTACAAAAACCCATTCTGTAGCATGTTATTTATCATATTATGAGAAAATTCTACATATTCTCAAAATAATATACGAAAAACGGTCTAAGTAAAAATGCATATACAAATATTTATTATTGTTTAGTACGTACATAACCACTAAAATATAATTACATAAACTCTTATTTACTGGTTTCCGTTGCAAATATAGCAACATTTAAGACCGTTTGTTGGTTACCAACACCGTGCCTTTATAGGACATGAAATATAATAATGCCATATTGACAAACCACTGGATTTCTTACGGCTTTCCTCGAAAAAGAACATATCTAAAAATTAACCCATCGCAACCTTTCAACTATTAAAATAACCACATGCTGATTTCGACTGACCAATCTGAAATAGGAAATGAGTTTCCATTTATTTTCGTTACTTCAGCACCAAATTATATTAACTGAATAAAAAAGGAAATGACCCAACGAAAACTAAGAGAAAAGGAACCTTTTTCCTCCTTTTTAAACCTTTCAGTGTACTTTATTTCGCATATCTACAACGTCCACAATAACATATATACAACATTAAAACATTATTTTAGCATAGAAAACGGATATATTATTCGTGTAAGGATAAATGGAACTAAATTTATTTTCTATACAAAAACAAAAACAACACCAGTAACAACAACACAAAAGTAGTAAAAACACATACATGCACACAAAACAAATACAAAATCAGAAGCGCGCCTGTCAAGAATGAAATAAAGAAAGCTTTGGTCATAATCAACTTTAATCAGAACTTGATTGAATCAATAAACCCAGATATTTTGTCCAACAAATGGAAGACATCCTTTTGAAGAGGTGCTACTGCTGAAAGCGGAAGTAACATCTCCCGAATATCAATAATTAAACTCTAGATGATTCCTGATAATCAGAACAGATTGAATTCATTAAATTAAGGCGGGATTTCTAATCGTACAAATGAATCTGGCATCTTCTCGATGTGGCAGGCCTGAATGAGCGGGAAAACGTTGTGATTAGCTCGACTCAGAGCGAGAATCGTTGACTCGATTAGGCCCTAAATCTTTGTTATTGTTTTAGAAATTAATGCACTCGTACATTCTGCTAAACCGGAAATGCGCTCGACAAAATACACGGTAACGCGCTATCAGCCGATGCTTGAAAAATACAACATGATCAGTAGTCGTTTTTTATTTGATATAGGAATGATAATTTGTGTTGATAGTGTAAATCAAAACGGAAGTATGGCATGGTTTTAATCAAATAATTTGATTGAAGCGCAACCGGAAACGAAATCGTTTTCTCTTATTTTGAGTGAAATATTTTATTCTGTGATCAGATTACTTAGCAACAACCGCTGTAAGCATTATTGTCTTTATTGAGTGTAGCTGCTGATAATAAAAACGATGTTTGTTTCTAAACATGTAGTATTGGATATAGATGCTAGGATAAATGATTAAATGTTTTATTGATTATTATTGACCATCTATATTTGTGTTCATAGATAATGATTTCCTTGAATATAAGATAAGATATATGATACCTGCTATACCATGAACTTTTTTTAAAGCCCTCGGAAGGGGCATTTTCTGTTGCAGGAGGGGCACTTCCTGTCACACGCGAGGCACTTTTCTTGGATTGTAAATGTCAGGCCTGAACCCCCACCTCACCGTTCCATCGTCACTGTTTCTTTTTATAAAGGAGTTCGTATGACTTGCTTTAATCTACCAGAGGCGTTTATTATGGCTAACGCTTCACTTAAAAACCACCAAGAGAGTTGATTTTTTTTCTTCACTTGAAAGGAAGTCACCTTCTCATAGCGTGTTTACTGTCAAACATTTTAGCAGTCATGTTTACCACTTCAAGTTTTTAATAACTACAACAATTATTGTAAGATCATGCCATCTTAAGATTGATTTCGTCCCTTTTATTTCATGACTGCAATACTTTCGTTCTTTACTTTTATCACAGATCTTATACATAGTAAAGAATGACCCTTTGCCCTCCATAAATCCGTAGACTAAGTGAAACCACATTTAACTTAGTCCGCCTCATGATAACCCGTGCCATTATCTTAACATGTTTTAGCAGACGACATGTCGAAGAGATCCACAATTGAGACGGACTATATGTCCCGCCCTTTTCCAAGGTCAGCATCTGAAGACAGTAGGTCTGGGAACATGTCGAGGTGTCCCGCTCCTGAACATTCTCTTCTCCGAGCCGGCTTTAAACGGCGCCATCCTACACGACAACTGACACCCACATTAAGCGACTTCCCAATTTATCTGTTTATTTGTCTTGTTTTGTTTTTCCCATTCTCATTTTAATAGGATGAGAAATCTTGCATGATTCGGGCGACTCGCTTGCATTCATCTCTCACATACTCCTGCGGTTGGGGCTCAGCTGATTAGCGTAATACTCGGGGCTCACGTCATGGACCTCGCACCGGGAGACAGCGGGGGAGCAGGCGGCAAGATACGGCCGCTTACCACGCGTGCAGCTTCTCAGCCGCTTTACGCTGTAAGTTTCTAACCTTGAGCGTGTCAAAATCACTTGGATTTTCTGCTTATTGTGTTATTACCGTCAACTCGGTAGAGAGCAGGTATATCCAGCAAATTACAACTTGCGGGAGACCATCAAGCTTCTTCTTCTTCCATTTTCGAAATGCCTTTGCAGTCAGATATGACTGCTCTTACTTTCTCCCCACATCTATTCTGTGATGCGATCTTCTGAAATATGTCAAAGTGGGTGAATTAGCCTCTTTGGATGATGATGAAAGCTTAAAATAATTGCAATTTTCAACATTTCACCGCTAAACCATATCATCGAGAGCATATAAATGCAAGTCATCATATGCCTATATCTGTAACCAATTCATATGACACTATTGCCATTTTAGAAAAATTAACAAAAACTTATGTCAACTCGATTTCCAAGGGCGGGCTTATTCTCGGATCCCCTGGTTATTTTTCGTATAAACTCACACTAGCAAAAGTAAGATCCTCTCCTCCCCCACTCTTACTCTTCCCCTTCCCCCTCTCTCTCTTTCTCTCTCCCTCTCTCTCTCTCTCTCTCTCTCTCCCGTCACTGTATTCCTCTCTGAACCTTTCTATCTCTCTCTCTCACACCCCTATCTCTGTCTACGTCCTTTTTCATTTCCCCGTTCTCACTTGCTTTGCCTTTTCTCATTCTTAATTTTTCCCATATTCCCATCTCCTGTATTCCTCTATTCAGGTCTTTGCTTCTTTCTTTCCCCCTTCCACATTTCTTCTTCTTCTTCCTTTTCTTCTCCCCCTCTCTCTCCCCTCTCCCCTCCTTAACTCCCCATCTCCCCATCTCCCCTGTCCTACCACCCCATCCCATGCGCCCCTACCATACCCCCTTGATACCAGTGATCCGTATCCGTGTGAGCATCCCATCGGGTGATCCCGGTTAGATGGCGCCGGCATCCCCAGGCATCCTATGGAGCCCCAACTGAGCCCGCCAATTCCTCTCACCGTGCTCACGCTTTACAACATCTTCCCATCATGATCATTATCCCTCCCTCTTCATCCAAATCGTAACCGGATTGTTTAGGAAAAGTCAGAGAAGGAAGGAAGGAAGGAAGGAAGAAGAAGAAGAAGAAGAAGAAGAAGAAGAAGAAGAAGAAGAAGAAGAAGAAGAAGAAGAAGAAGAGGAAGAGGAGGTTTGAGAGTCTATATACCTGACTGTCTATGTGATAAAGGAAGCACCTTTGGCATCCATAATAAGTATAAATCAATATCACTTTGAGCTTGATCTGATTTTTCCTTAAAATCTGTATTTCTCTGTGAAGTTGGGCTTTGGACTTGAACATCAGATGAGTTTTAATGAGCATAATAATGAAACATTTTATAACCAATCAAACAAATAAAGTTTTAAAAAACCAACAAACAAACACACACAAAGCAAAAAGCTTAATAGTAAACAAAACTTGATTGCATTGAGTGATGTTATTGATCAATTCTGTTTAAGTTCGGAGTTTTTGTTCTTTACCATGATAACGGAAGAACAAAAGACCTGATAACAGATCCATTACTATCATAGCTACAGCTCTTCATAAAGCAAGTAAACCATTATAAAATATAAATGATAACGTGTATGAAAAGATTTGTTTGAAATAGAAAGAAATCTGGCGATTGTTAATAACAAATCGAAATCATTCGTTTCGTTCTTAACTTATGACCTCCGTCTGGAAAACACATTTTTTATTTTCTCCTAAATTCCGATCCTCAATACAAGATATAATCCTGAACCATACCTTAAAGCTTCTTAAAGATAAAGTTGAGTTCTGGTCATGCGATTGCATTGTGAAAGAAACGGTGTGAAATCAATCAGAAAAGGTTGATCATCTAGCATATAAGTATTGGTATGTACTGCAAGGTTCTGGAATCATCAAAATGATAAGAAATTTGGCCCAGTCTTGGTAAAGCCTACAAGCACTGTACACAGAAAGATGTATATGGGACTACACGAACATGTGGCATAAAAATCCGTCCCGATTGTTATGCTGTTATATGCCATATTTAGAATATTAAGGCATTTGAAGAGCCATGCTTTCCAGGGAACATTTTTTATCTGATGTCTTCTACACTTGCATAATAACAATGATAATGCTCACAAATTATTAGTCATCTCTTCCCAGAACTCAACTTTCTCTTTAAAGAATGGACGATAAGCAGTTACAAAGGTAACGATAGGCAGGCCCCGGGACATGTAATATTGCTGTGCTTTGTATTACATAAATCTGAGTAAAATACATACAGTTAATATTTCCATTTAATCGTACTGGAATCTAAATTTCATTTTGTCTGCAGAAACTCTTTTTGAATAATAGTTTGATTGGCATACTATAGACAAAATGTAAAGTTATTTTTCGCTAATGATAGATCATTTTCATTATCTTCTACCCAAATGTTCTATTCATTTCATTTCTTTTATTTCATTTTTTTTCGCTTAAGAATGGACAATAGACAATTTAAACGGATGATATGAACGCAAATAATTACGCACCATTGCGATCAATTTGACGGAGACAATAAATACATATTTGAAATCGATATTTCCTACTCATAAAATGAATGGCATTGAACGAGCCTGAAATGGCCCACAAAGCTCGCGGCGAATGACATCCGGTGGCCCATTCATGCTCGTCAAAGTCGATTTGTGATAATATTCAAAACTTCTCTCATTTTCCCATAAAATATTGCTGAATAAGCATTCAGTTTTGACAATATCCTCTCAATTTACTCGACTACTATTCATAGTCATTACCTTATCAAAACCCTTTCACCATTTCCAAAACGTTTCTGCAAGGAATATTGAATGTAATTTTAGCTCACGCCAATTTGAGGAAAACAATAGGTAAAACAAATGGCGAAAGAGAACAAATCACCACGGCGAAAGAAAGTAAGCTCGTGCAATAACCAAAATGTGCGTGTGGAGTTTAACAATATACGCTCAATATCAGTTCATTAATAAATAAAGGCTAATTTTCCACCGACTTTTTTTGCTGCATTGTTTCTCTCGGGGTCTCTTCCTGTCGCTTCGCGATTCGGTGCGCAATACAGTGAGCGGATGGCGGAAGTGAATTGTGGGACACAATAGGTTTCTGGTTTGCCGCGTTTTTTGGCGGTGAATGACAGCTCTGTCCTTAGTACGGGATGATGGGGGAGATTTCTGCAGACAATCGCAATCGTTTGGATCGATTAAATTTAGCTGATCGAAGATGTAACCCTGACCTTAGAATACGAAGAAAATAATGACTATTCATTGGAGAAATAAAACACGATTGTTGGCCTAATGTTTCGGTTTGATTTGTGTAATTAAGGAGATATGATTATGGGAGAAAGTCAAACGTTTGCAATTAAGCTTATTGCACAGTTCCCCTACGAATCATACGATGCAAGGATATAATAAAATATTATAAAAGGAAAGGGGTGCCTTAAAAAAGAAAGTGATTATATTTTTTTCTAGGTTATTGTCAACATTTAAAATGTACTTGATTTATATTGGTCGAAATGATGTTAAAAGTGTGTAACTTATTTAATATTATAAGTCATTGATAAAAATATGCATATCTACTCTTGTAAGAACATTTTTTTCCTTTTAACAAACCATTGCCAAAAAAATTCAAATCCATATTCCAACTCTCATTCTTTTTGTAAGAATATTATGCCATTTTCGAGCATTTACATGACAACATTATATTCCCCTTTTTTGAGGAAGCTGGAATACCATTTTATATACTGGATAGCTGAAACATAGTAGACGAGTTGGGGGAACATGGGATAAAACTGAAATCCCCCCCAACAACAACAAAAATGAAAGAGAGAGAGAGAGAGGGGGGGGGGGGTAGCGAGAGACAGAGAACTTTGAGAAACACACCGAGAGAGAAGATTCACAAACATAGATAAGAGAAAGAGAGAGGCAGATATACATAGATAGAAACTTAGGGAGAAAGGGAGGCTGAGGGGGAGAGGATGAGAAAAGACGAGAGAGAAAAAAAAATCAAAGTGTAAGAGAGAGAGATCGCGAGCGCGAAAGAAAGATATAGAGAGAGAACGAGAGAGAGAGAGAGAGAGAGAGAGAGAGAGAGAGAAAAAGAGCGAGAGTGAGAGAAAGAAAGAAAGAATGAGAGAGATAGACAGAGAGGAGAGAGTAAAGCTAGACACCATGCTAGAGAAGAAGAGACGGCCGGCCAGAAGGCGTCCAAGTTTCAGTCAACGACGCGCGCAATCGCTCGTTTACATAGTTCTTAATTATTTCTGATGAGACCACGTGATCACCACAGCGGAGCGGGGGACGTTATTAGTTCATGAACAACCTCATCAAAGGGGGCAATTAAGCGCTCTACTAGCTAACATATCAAACGAACAACATCATGTAATGATCCTAGGTGGTAATAAAGAGCTACCAAAATAGATACTTTCTCATTTTCAGCGAGTCATTTTTCGTCATAAAGTTTCGTGCTTCGGGAGATTTACGCGTTTTTGGGAGGCTGCGAAATGCAAGCGCTGCGATGTGTCACTAATATCAAGCATCAATAACGCTGAAAACTATGGTGGGAGATAGTTGCAAATACCTTCATAAAACTGATAATTCCGTTACCTGGGGGAGCTGTCCGAGTTTACGATCATTGTGAGAAATTGGGGGAATTAGTCATTAAGATTACAAGTGATCTTTTATTTTTAACAAGGAAATTGCTCCTATATTTACCGGGTTCGCATATACCCATAGTCATTCGCCGCTGACTAACGATGCCATTTCTTCATTTACTCACAAAGAAAATAACTTTGCTTTTCCTTAGGAGAACAATTTAGATGCAAATCATAAAGATAAGGGAGTGGCGTCACTACCCTAAAAAGTTATAATTATCTGAAATAAGTCATCGTCGAAAACTTTGTGTCATTTCAAACATTTTTGGTTAAACGCATAAACCTGAAGACCCTTCTGTTCAAAATTGTAATTCCTATTAATCCCTATTTGTCAAATCCTAAGATCTGCTTTGTTTTTCTTTTTTGTTAGAATTATTTGATAAAATTATTGGAAAATTCATTCTGACCCCTCCCCCTCTTATTAAAGTATTGTTATATTCTTGATTTAGGCATTCGGAGATATAGGCCCTCTTCTTTCCCATAATCATTTCAACAAGATTTATCAATTGAGTGCATATACGTTTATTACATGCTTATAGGCAAATTGTTTACTATCATTTTTTTTATTTCATTCGACAAAGAAAAAAAATGAATACAAATCAACGGTAAAGTTTGAAGTAAGTTACATGGATGCCGGATAAAAAAAAAGATTAACTAAAAAATCAAAACCCGAAGGTCTTCTTTTCCAATCCATGTGACTTTAGATAAATGAATAACACAGAATATAAAGAGACAACAAATAAGGAAACAAACTTTCCGCTGTGATCACTGTTACCAATTCAGAAAATAAATCATATTGAAAACAAAATGTATAATTCGTTCTTTTTGGCCACTCTAACAGAAAAAGGCATTTTCTTCTTTCTTATCATGAAGGCACCGTTATCGCGAATTGAAACAAACCTCGAAAACAATCACGTTATTTCCAAATAGTGATTCATCAAAACTTGGTTAACAGATAAAATTCTGCAAAAAATCCGATAAGAAAAAATTTCTTAGCTGATATTCTGTTGGAAAGAAGTCATCGGTACAGAGAGATCAGTGTAAAGTAAAACTAAAACGACTTTCAGATTATAGAGAAAATGAGTTCAAAAGTTTGAAACAAATGAGTGACGAAAGGCAAGAAAATCAAATTTTAATGAGCCCGCTTCCCGTTCTCCTCAAAATTGATTTTTCCTCTCCAACAAAACACAAAAGTACAAATACACTGCACTTTATAGTTTCTTAACACGAATCCGCCATATTTACCACTCCCTTCCGATATTACGTCACCATATTTTTCATCTTGCTTGTTACATCTGTCCCAGAAATATCATGCAATATTGGTTCCAAATTGAAATGCACTATCCCTATCATTAATTATTAATTTCAAGTTTTGTGCGCTAGTTTTTCTCCTATTCCGCCGTGTTTGGCGGCTCCTACCCCCATCATATACCCATATATGATTCAAACTCCCCTTCTCTCGTGCCGATATATCGAAAAAAAGTGCATCGTCATAGCAATAGAAACGCAACAAGCGATATTTATTTCAATATATCCGGAACCCTTCTTATATATCTTGCACTCATCTTTAATCAAAGTGGAAGGCAGAGGTCTTAGACCGCGCAAACTGATTTTATATTGTTTTTTTCCCCCATTTTTTTTATAACAGGATAGAATATGCGCTTTGTTCTTCTATTTATATGGCATTATTGCGCCATATGATTTCATATCCCTCACCGGACAATATCACAAATCTATTCGATATAAGCTAAGATCATCTCTTGATTCAATGACGGCACGGTTTCAGGGTGTCTCAAAAATCGCGGTTCGCTCGTCAACCTAGGAAAACCGATCTAGCGATAAATTTGTATTAAGTATAGAATGTCGGAACAAGTTAATCATACCCAAGATCTGACCCACCATAATAATTGTTACTTTGAAAAAAGATATATAATTCTCACTCCCCTTCGTACCAACTTTCATCAAACCTGTGCCTTCCCCCTTATTCTTTTTCGCGCTAAGTCTTATTCTTATTCTTGGGGGCCAACTCTTAAATTCTGCACCCATGCATGCAGGGGCACTTCTGCATCCACGAGGTTCACTTCTGCACTCTTGCTCGCCAGTCTTCGTCCAGGGTGTCAATCTGCTAAGTGGTGTATGTCTAATAGTGTACTGGTCCCCATGTTTCTATCACCATGGTTGCTGCGCTACTACTTATGCTGCTGCTGCTTCAAAAACAACAAAAAATAAAAATAAAAATAAAATAACAACAAAAACAAAAACAAAGACTACAAAAACAAATACTGCTCATACTACTACTAACTGCTACTACTGCAGCTGCTACTACTACTACAACTACTAATATTACTACTACTACTACTACTACTACTACTACTACTACTACTACTACTACTAGTACTACTACTACTACTACTAATACTACTACTACTACTACTACTACTACTACTGCTACTACTACTACTACTACTACTACTACTACTACTACTACCACTGCTACTACTACTACTACTACTACTACTACTACTACTACTACTACTACTACTGCTACCACTGCTACTACTACTACTACTACTACTACTACTACTACTACTACTACTACTACTACTACTACTACTACTACTACTACTACTACTACTACTACTACTACTACTACTACTACTACCACTACCAGCTCCACCAACACTACTAAACAAACTATTGGTAAAACTGCCATCAATTATTGACATAATGGCCCCTAGGAAAAACGCATTCTTATTGATATGGGTGTTTTCCCCAATATTGGAAGATTATTATTAAATAACCGAATTAAATCAAATCAAATGCTTCCACTTCTACTGAGTTTACCTATTATTGGAAAAACTATTGTCAATTTACATGCTTTCTTTCTACTCCCATCATTTGTGTCATTCATCTGCCATGTTCCCTTCATAACCTCGAACTCTCGTATACCTCGATTCTCCACGAATCCCCTATTTCTTGAGACACCCTGTAGTGGCTGGCGTTGCGTTGTGTAAATGGCTTGGGGGCAAGTCAGGTAAATGACGCAAAAGTGCCGAACCTGAAGACAACCAAGCGCTGCTTTCTCCACTCCAAACCCCAAGGTTGGATATGAAGACGACAGTGAAATTGATGAAGAAAAGCTCGATTCTGCCTGGGTCAGGTGTACTAACCTGACTTCTGAAAACAAGTCGAGGGAATTATTGGAAAGAAAACGAGAGAAATTTCGGAGGAAAGAAGAGATTTCGGAAATTTCGAGTCTGTTCGGAGTTAGGAAGCGTTGAAAACTGTAAAAATTCCAGAGATAAACAAATACGAGAAAACAATTACGTGAAACAATCCAGAGAACGAGATAAAAATAAGCAATATTTTGGGATTTAAACGAGAAGACACCAGGCCACTTCAGGAAAGAAAATCTTTGGCTTATTTTTAGTTTGCCTGGAGTACAAATCAGTGAGCATTAAGGACTGTAAAGCTGGAACAAAATGAAAACAAGCCAAACGCACCCTCTATAGTTTCCCACTAGTTCAGAAGTTTATATTTAACACGATCGCAAATACTTTCGAAAAATCAACTCAAGTGCAATTTCAGTACCCTGCCCCCCAAAAAAAAAAAAATCATGTTCTGATTACGTAATATGTCATTATCATGTTCGCACATTTCACTAGGTGATATATACGAGGCCATTGGTATTTCCCTAGGTTGTTTTTTCGAAGGCAGTTGCGATCGTGTTATTTCGTCTCAAGCGAACATGCAATCATCTGATAAACCTCTTCTTCGTTATGATGGCTATTTTGTAGTCATTAACACAAAAAAAATCATGAAGCTGTAAACTTATTAAACATAAGAGAACTAGCCTCAAAAGAATATGCAGCAACAGGCACCACTACCACAACGACAGCAACATATGAAGCAAACATTCTATAAACTGTGTCAGGCAGATGTCGACGATACGAAATTATAGTGCTTTAATTTAGATTGTTCTCTTTATTGAAGTTATTTTGTCTTCCTATTAAAGATACTATGTCCCTTTTGCAGCCAACATCAAATTCTGTAGAACTTTGCAGGAATTATGAATATGTCATGTATGTCCTATCTGTGAAATTTAAACGTTAGCAGTGTCCTAATATTCAAATTATGCAAGGAAACCCATTTACTTGCTAGACTTCACTGTCAGACACTATTGAGTGACTGACTGGCCTTTTTCATCTTTGGTAATAACATACATAAAATGAGCTGTAAAGGGTACATGAGCATTTGTCTACATCAATAACCCACTTCTTGTAATGGCCAAAATTAAACTGATTGAATCTTTGCGCAGCATAAAACGTACGACCATTCGGTACAATGGTCTGAAAAATCAGACTATTACTTACTGGCTCTATAGCTCCTAAGTCGATTCGACAACTAATAGTCGTTATTTTCCCACTTAAAGACATTTTCAAGCCCCCCTTTTTTTAGGGAAGTTCTAAATGAGTATTGTCTTTCAAATGCCGTTGGAATTTAACCTTTTCATTTTTTGGGCCTGCAAATGGGATATAGTACCTTTAAATCGTAAAGTAATCGTGAACATAACAATACGATAATTAATGGTGTATGTGAACTACATTGCAGGGGTTACACTATGTGATCACAAATATAGAATGTCACATACGTACAAACTAAATGAGTAGGCTATTAGTCATGTAAAATAACTGTCATGAAAAGTAGGAAGGAGAGCAGATACACAGGAGAAGAAGGAAAATATTAAACATTAAAGATAAAGACCAGTTCTGGTCATGCGATTGCATTGTGAAAGAAACGTTTTGGAATCGATCAGAAAAGGTTGATCATCTAGCATATAAGTATTGGTGTGTACTGCAAGGTTCTGGAATCATCAAAATGATAAGAAATTTGGCCCAGTCTTGGTAAAGTTACAAGCACTGTACACAGAAAGATGTATATGGGACTACGCGACCACGTGCGCGATATCTATTTGGTCCCAATAGATATAATAATTTACCAAATATATCAATTAGTAGGCGGTTTCCCGACTTTCCCGGCAAAATTTGTATCATCACGTATTAGTCAAAACATATTCTTTCACATGATTGGTAATGAGAGCTTCCATTTCATTTTTTTGAGAGAGGGGCGTTTCCAAAACTGGTCTTTACCTTTAAATAAATGTGTGGAGTGAAATAATATGATCCCACAGAACAAAACGATAATACGAAAGTACAAAAAGGAATAATAGAAAATACTAATAATAAACGGTACAGAGAAGACCCCCCCCCTCCACAAAAAAAGAAGAATAAACAAAGAATTAAAACAAAAGAAAAGACAGAAATAAATGAAGAATTGTTCAGTATTACAAATTTAAGAGCTTAAATTTATATGTATTTAGAATTTTAGTATTGATCATAACATTTTTTTTTTTTCATTTTTCATTTTCTATCTTCTCATCGTCATCGATACCAACAATTTATGTATTTCGAATAAAATATATTACACGAACTGAATATTATAGATTGATTAAAATGGATGAAATTCTCACAAAATAACGTGCAAAGTTGACCCAAGATATTTTCAATTATATCCCATCTTTGAGACAAGTCTTTGTTCAACGTAGGAGCTTGAAATAAGTCATCTGTAAAAATCATACAAACAAAGTAAATAATGGAGTGTAAAACAAACGTACATGGATCATATTTTCCCTCTTCACCCTTTCTTCCTTTTCATTCTCTTTATTATGGATCTTTTCTAACATTCTCATCATTGCGGGGTTATTAGCTCATCGAACTGAAATAATAGAGATGTAGAGAGTTAACAATGACCTAAAAACGACGTTGATGAATGACGGCCAAAGGTTAAATAGAGTCTGTGTACATGCGCGTCAAGCTAGCGACCTGGAGTCGCCAAACTTGAATTTGATGCTAACTGACTTTCAAAAATAATGCGAACAGTTAAAAAGAACGGGTGGAAAAAGAAAGAGAAAAATAAAACAAGACGTCACGCTAAATGAGGAAAGGAGAGGCGAAATTAAGGCGAAGGTGGGGCCCGCAGACGAGCTCCAGACCCTTCGGCGAGTTGACGGCCTTCAACCGGGGAAGCTCCCCGCCGAGTGAGTGGTATCATCTCGCTATTTTCTTCGTGTACAGGCGTCGAGTCGAATTTTGCCCCCCGATCCGTCGACTTTCGATCGCTCTTCAAAAACCGCGGCAAAAAGACGTCAAGTTTCAGGCAAAAATTGATGTATTGACTGGCGGCAGACACTCGTGAGTTTCTCAGCCAATTTATGTCTGTAAGTTGAGCTTGCCTAAGCATTTCTATACATTGTTTTGCAGCCTAATTACTGGAAGCTAGTCTCAAATATTCGTGGGATAATTATTACAATCATGGCATGTCCAACAAATGACATGTCAAAAATCGATAACAATGATACGCATTGACGTAGAGATAATTAGCTACAAACATTCGATTTTCTTCTTCCAGCTGTTTTCGTCTTCATCAATAAAGAAATTAAATCAAACATCATATAATTTCAGCATTAAACAATTTTCTTCATCAAAGTCCATATATTTGCACTCAATATATGTTGATACAGAATTCAGAGACGTGATATATTACTTTTGTTTTTACTAACATTCTAATTTTAATTTTAGACAAACGAATTTTCTTTTTATCTAGGCCTATTTTAATATTTCTTCTCTTAATTAGTATCATTAAATCGTACTTAAAATTAAATTGACATTAATATTTATTTCTTTCTCATTATGGATAAAATATGGTAAACAATTTAGAAATATTTTCATTAACTGATCACTATTGAATTGAATTGAAAATAAATTCAATTCAATTCGATAGTATCAGTAAATAAATCAGAAAACATGAGGTGAAAACCTGAAAATCAAGGCCTGTGTTTTCCATAAAAAAGTTTCACAATGTTCCATATGATTCATAGTCTCTTGATCCCCGTATTTTGTCCCATGCTATCAATCATATAATCATATCCTTAAATATTTCAGTTGTAAATAGTACTTCCAAAAACGTTTTTAATATTTACGAGTTTGGCACTCGAGCTGGGCGTAATATTTCAACCACAAACTTTTCAAAAATAAATATAATACTAATCCAGTCTAACATGAATATTAATATATAATATATTTGTATAGCAGAAACCGCACACACAAATAAGGGTACACACGAAATCATAATCCCACAGTACCAGGATTGTTTAGCAATGAAATATTAACTATGATGACCATGTAATATTAAATTCTATTTACATGTATAATAATGTTGTGGCAGTCGAGGTCACCAGTCACCACAATACGGCATCCGACCTCTGTTGGTAGCAATAACTATGTGATATTAATTCCTAAAATAACCAGTGACCTACTATTTCCAACCACAAAAATAACATTATGAGTCGCATAAATTATCACAATTTAGTACTTTGCTGGATATACTGTGACGTACAAAATATAAAAGTTTAATTTGATGTGTTGATGGTGTATAACGATAATGCTAGTTGTCGGTATTGTGACGTCCATTGCTATGGTAACGGTATAGCAACAAAATTATAATATTTATGATTTTTTTTTCAATTTTATAGTAGTGATGCCTATTGCACCATACACATGTATTTTAATTGAAAAATAGCACTCATTGAAAAAGCTAGATGACAGTACGAAATTTGTGTTCTGTGATAATGACGATTTGAACTTCTCGATAGAACTGATAAAATCATAATTTAGATTAATTATAAAATACATTACATGATACAAAGAAAAGTTGATTATAACCATTCAGTAGCATGGACCTATACTGCCACTCTTTGACAGAAGTGAGCAGCTGTGCCTGTAATATGAATTTGTCAAAAATTGATGGGAAACGCCAAGAAACAAAAGAAATTGGCACAATAAGAGTATCAAGCATTTACGCAGGAAAGCCTGTCTACTTTTGAAATCGTAAGAAGTACTTATGTGTTTGGAGAAGTTTCTGTGCATTTATAACGATAAACATCTGAAATTTGTGCAGTAGGACAGTTGCTTCTTTAAACATATGAATTTGTGCAGTTTGACAGTTGCTTCTTATTGTCAAAGAAGGACAATTATCGAGCTCACGCTTTTCGTCCACTAAAATGCTTACCAAATCTCCTTCCCCGGAGCAAATTTCTCCTAAATATGACCCAACATCTGGAGGACAATTGTTTTCATGGAGGGGTAAAACGGTTACTGAACATTTAACCCACATGATCAGGGCAAATTGCTACACGGAACGAGCATATTCCGGTGTATAAACCTGCATATCCCTATTATAGTCACGCTAGATTAACGGTCATTACAGGAAATGGCCTACTTTGCGTCAACCAGTTTCTACATTTGTAAAACACGAATAGTGATGAATGTATGAATTTTCATCCGTAATATCTTTTGACCGAAGCGATGTTTTATTTAATTCCCTCTCGGGCTTTTTTCAAATTTGCAAAGAAAGAAAGAAAGAAATATAAAACAAAACAAAACAAAGAAAGGAAAGTGTTTATTGTATACATTTCTAAAATTTTCTCGACGCTGAAAAAAAGTAAATAGGTTACATTTCGACCTGTCTCAGTCCTTTTTATTACGTATTTAATGATGGTCATTAATGTGAACGGACTCCTTTCAAGGCCTGCGGGTATTAAACATGATACGGGATATATTATTTTATTAGTTTTATAACGATGGTAGAGAAAAACATGGTGGTGCTTTTACATCAAGTCAGATTTTCAGGTTAAATGATTGTCACCAGGGTCACCATTTTGAATAAATGGTCCGTCCCGACATTCAATATTATTATTTCAAATGATGTGGTCATTTGCTTCAAATCTACTCCAAGTGGGTACAAATTGTGTACAGAGGAATATTGTGTCCCGGGAATTGTGTATACCTGTTATGTACAGTCCAAAACCAATGACAGGAAAACAGATAAATGACAAACAAAACCAATGATTAACATCATTTACCTTTTCTATGAAACTTGTATATTCATATGGTTAGGAATCGGTGTTTTGTCTCTATATAAAAATTGTATATTCGGTGTGTATGTGAACGTGTGTGTGTGTATGTTAAAACTTTAGAATGACAATGATACAGTTTTGCATATTTGTTTGCAAAATAAAGCGTCGAGCATTCATCTGTCTCCTTCGATAAGCATTCATATTTATCTCTGTGTCAAAATGACCCGAATTGGCATGCAATCTGCCATCGTAATAAAGACACTTCATTGGAATATGAAGATACAAAAATCTCCCATCCGTGGAAACTTGTGTTGTTTTCTCAAAAAAGTATATCTTTTGAAGGATTGAAGATGAAGAACGAGGCAGGTCTGTCGACTCATCTTATCTTATCTGATTTAGACCGATCTCACCTCGCCCTCATCTCTCGTCGCTCCGTCGCACAAGCCTCATTCAGCGATGGTGCAACTTTTCGCAAAATAATTCCTCTTTTCACTCCTAAATTACCCGCATTCATCATTACCCCAATCCCCGGCTCCCCCTTTTTCTTTACCCTTTCTTTGACTTTCCTATTTTTCTCCGATATTCCCTGAACAGGTTTCTATATCCGGAAGACAAGATGACACCATTAGGCAAGAAAGTATGAGCAGCCAGCGCTTACTTTATAGTTTTCCTTTAGAATCTCGCAGTTGTCTGCTGCAGCGCGTCACACGTCCAGTGATAGATATCTATATTTCACAAACCCTAATCTCGGAGGCTCTTTTCATCTCTGACATGTGGCTGCAGGAAGAAATATCATCGCCATCTATTCTTTTTAATAAGAACTTGTGCTTTCTCATTTCTTCAATTGGCGAATCCTTTCAGCTGATTTTCCTCAATTACAAATCGTCTTTTCAAACGGAAATCAAGAAAATCGACGGACACGGATTGCTGAGCACGGGGCTCCAGTGGCGAGGGGAGAAGAAAAAAAGGTTGAGAAGAAAAGAAATTCAGTCGCGAGTGCCGATTTAAATGATAGATATTTATTTCCTGGACTGCTGGCCGTGTCAAGCCAAGCCAAATACTGCTTGGAATATATTGCGTTATTAGGGTGGCACGTGTGAGCTATTTAAGAAACTGTTTCATTTAGTGCGGTTTCGAATTGTGATCTCTCCCTCCCTATTTCTGTCTCTGTCTAGCTGTCTGTCTCTAGCTATGTCTCTTTCTCTTTCTGTCTTTCTCTCACTTTCTCGCTCTTTCCCTCACCCTACTCCCTTCTCTCTCTCTCTCTCTCTCTCTATTTCTCTCTCTCTCTCTTTCTCTCTCTCTCTCTCTCTCTCTCTTTCATCCGACTACTAAACCTATTTCTCTTGATCCTTCAATTGAAAAAGAAAAGAAGAAAAAAATATCCAAGTTTCTCTTTGTTTCATTCTCTACATTCCGTCTCTCTGTTCCTGTTTTGTTTACCCCGGTCTCTCCCTCCCTCTCTTTCCTTGTAATTTTCTCTCCCCTCTCTTCTTCTTTCTCTTTCTAACTTTATTTTCCTTCGTAATTTCTACCCAACCTCTCTATGCTTTCTTTCTTTCTTCTGAACCTTCATATTTTATATGTCTGTATCTCTCTTTCCTTTTCCATTTTCTCTCTGCTTTCTCTCTCTCTCTCTTTCTTTCTCATTTTCTCTTTCCCACTCAACCACACATCATCTCCTCATCTTGCATACATTCTCCCAACTGCCATAATTATTTTGAGGAGGGGAGAGATAATGTGATCTTGGAATAGGGACACGGCTAAGCGACTAATCGTTTCCAATATTAGATCGAGAGACACCAGAAAATCTCCACACGCTCATTAATAATAACGGATGAACCGTGTTGAAATTTATGAGCCTGCTTTCATTATGGGGGAGAAATAATGTGGTTTTATGTCATTTGCTTAGAATTAGCGTTCGTGAATTTGATAAAAGAATTATCAAAAGATTTCAAATACTTCTTCTCCCCCTCCTTTTCCATCATCCTCTTTCTTTCCTTCTCTCTTTCTTTCTTTCTTTCTTTCTCTCTCTCTCTGTTTCTGTCTCTCTATCTCTATCTAGTTCCAAATGTCTCTCATTCTTTTCCACTCCATCCAATCTCTTTCTCCCCTCCTCCTCTGACGTCACACCTTTAGGTTCATTTATGATATTTCTTCTGTTTTTTTCTTTCTTTTGTTTTTTTAAATAAAATTATAACCGCTCTTCATGGATAGACATGATGAAATTGAACATAATGTAGATGGTTCGTATATGTATTGCTTTATAACATTTATTTCATCCGTTTTCAATGAAATGAAGAATGAACATATTATATGCGTCAAATTAAAAGTGGAAATTGAGAGACATTGCGGCTTAAATTATAGGGACTGAGATTGGGATATTTGTTTAGTATCTAGACAAACAAATTCTCATTACCTTGAAATCACATTACTTGAATTTCACAATTAATTGAAAATCATAATATAATATATGTGTTTCCAATAAATTTTAGTCGATTATGTTACAAGTTTTCGACCTTAGGATTTTTCTCATCATTTTTTCATTAAAAATAATAGACATAACATTTATGGCACAGAGTTTTTTAATATATATAAATGTAGAATGATTACGATATTTGTTATTCTAAATCTCCTTCAACCATGCATCCCTTCATGTGATATGGTATAACAAACGTCTGGTAGCATTAATTGTTTCAGTTTGAGACAGTTTTAAATCTTTAGGATATCTTTTATTTTGACTCGGCGTCTCCTAGCTTTTCTTTCTCCTCCTGCTTTATCTGATGGATTGATTAACCCAGTTCCCCTGAAGTGTGAGACAGTGAGCATAAATCAAGTATTGGCAGCCCAGCCCGTCAACACTATAATGAAAATATAGTGCGCCTAGTCGAGCCTTCAAAATCACAACCAAGCAACAAACTGACTGCATTGTCACTGGCAATCTACGCGCAAGTCAACAGCGCGCAAACAACGCTAAATAGCCACCATGGCCAATAAACCTCCCCATTTAACGATCTGCAAGAGATTTTAAGACATAAAGTCAAGCTGTATCCGCGGTTTGGGGGTAAAAAAGCGTAAAATGATTACCAGTTTTAGGCCATAAAATTTGCAGCGTATAAGGAAGAACATCGCAGCCATCAAAGCACTTTGATCAATTTTTAACAAAATTTGTTGGGATTAGAGGGGGAAAGGTGGGAGCTCCATCAAGATAGGGGAAAAAATTTGAGCGGCACCACAGGCCAATTTGCCTGATTTCTGAGAAGGACGAAAGAAGGTGAGTTTGATGTCTAGTTTACTGAGTTGCGACGACAACCAATGTCTTCCCGCGCAATTCGGGGTGTCGTCTGCGCAGAGCAAATGCACGGAAAACGGTACTGAAGTTCGACTTTAAGTGCGAGTTTGTCTATTTTTAAGTGTTATGGAGATATTTGGTTGAAGGTCTGATGGAAGATAATGGATTGGGAACGTGGAAAAGGGCTTTATTGTATCTTTGAATTTGAGCCAAAGTCCATCTTTTAAAACCAACCTATAGAAAAAAACGGCTAATGAATTGATCTATTGGGTATTGCGCACTGCAGGCGCTCTTGTTTGTGTATTTTTCCCCAGTGTGTGTACGTGCGAGTGAGCGTATAGATTTAGGGTCATCTGCGAATATCGTTTAGAATACTGTTTCTATGGTGTCATTATCCTAAGATTTCAAATGAATCGTTGTACAAAATGCCAAGCTTTAAAATAAGAGCACTTATAAGAGCACTTATTTTATCGATATAAAAATACCTATAAGGCAAATTATTATAATGATTCGTGATAGAATCTTTGAAGCTTAACCAAGGCCTATACGGATACGGTAAGTTGATTTGTCTGTGAGTGAAAGCTAATCCTCATTAAGGGGAGATCAAGTGTTTACCGAATTAGTATGATTGTGGCCCTGGGTGTCTGGACACTTAAACAAAATTAAGACTTATCTTTTGCCTTCGGATTTAACGGGAAATATTCATCAAATAGTACTAACCATCATGAATAATAATATTGTCCTTTAGTATATTGTCCAACATAGGTCTTAGAAGATTGATGAAATATTGCTTGTAAACACTTCTTCAAATTGCTGTTCTAAATCAACTGTCCGGATACACAACCTGTCCGGACACACAATGTCTGGGTATAAAAGTTACCTGATTGCATGCGTTTATAATGCGCAACATAAATTATCCAAAAAGAAGTGCTTATATGGCGCTTATCAATGACAATGACAAAGATACTCTGTAGGTGCTAACAACATATTCAGGAGAAAAATATTTGTGAATGAATGAATAATTAATATTGTTCAGCTGTGAGACCACAGAATGAGAAATTAATTTCCCCCATTTTAATTCGTTCAAAACCGTGGTTCAGCTTTTTGACTAGGGCTATCACATTTGGTTTAGGACAGTGAACATTGCTCAGAGTAGTAATTCAGAATAGCAAAAAACGGGTGTGCCAACATTTTTTGCTTTAAAAATGTAAGAATTCTTTAAAAGCATATCCAGTTAGTGATCTCATTATCGTAGAAGACATTGACGAAGCCTTAAATTATATTAGCCTTAACAAATAGTTGTAATGTTTATGATGACTTCATAAATGTTTAATTTCATCGCAATCGGAATCTACTGTATTGCATTTTTGCTTTTCTTTTGCATTTTTCAACCAAATCCACAATATCATCACGTGTTGTTTTTTTTTGTACAATAAAGGTAAAATACCACAAGTTTTGATACATGGCCATTTGAATATTGGAAAGTAATGTATATATCATAGTTTCCAAACCTATAATGTTAAAAACATGGCGCGCTGTTAAAAACTGACCCTAAATTATCTATGTGAAAGGTCTTAAAATGAGAACCACAAAGGCCGCACTCGCCCTTTTTTTTTAATGGTACTCTGAAGTAAAAGTAATAAGTAAGGTTTAACATAAATAATTAATTCACATTAGCTATACGTACTTGCCGTCATTGTTGTTTTGCTACATGTGTAAAATTATAACCATTCAATCAAATGATAGAATCCATCAGTAGGGCACACGAACTAATTCCTTCTTTTCCTAAATCCGTCATTAACAAACCTGCTCGGGAGTCAAAATCGAAATTCGACTCCTCTCAAATCCTACTAATTAATCAAGATACACTTCGGGTTTGAGAACATTTTACAAGGAGCTTCAATTTGGCGGGGACCATAATTCAACCGATTAGCACTGTGATGAGTATGCATGAGATGTAATCCGAAGTAATCCGAAATAATCCGAGTACGGCCGAGCGGCATCGCTCGAAGCCGCACAACCCGTACCAATTTTTATTCAAATGAGGATTCAAGAAGGGATCGAGTAGAAGTAAAGGGGAATTGATAATAACTAGAAAGTCTGGACAAAATTACTGGTTAGCAATTTGGACAACTAGTGTGTTTCGAATAATACTGCGCCATTTTTTCCTTTCAAAACGACCTTTTGTAAGAGTAAAGTATCGTTGTGAGAAATACGACGGAAGCACCAAACAAGACTATACAGTACTACACAGTTGTACAAAAAATCAGGAGCCTTACCTTTGCACGAATATCAAAATGCTAAGTTTGTTTATATAAAAATAAAAAACAGTAATGCTGGATAGACACTTCAGATAAGGTTCTCTCTGCAGATATCGGCTGGGATGTTTGAAACCAAGCAGTCAAGCTTCAGCTTTATGACTCCATGTTAAAACTGTCAACATGACCAATGTATTTGTAATCATGTTAAAGAGAGGCACCTGATCACAAACCAAAGAAATTCAAATATACATTTGTGTGTAAGAATTAAGAAGGTTTGACGTTTGCCAGTCAAGATAAATGATACGTCTGCTGAGAGGTATGTTATCTTATACCCGATATCATGTATATTTCGCATTAAATGCCCATCTTGCTTTTAAAGCCCCACTGCACTACTTGTAGCTACTTGCTCCCTCTATATAGAAAACAATGCCTAAGCGGTGCCCGTTGGCCCCCCATGATCCTCTTTTCCGTATGTTAATGGAGAGCTGACTTGATGAGATAACCACCTGTCAGTGACCAGCAGGGAGGTCTAATCCCTCCTGGCCAAACTAGTGCAGACGGGCTTTAACGGACACATAATGAAAAATCAACATAAACAATATGACATGTACGTTCGAACACGAAATAAAGTGTGCAGGTTTGCAAATTTATTAGTATTTAGCATTTTAGTAGCATTTTCAAACAAATCATGTTTGTGATTCCAAATTGTTCTGCCAGGTGCTAATGTAGTCTAAACACAACATTTCGTTGTCTACTTTGAATTATAAATGTGTGGTTATGGAATAGCCTTACAGACTTACATCGACACAATAGATAAGTTTCAGTCCACCCTAAGAACATATTTATTTCAATTGCTGTAAACGAGTAAAAGGAACTCTGTACCCTATTTTTCTCTTTGCTTTTCTTTCTAAGCGCATAGGGACATACTTTGTAATGTGTTATATAAAAATGGATTAGTATTATTATTATCTAGGCTCATGTTGTATATATGCAAATATATCCATGTATAACGGATGCAGTAGTAGCTATTTCTTCACGTATAGCAAACTTAGTCAGTGATAAGCTTGACGTTAACAATTTCACCATCATTTGAACCACCCTGTACCACACTGGAATCACCCTTTTCACCCCATTCCAGTCAGATTTGCTTCACTACCGGTAAATTCGTAAAATATTCATAGCACTGGTGGGTGATTCTAATCTCACCAAATGCGACGGAGAATTTCAACTTCAACCCCCTCCGCAACCAATCCCTCCAATTTTTCTTGATGCCAGTATTAGGCGCGAGAAATTTGTAAGGCCTTTTTCTCCCCCTTTTCAAAGTCTGGGTGTAATATATTTGATCTCTTGACTTGACGTGTATTGTGAGCGCTGTGCGATGCGGGCGCGCATTGGCAGATGGACGATGCTCGAAAGCGCATCAATGGATGCCTCATCGATCATGGGCGCGGTGACGAGATTGAGCCCCGAATTAGCCGTTTGGATACGGGTACCAGTGACACTAACGGCCCCAGCGTGCATCATAAACACGACGAAAAATAAAGGATTTTAGTCAACCAGAAGAAAAAGGGGAGAAGAAAGGAGCAAGAAGATTTGTGAGATATATGCAAGAGAAAGAGAGAGAGAGGAAGGAAAATGAATACGAATAGAAAGGTTCTGAGTTTCACAGTTTTGATGTCTTCACTAGGCTGTCGCGTGTGGGTTTACTGGAGGTGCCGGTGAGAAGGGGTGTGTACATATTAGACATGCCATGACATTGCTCTCCCCAATATGAATGATGTTTTTGCTTTATATACAAACGAATTTTTGTGGCAAATCCATTATAAGGAAGAAAATAAACCCATGTAGGTGGACTCAGCCATGGATTAGGCCAGCAACATGATTTTGATGCAGCCCCCAACGAAACAAAACACTCAAAACCCCCGATAAAAACCCATGCATGTAAAAATATTGGAGACTGATGTGTACAAATATGATAATATCTATAAACAGACACTCGTTCTGTTTTCCCTGGCATAAATATTATAATTTATCTCCTTGCATTGTAGAATGTTTGCTATGTACATTGTATTTGAACTAGGGTACTCACATTCAGCACAGAACAAAACAAATAACAAAGCGAAACCAAAATTACCAGATTAAAAAGAAAGAGATGAGACAAATCTAGATTACATGACAGTGTAAACGAGCCCAGAACAACGCACGCAAGGGGCGAGATTTCGCGTCATTTTCGAGTCATCTGCAAGGCGTTGCTTTCACACAATGATATATCATGATAGCTTGAAGGCACAGAACACAGACATGATACACTCGACCAGGGAGGTGGAATTTTTCTGACTCGACTATAGCTCCACTGAATCCATCCCATTTGCTGGCTTTATTTCAATTTTTTCGTTTGATCTTGTACGATATTTTATGAGTCAGTCTGGACAGCGTGCCACAACGATTTTTTCTTCTTCTAAATTTTGCTATTTTTAAAATGATCTTCTCTATCATCATCATCATTCTTCTTCTTCTTTGTTTTTCTTCTTCTTCTTCTTCCTCTTCTTTCTTTCCTTTTTTTCTTCTTCTTTTCTTTTTCTTCTTCTTAATCTTATTATTATTCCGTTTTTCAATTTTTAGTTTGATGTTTCATTTATTTATTCTTTTCATTTTATTTCATATTTTATTTTATTTTATTATTGGGGGTATTGATGTTCCACGTACAGGTTTCAATAGATCACCGATTCCCAAAATTTTAATTTTCACTTCGGCGGTAGTTTTTTTTTTTAAACCTAAATATATATTATTAGATAACCTATATCTGATTTTCTGTACATGCATGATGCTACCAAAAAAAAATAACGATGCTTTTTTTTCCTTCAGAACTCTGACAACAAATATTTGTATATATCAGTTTCTGCACGTTACTATTAATGGAATAAAGCAGAAAACATGAAACGATTTTGTTCTGTTTTTACAAAGAATAGATAGGGCTGAAACTGATTATAGAAAAATTATATCCACAGGCTAGTTACATTCAGTACTAGTACTGAATTAGAAATAATAAATTTAAAAAAAAATCATAAGTATGGTAAGATATAGTCAGATCTCCTGTAAGGGAAGAATATAATAAATCAGAAGAACCGCCTACTTGTATCTAATTGGGGCATATCTATATAAACACAATGAAAATAATCACAAGAAGCTAACGTGTGGATTTGGCTTTATTTTACACCCTCCCCCCCCCCCAAAAAAAAAATAGGAGTGAAGTGGCGTGTGTCCACCCAGTGATGGGGCGCTTATAGTGTCGAGGATTGGGGGGGGGGGCACCGGTCTAATTCGGTAGCAGACAAAAATGTTAATGAAAAACTCCACCCGTGGTATGGGAGGCGGTCGCATCATCTTATTTTCTCACTAGTTTACCAATCCTGTCTCCCCTCCCCTCTCTTTCTCTCCCCCTTTCTTGCTTTTTTAAGGTTGTTTTTCATGTTTTACGATTCGATTCGAGGTTGCACATGCCCCGGCCCCCCATAGCTATACGCAGCCAGTTCACGTCGTCCTTAAGGCAAGCTAACTCCTTCTGATCAGCCTTTACGCTCCAAATTTCTCCCTCTTTTACGGTGCCGTGGGAGTTAAACGTTTCGGTAATTTGAATGAAAGAGAACGCCTTTGATTTATTTTGTTTTGTCACGCCCCATATTCTTTGCCTTCATTTCATTTAGCGTACTTACACTTGGCAAGGTTAGTGTGCACCGGTGAACTTATAAAATGTACTTAGATCTTCAACCTCTCCTTGTCCAATGTACTTGGATACTAATAAATCAATACATTATCGACCAGTTTGGATCTATTTGCTGCAAGAAAAGGGCTTTGCCTCTCTGGCTCTACGTTGACTGGTAGCGAGGTTGTTTGTATGTTTAGTGTTCGGTTATGCATATTAATGGTTAATGTCCTGATCGAATGCAGTGTCACAATTTTTAATAATCTTCATTCTCTCTTGTTTATTATTTTCTGTCTTTTTAATCATCCATCTCCTTCTGTCTTTCTCTTTCTCCCTTTCTCTGTATCGCTATCTCCAAGCATCTGCCTCGACCTCAAATTGTCTGCTATTTCTCTATCTTTCTCTCTCTCTTTTCTCTTGTCTTCTTTTTTCCCTCTCTTGACCTACATGTTTTCATTTCACTGTTCTATTTATTGAGAGGTGTGTTACCGTGCCCTACTTCAAAATGTTTCTCTCTATGAATTTGTCAAACTAAATATTGATATGTTTATTTTCACTGTCTTCAGAACATTTCTCAAATACATGTATATCCCAAATGTTATGAGACATGATGATGATGAAGACTATGATGATGATGGATAATTACAATAATGATAATAATAATAATAATAATGATAGTAATAATAATACAAATTATAATAATGATAATAATGATAATAATATTAATAATAATAACAATAACAATAACAATAACAATACTAATAACAATAATAGTAATAATAATGATAATAATGATTATTATCATTATTATCATTATTATAATTATAATGATAATAACAACAATTCTAAAAATAGTAATGATGAAGAAGTAAGAAGAAGATAAAGAAGAAGAAGAAAAAGATGAAGAAAAAGAAAAAGAAGAACAAAAAAAAAAGAAGAGAGAAGCAGGATAACAGGAATGCTTTTTGTCATCACAAGACATTAATAATGATAATAATAATAACAATAATTGGCATTTCTACAGGGCCGTCTATCTAGAAATTCTATTCCGAGGCGCATTTATTATTACCCCGGCTTTAGCCTAGCTGCCATTACAGCGCTCCAGCATTTCATGGAATTAATTCCTGGTTGAGTGTGGCAAATGTATCAATGTCTTGCCAAAGGACATTAGTGCCGCGGCGGGACTCGAACCGCGGACCTTGTGATCGACAGTCCGGCAACGTATCCGCTCGACCACGACACCTCTTTTTAATAATTTTGCACTAATGTGACGCGCTTTTTTTGTTCTGTTGTTGTTGTTGTTGTTGTTGTTGCGAATGTTGCTATAGGATTCCCCCCTCCCCGCGGTCCAATTGAAGTATTCGGCCTTGACATATTGTATGCAAGGCTTGCTTAAACCATATGAAAAGATTGTATACAGACCTCAGAGACAGTGTAGCTTTGATTTCTTTCCTTTCTGTTTTTTCACTCATCGAACGCGTGGATAAACGTCCCTTTAACTCCGACTAAACTTTCTATCAATACAATCACAACTATAATGTCTGCATGATGGAGCCATCATTTACGATGGGATAATGGTGAACTAGGTAAATAGAACACCCTCCTTTTCATCTCAGACCACAACCAAAATAGTCCGGTCCTTTGAAGGAAAAGGAAAAGAAGAAGCGAAAAGTGGGTCAAATTCATCTCTTTGCTTTGACAGTTCGAGTTTAATCTCTTGTTAGTTCATCGGCCTGTTCCATGGGGGTTCCATTCGCGGTTGTAATGGTCCTCTTATCACATCCAGCTAACTACCGAATTGACGTTATACGAGCCCATCAAAATTATCCCAAACCAAAAACACGTAAATTAGAACACTTAAAGCGTGGTCAAGTGTATACATATAGGCGGCAAAGGGAGCCAAAACACACGGGTTTTTATGGCAGTTTGGAGGTTTTATGTCCATTTTCCTGTTTTCGAAGCGGAACAGATATGTACGTGTGTGGTCACACGGTGAAAGGAGAAAATGCCCAAATGCGCTTTCGAAGAAGGCAAGACATTTCCCAAGAAAAAAGAAGAAAAAAAGACATTTAAATACACAATGCCATTAAATGGCGGATCCAGTATTCTCTTGCAGTGGAGGGGTCTAAAAACAAGCAAAAACTTAGACAGCAACGACAACAACAACAACAACAACAACAAAAGCGCGTCACATTAGTGCAAAATTATTAAACACCACAATTTTGGAACACTTATATTATTTTTGGGTGAACGTCATGTAGGAAAGATAGCGTTTTGCTGGAAAGGGGGTGAGGGCGTATGTCCCTGTATACGTCACCGCCATTTGAAGAAAAAAACATCTAAATAAACTTTAGTTTATGTTTTTGTTCTTGTTTTTGGTATTTTTACCTTTAAATATTGAATTAGCTAGGAATAATGGCTATTCTGGAGACAGGCGCTGTTGTGTTTGACGGCCGCTCAACGGTTCTCACATTTCAAGAACATTAAGTATCTCAGAATGTGAGTTCACTATGTTCCTCGGGTGTTTTGTGAAGTGTTTAATGTGCTCGGGGAGTAAACCGAGAGTCAGAAATTGCCCCATTAAACTTTGAGAGAACATTTCATTTTTGAGAAGGGCTCGGTTGCGTGTTTATGTTATGACAAGAAATGTCATCGTTATATGGCTCGTAAATAGCACTAGTATCGAGAACAAAATATCAACACCCCTAAAAGGGTGCTCTGTTTACAACATTGGGAGAATCTTTAACGAGTTTCATTGTACAATTAACAAGACCACATAACTTATCGGCAGTGTTACAATTTAAATCTTATAGTATCACTATTTTGATATCCATATTGGTCAGAGAGTAAAATGTCGTGAAAAATTGGGCGTACACACTTAATTGTACTAGCAGTGGGAGAAGGAGGAAGGGGGGGGGGGCTTATTTGTTGTGGTTGCTGCCATTGTGCTGTTGGGGTCAACATTTGTGAACTGTTTCAAATGCTAATGTACATGTAAGAGGGGAGTATCACATTTAAAAAATAAATTTGGAAAGATTGTACGAATTCTTCCAGTATCATAGCTTTCCAGGGTACAGAAAACTTTCATTTATTGGGGGTAATCATAAACCGTAGTTCTTACCCACTCCTGTAGACTTTCTCAAGCCAAGTAATTCTGTCACACGGTTTATCGGTCTCTGCTGCCCCGAGATCACTGGAGCGAGGAAAGGCGGATTGTTAGTAGCTTTCTTATTTGTGAATGGACTATTATTCGTCGCGTCAGTATATTAATTAACACTCATCAGTCATTAAATTATTGATAATCTAGATTCCTATACATCCGTTTCATTTGAAAGATCATGACTATAATATATAGAGCAAAATAATGTCCGATTTACGTGGAAATATAAATGTATTAGCACTATATTTTCTTTTGTAATAGATACATGTATATCTAGATTAAATGTCCATTATATCTCAAATGTACCATATTGTGGGGTCTATTTTGATATAAAACACATGACACAAATACATTACAATTCACGATGGTCACAGGACATCTCTGTTCATAGAAAAAATGGCACGTATTCCTACCTTTTTAGGTCTCATTATCCCACTCATACCTTTTATCTCCCTAAGTGTTTTACTCTCACACCAACCATTCTATATTTCTCTAGTTTTAATGGAAAGGGTATTAATCTTTTATCACTCTCTACATTGTAATCTCTAATATCATATAAAAACCTCTCTGATTAGCTTGACGGGACAAGTAGTCTAGTTAAACAAACCTCTTACAGTGTCCCCTTTTGCGACGGACGTGCTGGCCTATATGTATTTTGTAAATTTAAATTCAGCTCTCTCATACCTATAACGGGTAGCAATATAGCATACCCGGTAGACACATTCTTTTGCCCCCTGTTATACTTTACTACTATTACTAGGCCTATTATGATTATGATTATGATATCCTTGGTTGAAAGTTACAGAAGAGTAAGAATATTTTAACAAACGTTAGTTCATGTTCTACATAACAACTTGAATTGGGAAGGGGAACTCAAAACTTAGATTCATGTCACTCAGGATAAAAGCGATATACAATATATAAATATGATTAATTTATTGAATATTTTTTCATTTATGTTAATCATTGCCCCCCCCCCCGAATGCAGTGACATTAAAACATTACTAATTGGTGATGAGAAATGATGTTAGGCACTAACGCTGTTTGTTTGTTTCATTGTTCCACATCCAACAAAACAAGGTTGCCTAAAACATAAAATATAACATAATAAAAACATAATAAAAACAAATTGTAGACATGTGACACAGAAAAAATAATAATGTGAAACATGGGGAACCTTTTAAGAAGCAACGCTTCTATTATTATAGGTTACCGAAAAAATACAACATAATATTACTGAATTCGAAAGCAATAAAAAAAAATAAAAAAGTCACTAACACATTAGCATTATTGATAACATGTAAATAAAAAGTATTACGCAAAGAATACCTGTATGTAGCCGTGGTAGTACGTAGTGCGTAGTGCACACACAAACAAACTCATCTCTCACACTTTCAGGGAAAATCTGAAATGTGTCTGGTATCATAGACTATGCATTGGCAATGCATCACACTTCGACTGACACCAGTTTGCTTTTTATACCATTTCTGTCAATTAAAGCGTTTCTTTTATTCTACCCTTTTCCCCTCAATGAACTGAATAATTAATCAGACTCTGGGTTTTGGTCTGCTGAGTGCGGAGCATCAGTCATCTGAAGCAAACTAATAATAAATGAAAACAATGCACCAGAAAGAAAGAGAGAGAGATATAAATATCTACCGCATGAGTACAACACCATTATATTTGATTAAATCCTGCAGGATACCAAAAAAAAAAATAAAAAAAATTAAAAAAATGATTTCCTAATGTCTTAAAAGGCTGGTCGCCCTATCTATAATAAATAAAAACAAAGCGTGGTGAAAAGCATTAATAATCCATGGTTCGTTCTACACGTCTACGTGTAATAATTGTAAGCAACTAATATGCCGTTCAAACTCGACTATATGCCCCCCTCCCTCCCCGGTACACCAGTGGTAAAACAATGGCGTAGTCATGGGAGGGGGCACGGGGCATATGTTCCTTTAGTAAAATGCCAAGAAAGAAGAAAAGGAGAAAATATAGTAAGAGTAGTAAGATAGACAATGAGAACAATAGTAGTTTTTTAAATAAATAAATCTAATAAACGAAAGCATTTTGAATCAGGGGAAATAGATAAGATTATTTTACTCTGACGTCATAAAAAAGTTTTAAAAACAAATTATAGTAGAAGTATGTTTGGTCACGTGCACAGCTCTTCACCAATCCATGTCCAAGATTATTTTCCCCTGAGGAAATAAATACAGATAAATAAGATAAACAGATAGATATGAGTATGTCGACAGGTAAATAAATAGAGAGCTAATTCATGTACAGAATCATATATATATATATAACACAGAATTAAATCATGTCATTTGTATGTAGTATAAAAAGTATTTGTTTATCATTACTAACTACACGACAACAACAACATAGTTCTAAAAGGGTTGTATCTGGGAGAGGAATGCACACGATAAGCAGGATAAGGGGGGGGGGCGGTTGAAGGGAAATCAGAAAATAAGTGTGAAAAGTCGTGTCGGGCAAGGAAATGCGATAGTCGAGAGATTCGTCATGGTCCGTCGGTTCGTTTAATTTGTGTGAAAGCGATAGCGTCACTCTAAATAATAGAACTTACATCGCTCACACTTAGAGCGTTTTCCGCCACACCAAAACCCATCACTCTTGTCTACAGGAGAGTCATGTTATCGGCGGCTACTGAAAGGTCTCATTGAAAGTAACGATGATGCACATCACCTTCTGTTCTGCGTATAAGAATTCGAATTTCATGTATCAGAGACGTTTATAAAGGGAAAACAGATCATTTTTATGATGTACATGTACATCGCTCTTATTTTTGTATATCAAACAAATGTATATTTCAACATATTTCACCGATTTTCTTTAAATTCTGAATCTATCGGCCTAAGATTACTTTAAGTACGTCTAACTTTTATCAACGTGCATTTTATGAAAACTGGTATTAAAGATTATGAAACAAAGTAATTCTACTTTTTGACGCTAAATGGTCTTTAACAATTCAATTTCCATCATTTTTGCTCAGAAAAGTTCTCCAATTTAAAGGCAGTTTAGCGTGTCTTCTATAGTGTGTAGATAAACCAATGTATTGTTGGAGAGAATTTTCTAAATATGGCTCCTGAAAGGTGTTGCCAGCCTTCGGGGAAGCTACTTTCCTGAAGAAATTAGCTTTTTCGGTAATCACATTTGAGCATGTTTAGGCTAGTGTCTCAGAAACACTTAACAAGACAATGTGTATTTATCAATTTCATTTCATAACTACAGATTCTGAATGAAACTCATGTTTTAAACTGTGTTTATAATTAACACATGTTTGCAATCACATCCCAATGAGTAACCCACTACAAATTACTGATATATGAAAATGATAGAGATCGAATGATCTCTACCATGTTTTTTTGTGTAAATGAATTGTCTTGGATGAAGACAGAGAGGTACAAACTGAATCGTCAGAACGTGACCACGTACTAGTTGACAGTCAATCCGCTACAATTTACCCGTGGCGAACGCCGCCGCCGGATGAATTAGCAGCGAGAAGGCAGCTGAATTATTTAGCTCGCTTTCCCGCACGTTTTCAATACACCTACCCCATTTACACCCACCCTCAACCTTTCCAAGTCTTTCCCCCTTTTCCCCTATTTTATATCATGACGATTGTCCCTGAGTATGATTGTTCCTTGGTGTCTTCCCACTTTTGTTCCACTTGTGCCGGAACTGTCTTCCACATTTCTTAGCAGATCGTGCTAACTGAATGGCATTTAGAGTTGTGAAACAAAATGGTCGCGGTTAAGACATTACTTTTCCGATGTACCAATGTCCTTGGTCTTTTCTTGATTGTATCTGATATGGCAGAGGATGTAGGCGCAAACGTGACGTGTGAAAAGCAGAGTCTAGCCTCCCATCTATCGCATACATAATTGATTATGAATATTCGAAAACTGTCTCTATGGAAATACCCTAATGGCGCAAGGTGAGAGCCTGATGAAGACATTTTTAGAGGTCTTTTGTCTAAAAGGTCGTTATTCAAGTAAGGAATGAGACCCAACTTAAAGGGAAATCCTACCTTGATAGCAAACTTCTCTAGAGGAAAGCAAAAAATCAGAGAAGTAGACTGGTGAAAGTTTGAATGAAATCAGACAAAAATGGGAAAGTTATGAATTTTTAAACATTGTAATCAGTATTGGTATGAGCTCTTTAAATTGGCTGAATCGGTAATGTCTCTGTGATGTAGTGGCTGACAACTTTCTCAGTTGTTCCAACACACAAAATAAATAACACTTCATTAACAAAAATATATGACTCAGGAAGGTCTTTTCTCTTTAGACATGTAAGAGGACATATGATAATATATTATCCATCATATCTTTTGAGTAGTGCAAGAGAGAAGGCATTTCGGAGAAAAACAGAAAATAAATTATATATTTGCCCACGACAAACGGGAGAGTTATCCGTGACTATGTCACGATCCACCTACCAAACTGCCAATTTGAGAATCACATAGACTTAGTGATCGTAACTTTCTTATTATTGGTCTGATATATTTCAAACAAAGGTTGGATTGACTTTAAATAAGAGGCCTAATTTCGATTGCGTTATTCATTGCGCTAATCGAGGCATGTGGGGGAAATAAGGGCATAAGTCAGATATTGAAGCCATCGCTTGAACAGATCACGTTGTATACACTTTTGTACAATATCATACTCAGATGGCGTGTCACAGACCAGGGGCCCGTTTCATAAAAATTGTTATCTATAACAAATGCTAAATTTCTATGACAACTTTGCTCTCAGCCAATCAGATGCCATGATTTCAGTAGCTTATAACAGAAGCTTGTAACTTGTTATTGATATCAAGTTTTATGAAACAGTGCCCAGACTAGTTGCTGACGCAGTATTACATCATGCAAAATAATGACGCCTCGTGCCAAATTGGCAAGACGGACGTAATTAGCGTAGCTTATAACGCCATCGAGATGACCTCACGGCACGCAACCGGTCTAATAAGGAGCTTAAGATTTTAAAATTGTTGAAAATAATCCCCAAACCTGATGACACAAAGTGAAACGCATCTCATGAAAAGCTCAGGAGAGTTTTGGTAAAAGCACAAGAAGTTTAAAGACTGGATTCTGACCACATCCACTAAAGAGGTTAGTAGGACGTCTGAGAGAACCAATTCATAAAACTGAGATGGAAGTATTTGAAAAGCGTAAAAAGGGTTATAAGTATCTTTCTCTTTTACGACTGGACACAAGCAAAGGGTGATTTACGCGGGCCACAGACAAACAGTGCAAGATGAAATTCAGTATCCGTGCTTCCGCCCTTTCTCCTGCAGAAATCCTTTAGTAGTAGCCGCCAAACTTCCCCGACATACCCTGTACCCTCTCACTCCGTGTCACTAAGGTCATGAGCTGAAGAGTGGGCGATGAGATGGGACGTGGTGGGATTACATCTATGCTAATTACCTCTTGTGGTTACGTAATGACTAAGACTTGTATTACTCTTCCTCGCTTTCTTTCTATCTTTCTACGAAACATGGCGCCCAGATTTCAAAGTCGTGTGATTACCAATCACCGTGACAACAGGGCATGAGATGTATCGCCATTTAGTGAATTCTAAAAGAAAAAATCGTGAGACAAAAAGGAGAAAAAAGGAGAAAAAAGGCGAGATGAAGAAAAGGAGATGAGAGAAAAGATGGGGCAAGAAGACTGTACGTGACCTGTGAAAACAGAAAGCCTAAAACGGTACGGGGAAGACCATCAATCAATTTTGATGGTAAAGCAATAAATTTGGCGTCAGTGCGACTGCGGCGAAAAGCGAACTCGGTGTCTGCTGTAATGTGTCAACAGTGCGCGCGCACGCCTTGATCGCGCGGAGAAAGAATAGTCTCGACTTCAGATGTGACATGAAAGTTTGTTCATAGAATACTTAATTAGGAGGTAAATGAGAGGACGAGAGAGCTCTTTAAAGCTTTGTTTGAGAGTCTTCGATTCAGCAACGGAAAGCAGCTGTTTCTATAAGACTGATCCGGTAAAGGAGAAACTGTACAGTGTGAGGAGATTTTTGGAAAATATGTCTGAAGTTTGGAGACAAATCTAAATGGCTGCGGAACACCCAAACAATCAACTCGGCCCCATTCATTTCACCTTTATTTTTTTGACAATTTGAAAATCTGTTGACATTATAATATCACCGTTTCTCACACGACTCATGATGGAACCTATATTGGCTTATTATGTTTCACAGGTCAGGGCAAATTATGATAAATGTATGGACATTAGAGAGTCTTGATTAATTGATGAGATTCAGAGAAAAGGGAGAGCAACGGTGAAAAATAGTAAAACATCAGTTGATTCTCCTATTAAGTAGGAACAGATAAGATCCAACTCACGTAAATATCAATCTCTTAACTTCTTAACCGAATAAGGTTTTTATACCAACCAAAACTTCAAAGACAGGGAGAAGAAACGGCGAAAAACACACACACAAGGCGGTTCCCATTTTAAATGTAAGCAATTGAGACCCAAGATACGTAATTATTCATTTTCTAGAGTAATTATTGATATCAAAATAGGTTTATTATACCTCCTTAACCAAAGAACATCACGAAGAACCAAATTTGTATCCATTATTTAAGCGAATGCCCTCCGGTATGTTCATATCGTATGTCGATAGCACATAACCTCTACGTACCAGGGCCGTAGCCAGAGTTTGATGTTTGGGGGCACATACATGTAATTGATCGACGTCCTGGGGAGGGGTCTATGAAGATGGGTGTGTGATCTTGGAATTTTTTTTGGGGCACGTGCCCCCCCCAAAAAAAAACCCCTGGCTACGGGCCTGCTACGTACACTGCACAAAGTATAGTAATATACGATGTCAGAACTAACACCTTATTTCATATACAGTACACACACACAGACATCCAGTAGACTGACAGCCAAAGAGACCGACAGACTCACGAGACCGTCAAGGATATCTCATGGGCCCTCCAGATAGTCATCAGAAGGCCTGCTAGGCCGATATGCCGGTCTTCCCGGTTGTATCCGGTCATAGAGAGAAAAAAAATATTGAAATTAGACGTGGTATTGTTGCTCTTTACAAACGTATATTCACTAGATACTGAGTGTCTAACTTTCTAAATCATTTGGGATTTTGCAATCTTAAAAAAAGAAATGTATAATGTGATGACTTTTTCTTAAAACTAAAATATCATAATTTCATGAAACAGTCTTATGAGCCCAAATATGAGCATGATGAGTGAAGATCGTACGTATATGCATGCAGTATAGTGTGAGCAACCAGCCAGTGTCATCCCTTTGAGAAAAAAAATCCTCAATTGGGATACCCCAAGTACATAACAACAAAAAGCCCCCCTTTAATTGAGTAATCTTTCGGAATTGCTGCCCTTCCTTAAAAAAAAACACCCTTGCTTACCCCTTCATGCATGGTCTTGTAACGTTTATTCCACCAGTTTCAATACATGTACATGTTGTTGTTGTTGTAGACAATCAGACAGACAAGGGTCTCTAATAACACGTGAAAGTACGGTTTCCCGTTTTCCTCGATGCTTTGGTAATTCACCATCCCAAGTTTTCTGCGGCATGTTTTGCAGTGAAGGTGACTGTCTGCCAGAAGTGGATCCGTGCGGAGGGGGCACTAGGGGCACGTGCCCCAGCCCAATAAGGAGGAAGAAGGGAGATTATAAATCGATGACTCAATTTATAAAGCTTGCCAGAGATAACCTTATTAGCCAAAATAGCATACCAAAAGCCTGATGCACCGACTTTGTTTTGCTTGTTATCGAATTTTCGGACTTCTACCCCTCTCCGACTGTCAGAGATTCCTGGATCCGCCACTAGACTGCAATACATTTTTGACATCTATTTGCTGGGAAGAGGTGATGCGATGTTTGAAGATGCTCGGCAGCCCAGGAATGTGTCAGGAGAGCAATATTAAAATCGTCTAGCGTGTGAGTGATGGGATCTTAACTTGTTGCACCATGCCAGGGGCTCAAATGGAAATAAATGAGGTTGCTTTATAAGATTCTGGGCGAGATAGCATGGATCATGGGTACCAGACATAGCTTTTGGCGCCCACATGGTTCAGTTTCGGTCGTACCAAATCTTGCGTGTATCTTGCGGATAACTGAAAGGTATTGAAATTCCCATTAGTCTGTTTTTGTGAAATAGTCTATTTTTATACTCATAAAAAGGCGTCTTTCAGCTCCTCCACGCTCAGTTTTTCAGGTGGGAAATCTAGCGCAAACATTGTAAATAATTCGAAAGCATTACATTTTCAATTCCTTGCATTCTTGTGGCGGATTTTATTTTTGAAGCAAAAATCAGACACAGTTTTGAGCGCCTGCACATTCATACTTTTGGACCTATGAAATCTTGCAAATACCTTGAACTAGAAAGTAGCAAATTCCCAATTGTTTTTGTTCTTGTTTTCCGGTTTTCCAGGTCTAGCGACGGAAATGTTTACCAGGTCTCATAGACGAGAAAGCTACCAAATGTGGCATCGACCGCATACATATATTATGACATACTCAATTTACTTAGTGTGTGATCTTGCACAAACATCATTAGAAAATTTTAAGTATTGGCTTAACCATTCGTTGCGGTCTTGAGGCATATTGATTTTATGTAGGAACAAAAATGCCAGGTCTTGTGACAGATGTATTCTACATTTTCCGTACATTTATAAAGCTTTCAAAATTGTGGCATTCACTGCCTATATACTCCGTTGACCAAGCCCTAAACATGTACAGACACTGCAGGTCATTAAGATGTACCGAAAATCCCCATCCATATGTTCTTGTAACAGATTTCATTTTTAAGCAGCACTTTCGCGGTCTTCTGATGACTTTATTCCATATTCTCGTAGCCTATCTTATCTGTAAAGCAAATGTTCAAGGTCTTGTTACATGACACGTATATTATGTTTCTCGTAGATGATACAGCTTTCAAGTGTGGCACTCACATAATATGGGACAAATCTATACAGTGCTGTCCTCTCTAAGTGTCATTCTGTCATGTACCACGACTCCATCAGTAACTCATGTTATGTTTCAATCTATCATGTTTCCTACAATATGATATATATTTCAAGATATTTCAGATTATACTAATGTACACGTGGGTTACCAACAGCAGGCATCCATTTACGACCATACATACACATAAGCAGATCTGACAAGTTTTGTGAAATGGGGCCCTGGATTAAGCAAATAGATATTATCTGTCTCTCTCTCTCTCTCTCTGCTATACTCCCTCACCCTTTCTCTTTCGCTCTGTCTCATTTTTCATTTTTCTTTGCTCCTATTCTTACTCTGCCCACTTTGATCTCTTAAAGAGAAATTTGAGTTCTGGTAAAAATAAAATATATTATGACTTATGAGCTCTCGTATTCTTTGGAAAAACAGTTTGGAAAAATATCACAGTTGGAATGTTTCCTGGAAAGCATTGTTCTTCAGATGCCCTGTCATTCAAATTAGCTGATTCATGTTGACCAAACTTTCATGCCGCATGAGTGTGAAGTCCCATATATCCATTTCTTTGTATAGTGTATATGATTTTCAGCACAATTACTATTGAGCCAATCTCCTAACATTATGATATTTGCAAAACCGCAAAATATAAACAGTGTTCAATCATTTCTTATGTACTACGTCATCAACCGTCCCGATTGATTCTAGGCAGTTTCTTTCATAATGTAATCACGTGATCACTAGACAACCCATCTTTAAAGTCGGGTTGAAGTTTGGAGCCAGTGTGTGGTGTCCGTCCGGGGCAACTTAAGTGCTCGCTTTCCCGACAAACTTGTTTGGGGATTACCCCGGACAGATGAACAGCGTTGGAGATTTATCACCCGAATGTGGACTCGCTTTTCATCGTCAGAATTGAGAAGGCGGGAAGTTTGACAGAGTGTATTGGGCGGGAGAGAATAAGGGATGACACCCACAATGGTTCATGACATTCGCTTTATCTCCATTTCGACTTCTCTAACGTGACATCCGTTTTTTCAACTTTACTACTTTGTCCATCTCTCTCTCTCTCCACCTCTCTGTTTCTCTATTTGTGTGTCTCTATCTCTCTCTCTCTCTCTCAACACACAGACACACATTATGTCCGTCTGTCTGTCTGTCCGTCTAACCCTCCCCTCCCCTCCCCTCCTCTTCCCTTATCTTCCTCTGTATAAGCGTGCGTGTCTCTGTTTTTGCCTCTATCTCTCTCTGTCTTCATCTCTCTCAATCTCTCCCATTATGTTTTAATCTCACTGCCCTGTCCCTATACTCCCTTTCTCTCTCCTTCCCCCCTCTCTCTCTCTATCTCTGTCTGTTTGTCTGTCCAATTTTCTCCCTTTCTTTGCTCTCTCGGTCCTTAGCCAAAACTGTTCCTATATGTGACAGATGTCTGTCTGTTAAATGACTTTCTCTATGAATTTTGTGTGTACTTGTGTTAACTCTTCTGGACCGATCGCTCCTAAAGTTTTTTCTTTCTCTCCCTGTGTCCTCCTTTCCCTTCTATCTTCATCCCTTCCTCACCAACCTTCTGCCTCCCTGTGTCTCTCCCTTTCTTTATTCTTTTACTTTAGAAGATAAGGATGGCCAAAATATACAGCACATACATCCTTCCAGGAGGTCCCATGCAAAAAGCTCAAGATGACCGAAAAGCAGTCACCCTCGCACAAACACACACACACACACACACACACCAACACCGCGCTCGCACAGTCAGTACGCACACCCTCACGGCCCGTCGAGCCATTTCCTCCCTGTAACGAATTGCTTCACTCACGCTCATTTTTCAAGCGAAACAGAATTGTCATATTTTGAATTAGAGCGTCATTTCTGGCTCCTGCCTTGCCCGAACTCACACCGTAGTCCTTCACTCACCGCTCCATCTCTTCAAATAAGAGCTTCTTTCATTCGTTTCCTCCCTCTACAATTATACCCTCTTTCTCTCTCACTGACGTAATTGATATTACGGTATTGGTAAAAATTTGGACATGAATGGTTGGTGAATAGCACAAAGTGGCTCCCGTCAGAAGTGATTCAAGCAGTGTTTCTTTACCCCTCTACCCCCAAAATGATATCTTCTTCTTTTTAAAATGGAGGGAATGTTGCACAAGTTTGAGCTCTCCCCCGACGCTGCGAGCTCTCTCTCTCTCTCTCTTTGCTCACTGTACACACACCGCTTAACATAATCTGTCGAAAAATAGGTCACATGACGTAAAATACAGCAATTCTAGGTCACATGCATGCTAGATATTGTCAGAAATGACAACCAACTTGTGAGCATTTCTATGTTAACTCAACATTACCGTTACACAACTCAGACATTGCTGTCTTGTCCGCAGGTGCGCTGGTCATGAAGTTTATGTAAAAATCACTGTTCGGATATATTTTAAACATTGAAATAACCTAAATATCACAATGACAAAACCAACATATCCAGGGCGTATTAAACCAGGGTGCGTGTCGGACAGCGGGCAATTGTTTTCTTTGTTGTGTTTGCTGAAGAAATGAAATCGAATGAATGTCGCTCTTCCTGCTAAGATCTACACCCGATGTTAGTTCGACCCAACCAATATACCCATAATGTGGCCAATTGATCACTACCCATTTTCCCAACTTGCTGGTAATGTCAACACAAAATCTCAACTTACAGCGTGGCGATGGATTCGAAAAAAGGGCAGATTTTTTTTGGCTCCGTTAAATAACGGTTAGATTAAAAATATGGATTAAATCTATGGTATTGATGAAACGAGGGCCCACTTGCTTTAGCTATTGAATACATATTGCTTTCAAATTTAGCTCTTCTTTCCAAGCTTGTTGATTATTATATATTTTTTGTTCATGTTGCTTATAATTTTTTTTTTAATCTAAAGTATCTGCCCCAAGTTTAAACATATTGATGATGCTGTAAATGAAAGAAAAGCAAGCAAACAAACAAACAAATAAGAAAATACAAAGTACGGATCTCACTAGACTATATCAATCTCCGTTACCCGCATTTTCAGTTGCCCCTTTCTTCCCCAAACATGCCCTTCGGTGCGATGTCGTTCACACCCCTTGCCCTTTATCAGGGTGGATACATTTCGGCCCCCCACAATAACAATATGTCCATTGGCCGACCTTTGTACACATATTTCAACATCAAATGCATTAACAATGCATCAAACTTTTGGTCTGTTTATAACAAAAGCATACTCGTCCTATAAAAAGCAATCTACTGTGCTGAGACATGAAGATTGTTCAGGAAAACCAAAATGGAGTCACGGTCACTAATTTGATGTCATCATAATTATACACAATAAATGAATTATTTATCATTGATTTCATGGACTTAATATTCACCGTCCATAGTTCTTGCTACATGGTTCTTTAAACATCTTCACAAGTGAAATAAAAGGAAGACAGGGTATCGGATCTTGTGCTAATAGTCTCCAGAGGCGTTTTACTTAGCCACCAGGGAGAGCGGAAGACGACAACTCCCATCTTAACTGAGCCGTTTCCTGTTCAATTGAGATCCAACTAGGTGGTGTTTCATGCACAAGATTTTAAATAGGATGAAAGGTTAACCAAAAGGTGAAGAGAAAGAAAATCCTCACATATCCTAACTAAATTTTCAGTTTGAAATAACAAAAATGAAATAAAATCCTTAAAAACAAGACCAACAAAAATACAGAAAGTTATAGATGACCAAGGGCTAACTATATAGAGCAAATCGTGTGTTAACTCATTTTAGGTGTTTCTTTTCTACTGTTAGGGCCTACCTAGTCTGCGTTAAATGTATTACATCTCTAAATACGAAATAAATAATTAATATAACCTGCATCAAACAGGTATTAAAACAAACGTACAAAACAATAAAGCAAAATTACAAAATAATGCATGTGTATTGTAGAAGAATCGAATCATCTCTCACATACCCGGCTTAACTGTTTATGTTATGACTATTTTTGTAATTGATTTATAAAAAATATATTTTCTATTTAGGACACCGATAATTACTAAGTGATATTAAGCTGACTTCCATGTGGATAGAAAGAATAGTGGTCGAACTATATACAAAGAGAGAGGTAAATCGGCAAGTAAAACAAGGGAAACGATAGCGACGAAATAGGGGAAATTCTCTTATGATACATTGAATTTTTGGCTGTCACCTCGATTCCCTTTGGGACTATGCTAATAAAGCAGTGCATTGTTTTATCACGCACAGCGCTAAACACACATTTATCTGCTCAGCTTTCATCCACATCAGTCTACCCAATGGAGCAAGCAAGCACAGGCATTCATATTAACGGGATGGAAAAAAAATTGAACGGTGGTGCGCGGTCACGTACTGACCGGGTTAGGTCATGCTTTCTTTAATTTCATAATAATACCAATCAACGCAAAAACAATTAATATCCAGTCACTCTTGTCGGGATGGGCCATCCCTCCGTCTGTTTTCCCACACCAAAACCGATAAAGGCAATTTCCTCTAGTGTGTCAGCGGCTTCCAGGCCGTCAAACCCAGCGTCGCCAGCTTGCCCGACTGGAAGGCGAGCTCCTGTCAGGCTTAAGACAAGTCGGGAGTAAAAGAGGAGAGGGATGCGACGATGGAGGATGGTGTGTGGGTGGGGCAGGATGAGTGGAAGAGGATGATGACAGGGAAGGGGGTATTTTGAGATAAGTCTGAGAAAGAGGTATACCAGTTAAAGAAAGAAGTTGGTAAAAGGATGGAAGGGGGAGAGTTGGAGAGATATAGGTTAAGTGTTTGAGGCGACGCCAAGTGTGGGTGTGTGTGTGGTAAGGGTGTGTGTTTGTGTATGGTGAGTGCGTGTTTGTAAGAGAGAGAGAGAGAGAGAGAGAGAGAGAGAAGGGGGAGAATGAACGATACAAAGGATAGTAGAATCACAGTCAATAGTGATACCAATACTCACTTAAGACAGAGAAAATACAATTTAATGTCAGCATTTGACATGCTTGAGCAGAAATAGTCCCAAGGAGGAATGATCATAGGGTATGCAAAGTTTATCTTGTAATTTAATCACAAAGATCGTGCACTTTCCGCACGACTCTGTCGTTAGATGAAGAAAATTAATTTCCTGGTCATTGGCCTCTTCTGCCTCCAAAAACAAAAAAGGGTTACCATGGTTTCTCGAGTAATGACTCGTAGCCCCAGAATGGCATCTCTTAACTTATCTCACCATGCACAGCAGAATGTTAGGCTATGTCTAATTCTCACTCTCGACATAAAAATACATTATAAATGATCTCTTCAGCTTAAAATGACCTAAACTGCAAAGTAGGGCCCTAATGTGTTTCTATAAGCTCTCTGTTTCCGATCGTCCAAGTCTTATAACTAGTGCACGGTCGTTCTATCATGGTTTATGGGAAATATGGAAACATGTGATCACGTTCAGGTGAAACGAAAAGAAGATGGTGTCTTTATCTTTCATGACGATAAAAGAAATGGAAAGGTATGAACATGAATTTTAATTTCGCCATCATTCTAGGAGGAATCATGAGAATATGCCTGCCAAATCCGCGCATCAAATACGGGGCGCATCCATAAAAATCCAATCTTTGCATTCGGCAAAATGGCTTAAACCCGGATCTCTGCAGAACGCTTTCAAGATAGCGTCATCTCCTATATCGTCAATTCAGATAGCATAATCTCTTCAAAACACTCGTTTCAAACGCTAACATGGGAAACGGCGAGGAGATATTTGTGGAAAACGACTGTTAATAAGATTTGGAGAATCGGTTTCGGCTTCAAATGGGGGGTAACTGTGATCTCCTTTACGACCGGGTGGTGTTAGAAGGCAGTTAGCTTTGATTGAGTCTAGATGGGTATTCATTTTACTCAACATCCTCCGACATGATCCTCCCATTTGTCATACTCGCTACTGAACGTCACTGCATGCTAACATTGTTTCGCCCCATCTCAGGAATAATCATTTATCTATATTTCCATCCGTAAACATCCTATGTGGGATGTTAGTATGCTCGGGATGCTAGCAGACGAAGAGGTGGAAAATGGCGATTTTGGTTAGTTGATGTGGTAACCGAGCTGGTGGCAATTCTCATTGATAAAAATATATCGTGTAATCGTGGATCCACTAAAGATGGGAAGAGAACTGAAAAGGAGAAACAGAGTTTACCGAATTGATGAAAGGGACATGCTGTCAGGTGGAGATAAAGAGAATGGTTAGAGATAAGAAGTATGATGGCGACAACACAATGTATGGCATCGTCTCAGGAAACACATTTCGTACCTGCGCATATGCGAATTATTCTATGCGTTTCTATTCATTCACAGTGCCTGCCATCATGAACGCACCACTATTATACTTTAACAAAATCCGAATAGATAAATTACACAGAAAATTTTATATTTGTATTGATTTTTTTCCTTCATATCTATGAATTAAGAATTCCAGCAAACACGAGTCTTTAAACACTATATTCACAGGACTGCACTGCACATAAGCCACCTGACGTGCTTATGACTAAAGTAAGACAAGTCTAGGCCAGATGTTTTCGATATTCTCATTAAGTATGTGAAATCATTGATAAGAAAAGCAAAGTATGTTTTCACCGATCATAATGACCTGGAACACTACAATACATGAAGAAGGCAATGATTGTAATAAAATGGCTGATGTATTTCTCATTTGTATTCATTGAAACAATAGATGCATAAACTATCATACTTTCATCACATGCATGTAAACCAGAGTAGAAGTTTTCATCATCAAAAAGGGCCAAACAATCACATAAACAGTGATAAAAGAAAAATCGATGCAGAATATTTTGCATTTCTAAATATAATTTTAATGTTGGTTTTCTTATTTGTCAGGCACCGATATAATAAGTGGTTTGGTGAAATGGCGGGTTTGTATATACAATTCTGTCAAGGCTATTTGACAGATATCAATAAAATGTTAACCAGAAATCTTGAATCCACTACCGTTAATGTATTTCAATAAATTTAATACGGCGTTAAATAAATTTACCAGATTCATTCCATTATATTTACGATGAAAGAGAATAAAATCCTTGTTTTATTATATGCAAAGTATAATGCAGTACATTCTTAAAAAGTTTCTTGTAAACATTATGGTTTTGACAGGCAATCACATTCTTATAGTACTTATCACGTTTTCCACTTTCATTGAAACAGACTATGGACTGACCTTCCCTTAAGTTTGACCCACTGATGATGTCTAAGCATACACAATACCTGTCTACCTGGCCCGCCCTCAATCGTTTGCTGATCTTCTTTTTTTCTCTGAGAGGTGCGGGAGCTAAGTAGGTTAGAATAAAACCAACAAACGTCACAATTACCAACACTTGACTACTTCTCACCAATCACTGAACAAGGAGTCGCCACCTATTATACCCTCTTTTATGAATAATGCATCGGAGTTGTAATAGGATTTGATGAAGGAGTGGGCTTTCGCAAAGTGCAAAAAACCAACACGTCAAGCCCTTTCTTTTCTTGGGGAAGAATAGCGAGGAGCGCAAACCGTCTTTTCACGTACACAAAACAAGGTGTCTATGGGGTCGTATATACACTGAGCAGAGGCGAGTTGGCGCCAGGCTCCTGTTTTATTTGTTTAGACAAAACAATGGCGCCGCCTGCGTCGTAATGCCGTAGCGTGTGGCAGTCGCGGAGTTCATTACGTACAGCATTCCAATTGTTATAATGAGTGCTTGAATTGCGGATAAAGCCATTTAACACTCTGTCCGCTTTTATTATGTTCTGCTCTTTGTTTGTGTAACAACGGGGTTTTTAATAGAGGAGTTGTGGTGGGCTAGTTAATGCGATCAGGTAAAATGGAACGCGGACAAAAGCGGAGACGTTTTCTGGCATTCTTTAGGAGTGCAAGAGATGTCACTTGGTTAAGTGTAGGGTGCATGGAATAGAAAGTGATATGTTGAGGGGTGATAGGTGAGAGCTCGTGATGGCAATGAAGAAAAAAACCTTCTATAATTAATGTAAGCTTTTCACTCCGGATCAACCCTTATTCGTCTTGATTGAAGTCTTCTCTTGAAGAACAGAAATAGAAGAAAGAAGAAGATGAAGGGAAAAAAGGGGGAGTGGGTTTACGTTTGAAAGCGCAAACGTAGTGATATATTATGACACAGCTAGTTTTTGTTTTAAGGAAATACAACCAAAACAAATCTGAAAATACACAATTTGAAAGTAATTGCATAGACCAAAAAAATGTTAAAATGTAAGAAAAGGACCCAAAATGATAATTATCTCGTTTTTTATTCTTTGAGTTTAGAATAATAAATTGAAAGATGTCCTCAATATTGATGATTATTTACATTGCATCAGATTTTAACATTTTGCTTTTTTTAAAGCGAAATAAAGAATATTTTGAAATATTACTTATATGAGATAGCTTTGGGTTTAGTCTAATCATTATGATAACATTGATATTGAACATCCCCCTCAAAATCAGTTTGAAATCTAGATTCTCGTGATTTAGACGGTATTATCTATTTATATATAAAGATTTACAAGTTCTTTAATTATTTTTTGTTAACATTTTGAGAAGCGTGGCTTTAAATTTGTCTATAGATTTAAACAGCCGTTGAAATAAAACAAATCTTGATTAGTGACAGAAAATCTATTATTTAAAAATGCCGTCTTAAGATGGAAATCCCACCCTGAAGTCATTTAGAGTTCACAACGTCCATGTCCTATCTTGTATATATTTTTAAATCTTTTCTTCTTAGATGAGACAACGGTTATCCTCTTACATTTTCATCCTGATCCAATTCTGAATTAATGATGATAATCTTGCTTATACATCTATTTGTTCTGTGACATTTTGTCAGTTGAGATTTATCCTTTCTGATAAATGTTTTTTTTTTTAATGCTGTGGGTGTTTGTCCACATAGATATTCTATTTCTAGGAAGTGCTCTCTCCCCTTTTGTTAGCAACGACATTTCTGTTCTGCTAGATTTCCGTTCCAACCTTTTCAGAAGAGACGGGGAAGATGACGATAATGTTTTTCTTGAAAAATCCACGTAATTTATGACTCCGATTCCTTAATAATGCCTCGTGCTATTCTGATCCGCAAACAAGCTTTGGATATCAAATTCTGCAAAATTAGCATTACTTTTCGTGGATAATTGATTAAGATGAAATAAAGAGATTTAAAAAATGTATATCTCTTCTTTTGGAACAATTCCATGAAAGTGGGATGCGCACACTGAATAAGTGATATTTGACACTTTGGCACAGTACTATCCCTGTGTTTCTTTATTATCCGCTGGAAATCAGGCATTGATAAATTATACGCTTCCCATATTGTTGTGTTTTATGTGATTATGCTATGTTTTATTATCTGTTTTTTAATTTTGTATTTTTAAATGTATTTCTCTTGAAGTGTGGTAAAATAAGGGATTAGCCTTGACAGGCCAATGACCTTTGTTGATCTCTCGCATCCACCACCTTTTATCCTTCTTTCATAGTGCCATGTACATAAATGCTGTTATATTTATATTGTTTAATTTATACTGATTTGTTTGAATATCTCCTGATGTGTTTTAAAGAGATGTGAAACAAAATTGAATTGAATTGAATATTCCTCTTCGTGGTGGATCATGCAGGCTTCGATGGGGTTGGGGCACACAAAATCAAACAAACAACAACAACAACATAACCTACAAACCAAAAAAGGCTATCACATTTCGCAGTAAGAGTCCTGAACCGAATCATTCTCAAAAATCTCGGACCAGAGAAACAAAGCAAAATAAATCATAATTAAAAGAAACGGACAAACAATCAAACAAGAAAATACAACGCCACCATCACCACTACCACCACCACCACTACCACCATCACCACTACCACCACCACCAATAAAAACAACAATTTAATCAACAAAAGTAACAAGGAATCAATTTTTCCCCCTAAATTCATAATTTCTTTGCCACAAATTTGTTTTATTTATTGATTTTCTAAGTATACTTTGTTCAAGATACATGTATATTGTAAAACAGCATCTGAGGAACTAACACTTCAACAAACTCTGCTTCTAGTTAGTTCCTCCTTTCTCGTGCTATTTCTATTATATTTGTCGTTTCATTGTATATATTTTTGTAATATACGTATTCATTGTATTATGTTTTGCATGAGAAATAAAAATCATTTGAAAAAAATCAGTGAAGGCACGAGGGGGGTGGATGCACACGTTTGTAATTAAGTTTAGGCATGTTGGTGACATGTGCGCCCCCCCCCCCCATGTCCCCACCCGTACAACAACCATCCGCCACTGCCTCTAAACAGTCAATTTCATAATGAATTCAGCTCCAAGTTGATTTCTTAAAGCAGGGCTGTGTTTTACACCTTTGGAGGAGGTCGTTGTCTCCACGCTTCATAAAAATAAGGAAGATCAATGTGACTCGAACGCCATGCTAAGTAGTAGGTCCAATGCTACAATTGATTTGAATTGACGGTAAACGTTGGAACTTCCGGGTTCAAACGAGTTCAAGTATTTAGTATAAGCCCTACGTGAGACGTCTCCTCCTTCTTTCTGTTGTCAGCTATATAGTGGTTTACTAGTTTTGACCATGGTCACTGGTTTCATCTTCCAAATTTAGTTATTTCCTCACCATTATTTCTTATACATAACCATCTGCAATCCTTTGCAATAGATATATTAAAAAATAAATTAGCAATCAATGGTAGTCTTTTTTTATTGGGTATTGAGTGTAAAACGTTAACCATTGGTGCAGCACGTCAATAAATCCGTTTATCGTGACATACAACGGGTCGATTCGGTAGGGTTTGTTCCTCTTCTGCTTTTTTTTTAAAGGTTTGATTGTTTCCTTTGTTTGAATCCCTTAGTGTTCAATTATAATTAAAGAGAATTGAAGTAAACAAAAATCTAGATGCAGTGCGAAAACCTTCTGTCTCGTATGCAATTAAAAAACGTTATGTCCTCATTTGAAATAATATCGATGAGAAGACACAAGGACAAATACATGTACTAGGATTTAGTATCATGTTATTTACATAAAATAAAGGACTTTCCAAATATCATTACCTAAGGCTTTGCACACGTAATCTTTTTTGTTATTGCCCGGATTCATAAAACCTGTGTACAGCAGTCAGCGTTAAGAATGCGTTGATATTTCTCAGGATTGTTATGTTTATCTGTTTATTTTTCGCATATTTTTTCCCAAGTTTGTGGGAGCAGGAACACATATCTATTTTGATCGTTTGCACGGAAAGAATATACTTACCAAAGAATGTGCTATTCGCAAAACAATGAGCCAATATATTGCACATAATCTGTCACTTTAAACAAGAGGGAGTCGAGACTGTGCTGACCTAAATGTAACCCGAAGAGAAAATGTAAATGTTAGTTTTGGAGAGCTCGGGTGGCAGACGGTATTGGTGGTGCTATTTTGCGAGGCGCCAAAAACCTCTCGTGTTTGTCACTTCACACATTGTTGTCAAGAGAGGCGTGAAAATGAGCTGGCATTCACGTTAATGTGTGTCTACCAAACATGGTGACGGTGTTGGAGTGTATCATCTTACCCCTTCAATCGCTAGCCACTGGTCTAGTATAGGGCGTCCAGGGGTGCAAGTTTCTGAACAAGGGGGTCTCGACCCCCTATAGACGTGGAGGTCGGTATAAAGATAGGTAAGATATAAAGACGGTGTTGCGGTGTATCGTTTTCTTCTTGGTCTCCCCTCAAGCAACAGCCACTGGTCTGGTGTGGGGGGGGGGGCATCCAGGGGTGCGATTGTTTCAACAAGGGGGTGTTCATGTGACCCCCTGTAAATATTATGATGGGTATAATAAGAAAGTGTATAGGAAAGAGTATAAGGACGGTGTCTCCGTGTATCATCTTTCTATCATGTCCGACCCCCAGTCGCCAGTCACTGGTCTGGTATAGGGGCATGAAGGGGTGCAAATGTCTCAACAAGGGGTATTCATGTAACCCCCCTGTCAACATAACGGTGGTCATGACGGTGTAATGATGTATCTCGTTAACACAAGACATATCTTGCTAGACACTTGTCTAGTTAACTGTAGCCTATGACTTCCAAACCCATGCATAGGGGTGTGAAAGTGTCAACGAGGGTAAGGAAAGGGGTCGGGGTCATGTTACCCCTGGTACACAGTAGGTATAACATGATCTATGAAAAGGGTAAGGTGGGAGGGGCGTGACGCAGAACGCATTGTTAGGGGTGGGTTAATGTTATATTTATACATTAACTGTATGAAACTGTACGTACACATGAACACATGATATAAGATAAATATTTAAACCAGACACAGAAAGACACAGAGATACACATCGAGAAAAGAAAGAAAACAAAATCTGTAGAAATCTCTTCCCATGTATCTCTCCTCTGTTTCACTGAAACAGCAAAAAATGGCAAGAGTTAAGTTTCCAACGTCATCCAAACATCATCACTATTATCATCCCAATTTTTTTTAAATTTTTTTTTTATAGATGGCAATAGCAATACTTTAATGTTACCCAACAAACATTTAAGCAAAGCAAAAAATAGTGTCAACAACAATTAATTGTTCATCTTCTTTTATTTTACATGTCATGAATAGTAAGAAACCCACAACTTTTTTCTGTTAGCGTTTCTATTTTTTCTAAATCTTGAATAATATTAAAATGGAACATCTCGTGGAATTAACATGCTTTTATTTACATTTATATGTTTAGTGGATAGTTTATTCCTTAGCTTGGACGTTGTGGGCTTGTTTGGTCGGTAACATAGGTGTAATATTTTTTTGTTTAGGACCTTTTTAGAAACTTCTGTGACTTTTATCATAACTTAATACAAATACTATTAAAGTCTGAAAAGAAGAAGAATAGAAAAATAAAGAGGAAGAAAACAGAATAAGAACAAGAAGAAGAAAAGAGGAAAAGAAGTACATGAAGTTAGAAATTGGTAGAGAATTAAGAGAGAGAGAGAAGCCGCTTTAAGTTGTGTACGGGGTGAGCAGTGGACATGTGCTTTGCTGGCTAAAACACTACCTGATTATTATATTGTTTGCTTAAAGGTTTTCGAAAGTTTTTGAAACTATTTATCAGCCAATAAAACCGTTTCCCTGAAGAATATAATTGCCTCAACGTAACTGATCATTAATTCTGAAAAGAATGTAAAGTGGCAATCTTTGGAAGAAAAAAACCCGATTACTCCCAATCCACATCTTAAACCGTTGTTATTTCGAACTGAAATGTGTGCGTCTTTAATCACGTGTTAATGATTTGTCAATTCCATCAGAGGTGACGAATAATTAACATAATAAGTAGTGAAATTTCCCCGTGTGGTCTCGTCTGATCAATATTCCTCGAGATCGGTTTTGTTAACCATTTCTTGATGTCAATGTTCGGCATTTAGTTTGATCCGATGTCCACTATTCACAATGTTAGTATCCCGAGATTAATGTAAATAATGTACCGACACCCTTCCCCACTGTGAAAACACTAGTTACAATTTTGACAGCCAACCTTTTCTTTTCTCAATCACCCTTTTCCTTCTCCTTACAAAGTGCAATTCCAGAACGATTGGGGCAGTTTAGGGGTGTGAAAAGAGGCGGTTTGGTGGCTGAAAAAGCTCTATTGAAATCGGAATGGGTTCTTAAAAAACACACGTATAGCGCCATAAGCCGTGCTACGATCAGCACCAATTACCTCTATGTTATACACTCTCTACAGTTATCCCTCGGCTCCGCGCGACACGCCGGCGACACGAAGCTTTCCCCGATCGAAATTCTATTACACCTCTAAAAAAAGGGGTGAAAAAAAGAGAATAGCTAAAGCTCCGCACCACTTCTTTTGAGAGCAAATCGCCCCCGATTGTTGGTGTAAAATAGCCCACTGAAATGAAGTGACGAGGCGATGAAAAGACTTGTCTGCTAGGCAGCTTGAAACAATGTGGATTAGGATCGGAGTTAGGAGAGAGGGGGGTGCTTTCGAGCAATTCCTCTACTCGGTGTTTGTATAGAAATTAATCATCCACCGCGTAGCCTGGCGCCAGTCAGCTTTAGTCGTAAAGGGGCATGAATAGGTAGCCGTGGAGAATACAATAAGCCTTCACACCTCACGTGTTTTCTACCGCGCTTATTAATTATGTTAACACTTCGGCAAGTCAACAACAATTATCCGCGAAATACGAGTAGGAGTGGGCGTGGCCGATTGCTCTCCGAACGTGCCAATCATACCAGGCTTAATACTCCCGACATAGTCATTTTTCATACATCCAACACCCAAACGTAGACGTCTAATTCCACAACTATGTGTTGAAAAACAGGATTTGGTTAGGATCACACCATTTAAGGTGAGAATCGTCAGAGAATGGTTTGGATTGTTTAAGGCCATTTCTTCTACCCTTTCAAAAGAACTGGTATCGCACTATGGCCTTAGGTATTGAATAGGAAGTGTTAGAAGAGGGTGTGAATTGCCTTTTAGTCTGATGTTAAGCGCACAAACAAGAGAGTAGGTGCCAGTGTGGGCAGTCAATCGGATCAGCCCTCATCAGTCTCTTACTGCCCGGAAACTCGCGATCAATACCATCGATAATGCCGGCGTCCACCAAAACCCACTGGCAAATTGCTGTAACCGCCTCGAAAAACATTCCATTTATTGCCTGAAATTGATCGAAACACTGGCCGCAGCCGTCTCGGTTTTCCCCTTCATATCAGATTAAAGAAATATGATTATGAGCCTCGTGGATGGTTTTCTGGCAGTGTTTGGGAATTCACAGTCGCTTCACGTCTGTTTGCCTATCCATGTTTGCTCTTCATTTTGAGACTGAAATAACGGCATGCCGAACGCCAGATCGAAAGAGCGCCCGCATTACGTCAAACACCGCACAGTCCCATCGGCAACGAACTCGAAAGCTTTGCTTGCAGCTTGCAGCACAGTGACCAGGCTTGTCACAGAACATTATTGCCTATCCCCCACCCTCTCTCCCCTTGCTTGACCCATCCTTGAAGAGTACTTAAAATTGAAAGCAACATGAAACACCCTAATATCGCATTTAAGCTACTAAGTTGACTAACTACGCTTAATTATGATCTGACATGCCCGGTTGAAGAGCCAATAACACTGAATAGGGTGTAGATGGGTGAGACTAGTCAGCCATCCGAAAGCGATGAATGAAAACAGATAGTAAGCAGACTTTATTGTGTGTCGTCACCATAACTGGCGCCACTGATTCTTACACAGCGTAGTCAGAATGGAATGCACCAACAACTAATCACCTTTAGATGTTCCACCACATTATTTTTCTCGCTTTTAACAGACCCGCCTACCACAAGGACCTTACATGCGAAGAAATAGACAGACTAGAGAGGGAGAGAGAGAGAGAGAGAGAAAAGCTGTGATCTTTAGATTGAGTGATAAAACGGGACGGCTTTTTAATACGAAATTGTCAAATCAAGAAATTACCATGAAATCACAAAAGAACGGGGGAATAATTTGGTTAGTTGTTCCCAACACGTTTGCTGATATGTTTAGTGATGTCTGTGATGTCTATCTAAAAAACCAATACTGGACGGGGGTGGTGATAAAGATGAAAGACTTCAGCGGCATTAACTTTAAAAGAAAATTCCTGCTTACAAAGCAGTGAATTCACGGGCTTATCATTTGGATTTTATGCGCGATAGTACTAGAAGTGGTACAATTGTTTATAACAAGTTTTTTCATGAAATCGTGTTAGAATATATATGCTGCTAATGATAAACATAAACTTCTTTATTTTTTAAATATATTTGATAAAACAGAGACAAGTTTATTCAAAACAATGATACATAGAGAAAATACATTACCGAAAAGATAAACATCAGTTGATGCCGAGTAAAGTAAATACAATAATTCTAATGTTCGATATATTCTATGATAGCACATAAGATATGATCTGAAGTTGGCGACCGTTTAGTTCAATTCCCTTTGACTTGACATGTCTATTGTTACGTCACAGAAAGAGAAATGTGTATAGTGTGACACCTCATACATGGCACTGGACCTGAGGCGTCCAAAAGGACTAAAATAGGTGTGAAATAGCCTCTCAAAGTACTTTGCTTCTGTCGAGAAAAAAGTTCCCCCAAGGTTGTAGGGTCTTGCAAAGAATTGTGGTATGATGAAGGTGAGAGATGGGGAGAGAGATGGAGAGAGAGAGAGAGAGAGAGAGAAAAAAAGGGGGTGTGAGTAAGCAAGGGTAAGTGTAAAGTAAAAGAGTAGTAGCCAGCCATCCTTTCTTGCTCAGTGATTGGCTTACGAGTGCTGTGAATACAACGGCCAATCACAAGGCGTGATCCGCTGGCGAAACATGTGAAACGTTCCCGGCTGCACGAAGCTACACTACAACACACAAGCCGGTAGCTCGTGCGAAGCTAGCGAGAAATTGACGGAGAGAGAAGGACAGAGGGGAGAGAGAATGAGAGAGCATTAGACTAGGGGGTGATTATTGTAAGCAAAGTCTACACAATAATACAGCTGGCCACTACTAGACGTGTATCTGGGTGGCTAAGCCCTCACATGTTCATAGGGATACAGACACCGCTATTTTGTGAAAGATCCCAAGTTTCTCGTGGAACATTTACTATCTGCCATCCATCATAACACTTCACTATTATTCCTCCAGTTGTGCAACTACGTACACCCTCTGTACTACTCCGCATATTTATTTTTCCATATTTCAGGATATTTCAATCCGAGTGTTTCTTGGTTATCTTCATACATTTTACTGGATACCCTTAGAGCCTCTAGCTCAAGCTTTGGTGGTTTGTCGACATCGTCTTTCTCTATGAAACCGGCATCGAACGACCACCACACCATGGCCTACGCACCCATATTGCCGCCTCGTCTCAGCGACTTTTCCGTCAACTCCCTGCTCACACCGCCCCAGTTCTTCCCGGGAATGTTCGGCAGGCAAGCCTGCCTGCCCGGCGCTGGACTGCCAGGATTCCATCTACCGAAATTCGGTGAACATCCAGCGGCCTACTCCACGCATGACCTGCTGGCAGCGCACGCTCATCGCTCAGCCTTGGGTCCGCTGCATCCTATGGAGACACAAAGTGATGATTCTGATGATCCACAAGTTACTCTCGAATCTAAAGAACTCTGGGAGAAATTTCACAAAAGAGGAACAGAAATGGTCATCACAAAGTCGGGCCGGTGAGTTAATTATTATCTCTCCATCGTTATATATTTGCCATTTTTACGCCTCTTATCTGGCTTTACTTCAGGCTGTTGAAAATTAATAGATTAAGCATCTTCACTTTTAAAAGAGGACCAAAAATTAGAACAATATTTTGAGGATCATTCACTGTTAAAACTCAAAGTTTGTGTTCATCTATGAGCTGGCTGGTATTTTCTATAGTATATTTAAAACACTTTGATGGAATGCTTGCAAATTTGTAAATATTTTGTATTTTATTCATCTCTAAATGACGGAAAAAAATTATTTGAAGAATTAAGCTCTATAAATAGTAAACCTATACCTATTTTGTAGTTTGACTTCGTAGTTAAGAAGCGTTCATACTCAATATTTTTTACCTGTAACAAGTCTTATTAATTATGTTGTTTGTGTCAAAGAGTATACTTACATTTTAATAAGTATATAGGCTAGGCCTTTTAAAATTTTGTGGCAATATTATAAGTCTCAGAAGATTAAATCCATGTTGATATATGATTAAATAATATTCATAAGAAACTTCTGCGACGATCCCACGCAATTCCACTTCCTCAGAAGTCATATTAATACAGGAATGATTATAGTGTTTAATTAATGATATCATTTTGTAGATCACATTTATTTACAAATTAATGTGTAGTTAATGCTACATAACGAAGTGCTAATATTCATAATTTGAGAAGTACTATTATTTCGTATCGTTACTGAAAATAATGTTCGTCCAAGATGTACAGACGTCTCTGTATTAATTTGCAATTATAAGTTCGAGTTGATGTTATATTAGAGCTTCTCATTATACCAATACGTTATTACATCAGTTGTTTAAGTCATTATTCATGCAAATGTGAGATTAAAGATGAAAATCTGGATTTGTAACCCCAAGTTAAGTCTCAAGAAATCTAGGATATGTGCACAGTATACAGAGCACATAAATTGAGAATATTAGCATGACGAAAATGTGACGATATAACCGCTATTAATAAGATGTAGGCATCTCACATTGACTAAATAGATGTAAAAGGGCTGTAGTAAGATAAGCTTATATATAAAGACAATTCAAAGTCAACGGATAGGTGCTTTAGCGGAACGCTACTGCACCGGCACCCGCAAGCCCGGGCGTGGTGTTTGGCCAATACCCATGTAACTGCTAGGGCCCATGAGTTGATTCAGGGTGCCAGTACAGACATAATTTAGGAAAAACCTCAACTCTAAGAGCTAGATCACCCCGTCCCATATGACATTTGTTCCAACTTTTTTCACATTTATGTCCCCATTTTTCAATATTTAGGCCATGTTTTGCGAGTGTAAGATTTGGATTTGTAGGGTTACACGCATGGCTGTTCAGGTTGTATTTGTTACTGTATAAAGATACCCCGACAATAGCAATGCATACATAGTATATGAAAGCCGTGGTACTCTTTTACCTATTCTATTGTTGGCCTTTTTACACTGACTTGAAAAGACGAAAAGTAGTTGAAAAGGCATTGAACTTAAGTTCATCACGGGGAATAGATTCGCTTCACTGTTGCTATATAATTTGTATAGATAACAGTTTTCAAATCACAGGCCACAGGGGAATAACCTCCATGTTTAAAGTTTCTTTTTTTTCCTTCACATTCTCAAAAGTAATACTACGAATCAGTGTCACTTTGAATTGCTCATATTCAGTTCGTTATTTTACGATGTTCAGAGATGTACAATTTGAAATATTTCATTTTATAACATTTCTCGTGTCGATAAGGATGATTCCAATATCATTTCATGAATTATCATGATTTTAATGAGACTTGTCGAGTATACATTTGAAGTTGACAAGAACCTAGTTTGAAATGGAAATTGTAAAATAAAGTGGCATATTTTTATTACTTTATTAGTAAGTAATCTCTCCCCGTGTATGCAACACAAGCTTCATGAATATAAACTACTAGAACTCCATCTTTATATAGTATAAATCTATTTAAAATATTTACTTTTAAAGAGCTGTAATAATATTTATGTTTTTTTTTAATGCCAAGAACATATTACACTGAGGTAGCCTTGTATATGCTACCTTCGCAGTTTGTATGAAAATAGGAAGATAAATTTTACGAGTTGCTCTGGTCATTTTTCTCTCTTAAGAAATAGGGATATCAATCTCTAAGAGAGGGCGAATCAATCTTGTTTTGAGCCTGGTCTAAACTAATTTTTCGAAAGGTCGAGAGGAAGGTGAAATTTTGGAGTCATTTGTTTCAACGTCCAAACAAACAGTCCACTCTAGTGTTTTTCTACTAGCATCCTCTCAACTGTGTATAGTTTAATGTCTGGGGAAGCCAGGGAACGTGTTTAAAAAAAGGTGTTTAATATGAGGATGATTTGAAACACCTCTTGTATTCATTCATTTGGAGTGACTATCATGTTCTAGACGATGCGAAAATCATCATTTACAATTGAATAGTTTCAGTTTGTATCGTGTGGGTTGCGTTTGCAACTGCAAAGCTGACCGCAAAATGAACGATGGGCCTGATATCAACATACTTGAATCGTTGTAATTACCACTCAAATGAGCAATTTTACGAGGATTTTTTTATAAATATTGTATTGTAAGCCAGTGTTTGTAGTTGTACGTTCAAGTACTTGCTGGGTTTTGAGTGCGGAAATGAAACAGAATGCGGATATACGATTTGGGACAGAGACAGATAAAAGCCATCTGGATTTTTCTACCCAATTTAGTTTCTTCACACTATTCATAGATACATTTTAAATTGTAGTAATTTAGGTAAACTCGTATTTCACAGGGAAATACATGACTAAATGTTGAAGATCTGGAATTAATTTTTATGAAGATTTATGCGGATTAGCCAGTGTTGGCATGATTGACTGCGAATTATATTAATTAAATCCTCCCTAGAAGGTACAGAAATAATTGTCAACCTTCATACCCCTCTTTTCCATATGCGCCTTTCTGCCTCTCTATAATTAATAAATCACACTTTTCTTGTGTTAAAAAAAAAGAAATAAATACTGTGAAATCACCTAGCCCGTGAAGACATAACAAGGTTGATATTTTGTTATTTGGTGATAATTTGTCTCGTAGACGAAGAAAATGATAAAGAAATGGAACGAGGCGCAGACACTTGATCTAGTTCTTCAACAGTTTTTCTCATTTGGCACCCAGAAGAAGACTGGTATACTAATCATAGTGTCAAGACGCTCTACAAGAGAAAGTGCGGTTCTTCCCAGCAGGTGTTGGGTACATATCTACCAGTCTTTTAATATAACACATCTCGTTTGTGTATGTAACTCTTCCCCCTTGTTGCAGATTCTATTGGGTAAAACGGGGGATGTCTTTTAGGAACTGATATGGGGCCCTCGTTTTTTTGGTTGCAGTAAATCTGGGTTATTAGGGCGACGGGAAATCGAGAGGTAGGAGGTTTGTCGTTGTTGTGTCGAGCAAAGCAGGGGAAAACAACAAGGATAATGAACAATTTGGATGGAGTAATATTGCTTGTACTTGGCAATGAAACCCAACGTAAGGAACACATAATACGTAAGCTCTTTGATAATTCTTTCTATCAAAATGAAATATCATATGCAGGGGCATTAATGGATCATAGCCTATGTATGCATTCTTTATATATTTTGGTCTACACATTCATATGGTGCGTTTAATAACACGGGTGTATCTCATGAAATCTTTTCGTTGCGATACTTTAATATGCACTATTCATTTCGTTAATATTCATGTAAGATTATTTTGAAGTCGTTTAAAAAAGGTATTTGTTCGTGAGCATCTGTAGTTTTGATAACTAAACATTTTCAATATGCATGTTGATATATACCATAATCAACCACACCCGTATTAGTAATATTAGTTGCTACAATATATATAAGTGTGTATTTCTCAAATCGTTTTAAATGTACATGATAATTTCTAAACTGAAAATGTAGGGAGATAATCTGATCAAAATTGCAAGCGGTAGAAAACTTTCATCTATTTTGTTAGGCTTGGAAATCGTTCGGATCTTGGGATATACGTAGTACATGTTTATTGATTGAGATGATTTTCATAAGGATAAAACAAACTGTCAAGATTGAGCAAGCTGTGAACAACAACACAGAATTGTGATATTCTATAATGATTTATAAGGATTCGATCTCTTTCAGATTACCTGGTTCTCCATCATGTTATAACTGAACTTTGTAATAAAGAAAAACTAAAAAGGGGCGAACGAAAGTCAATGTAGCATGTACATGGGTTATGCCCCCTTCTCTCCCCTTGTAGTACAGTACTTTTAAAAACCTGAATCTGGCGATTAACTGGTAGTAAATATGTATGAATTTTAATGAATGTCCACAAAACATCATATGCATATTCTTTAGAGTAATAGTTGTCAATATCCAGTCACTATACTGGCCAAAATAAATGAATTTTCTGTAGTCCCTATTATATGGAGTGTCTTCGTACGTAGCTATACAATGTACTTGTTGCTCATTTACGTTTCCTATGTTGTTACGTTAAAGCAATCTTTAGCACTATAGGTTATTGAAAATGAATCTCTTTACCATTTTTTTTAAAGCTCTATTATATTACTATTTATGTGTGTAAATGCTTACAGTTTTGTGCTCATTACTCCTAGCGCTATATAAATTTGCTTCATCTTCAAATTTTTTTACGTACCCATTAATTTCCCCTCGAATTTATTATTGTAAAATAATAAAAAAATAAAAACTCTCTTGTCGTTAATCTCCAAACTTTAAAAGTCAATTAAGCTTACCTGCAAAAACTATTCAAACCTTGTCTTTAGTTGAGAACATTTTCCTTATTGTTTTCAACTTTCTTTTCATTTCTTACAGACGGATGTTCCCTTCTTTCAAAGTCCGCGTCTCTGGGTTGGACAAGAAGGCCAAATACATCCTCTTGATGGACATCGTCGCCGCCGACGATTGCCGGTACAAGTTCCACAATTCCCGCTGGATGGTCGCAGGCAAGGCCGATCCGGAGATGCCAAAACGGATGTACATACACCCGGACTCACCGAGCACCGGCGAACAATGGATGCAGAAATGTGTCTCATTCCATAAGCTCAAACTCACCAACAACATCTCCGACAAACATGGATTCGTAAGTTCACATGAATCAAATGCTTTTTATTATCTCCTGTCTTGTTCAATGAATGAAAAATAACATTTTGTGTTTGACGAAAGAGAGAGAAAAAACATTGCAAGTTTGATAACATAGCACATTGGGTTATAAGAAAATCACATTCTATTTAAAGAATGAAACTTTTAAAAAAGAAAAAAATAATGCAATTAAAATCGATCAATAAATCATTTTATTTATTAATCTAATTTTTGCTTGTTGTACATTCGATGTATATTTCAATATTTGAAGAGAAAAAACCCCGCCTGGAAACAAAATTTCTACAAAACTATTATATAATCTAATGCACACATATGTTTGGAATAATCAAATGACAAATGATATTTTCACGTGAAGAATAAAACAAAAAAGGCAGCATAAAAATATAAGTAATGAATTAAGGAATCTAGAATATTCACATAATAAAATACAATTCACATAATAAACACATTTATAAGCGAATTCATGAAATATAGTTAAAAAACACACCAGTATGTGCACAATAGTCTTGTATTTATACCTACTACTTTAAGGGCGGCAACTTTGAGAACAAAGTTTTTATATAAATATATTGTACCATAGGTATACATATTTTTGTTGTTGCTTACGAATGGTTAAAATTCGACACATAAAATTGGTCTAAATTTTGCAAAAAATCACACTTTTTAATAATACAAAATAGTTATTACAAATCTCCGATCAGCATAGGTTAAAAAGATTGAAGATTAAATACACGTCAATATCAGTACTACTATCAAAAGATCTCACATTTTAAATGAGACAAAGATATTAATGTCGAAAGTCTAATCTATAAGCCTTATACCCTGATGGTTAGGAAATTATAATTGAAATTGAACCGGCTGTCAAACATTTGATGAATGTTTGAGAATAAATGATACCAAAGTCCACCATAAAAAAATAGCATAATTGTTTGTTTGGAACAATTTCATAACTCTTCAAGGGGTTAATTGTCGATATGATAGAATGTCAATTAAAAAAGTCAAGCACGTTCTCTATTTTCATGAAGCTATCTTGTCACTGATAATACTATTACAAAAATCATCTCATGTATGATTTGAAGAAGAAAAAAAACAGTGTCTTGCAGTGCCACTTTAACTGTGCTTACGGTTGTTGAAATGGCCATAATTGTAAAAATATCATTAAATATTTGAATATGTTGAACGAGTAGGAAGGGCACAACTATCTGATGAAAAAAGATCTACATGTTTGACACAAATATGGGTAGTAATAATTACAAAAATATTTGAAATTGTGAAGAATAATTATGCTAAAAAGTAAAAACAAACTAAATTACATTTTTGGTATATGCAAGTAGACATTTATTTTGACCAATTAATCAAAAGTTTAGACAGGTTGAATCGGGGTCCCTTTTTTCAAGTTCCTATTATCCATTTTTTGTTGTGGTCTGATATGTAATTCTTTGTGCTTTAAAAAGAATTATGCTAGTTTATGCTGCCTAGTCCCTTGGCAATTAGAGGCCTAATTTGCACAGGTCATTCTTTCAACCAGCCTCCATCGGTCATTTTATTATTCGGACATTCATAATCAAGCCTTGGCTCTTTCATCGGGGGAGTGGTTATTAAGGATCTGAAAATCGGACATCGAAATAGGTCAATTTTCCCTCGAGACTTTCTCAGAGTTCGCAATAGAATCCTATGTGTGAGATGATAAAGACCACAACATAGGGCCCCTCCAAATAAAGGACACCTACTTTTTATTGCTATTGTGTTTACTTGCTAATTTGGCCTTCAATATTCCTTGTTTAAGTCTATAAAGCCTGGTGTCTTGGGTCGCCTATTTGATTGCTTCATCTTTTCTTAGTATTGATTGTAGGTTTTACCTTCTGTTAAGTCAGTTGGAATCAATACTTACGCTAAATAGATTTGTCTGTATACGAACCAACGAACATCTTTCAATAGAATATCCCTATTGTAGGTAGATATATAATTATATAGCCCCTCTAATTATAAAAAGACGGTGAACTATGAGTGATAATGAAGTCTTGAATTCGTTATGAATTTTATATGGATTTTCATACAATTTTATTCTATGGATTATATGAAAGTGAATTTCTGGACTTTAACATGGATCATATGAAGACTATTGGCCCTCTTTTAATAAGATTTTTTTTTTAGGGAACAGGTAAACATAATGAACTAATTCCAATTTTTGTACTCATTGAACAAACAACAAGTGATCCACATTATTCATTTATTCTTAGTAAGGACTTTTTTTCTTCAAATGTGAGTATTGTAGTAATTTTCCTATGCTCAAAAGAAATTACAAATAGATTATTATCAGTAGATTTTTCTTTCTTTAATATTCAAAATGTCAAAACCATTTTTTCCCTTCAATCCTGCGATTCCAAGTCATCACTAGAAACCCATCAATATTCGCATACAAAAATGGATTTATGAAAGCGTCTCCGTACGATAACATAGGAAAAACGGAAGGCATGAAAAAAGGTCATGAAGAAAGGGGAATATTTAGAGATGGATGCCGGCAGGAAGCGGTGGAAAATGTGATATTTCCTGGCTTTTCGCCTTCTAATTCTCTCGAATGGCAGCTTTTTTCGTTATGATACATATGATGCACTTAAACTGGACATTAATAATATGATGATTGGATCGAAGTCTTAGTTATGTGGCCATGGGGGAGTGCTGGGGCTATTATTGGAGAATATTTTTTCACACTCCGAATCAATAGGATTTATTGAGCGACTTTTGAATGCTCAATTCGCCGTTGAATTACGCGAAAAGATGCGAAGTACAAATGCACCAGACACTAAGTGCTGATGTATTGAGTCGTTGAAGATGCCTTTCTATGAACGATAGTATTGAAATGAATGACATTTTATCGGAAATAAATTATCAAGAAATACATATAAGAAGGATTCCTACCTAACTATAGCCAGCTGAATTCCCCTACAACACATAGCCATATGCCTACTAATTTGTAATTTACCCATGTATCTGGATGTTATTAGTGTGAAAAGAGGTGTAGATCTGTTGTTTTTTGTGATTTCTTAGGAGTTAGATATCAAATTGCTAAGAGTATGTTTTCTTAGTCATCGAGTGCTCGAAAAGAAATTGTACTCTAGATGGTAAGGGGGATGGGGAGGCCCGTATGATTTTTTTTTTTTTTTTTTGGGGGACTCACTACGAATTGTTCTCACAGTGTTTCACCAAGATACAAAGGGAAACAACATTTAAAAAATGCTCCCACCCCTCTCGACATGATACCCCTCCCCATGAATAGCCCGGATGTACGTTCATTGCTGCTTAGTGGTATATCGTTGTAATAAGATGTGTATGTGCGCGTGCTGAGTGCGGGCTCCTATACGATGTGATACATAGATATGACCCGCCCAGGCGCGCGTTAATAACACACACACTTTGCGGTGAGGGAAGAAGGCCTTTAGGCGAAAATGCTAGCCTTTATTACATCCCATCGAACAAAAGCCAGAGGAAAATAAGAAAGAATATGATATAGTATTTCCAGCTCTTTTCATGGATCTATCGTGTTTGTTTCTTGGCAAAACGTTTTATTTACGCTAAGCAGCCGCAAGCAATGAAACCTCGGGGCATTGGGTGGCTGAATGGAGAAGGAAGAAAGGTTTTGTACAAGTACCTCTCTTTCTCTTTCTCTCTCTCAGCCCTCATCTTACACGCTCAAATTAACAACAGACACTGATCTTATTCAATCCGACTACCTCAAAAAGGAAAGGGCACCCGATAATATCAATAAAACCCCTAAGTAAATGTAGCAATTTTCCGATTTCATTCATCATGGTTGGTTTAAAAGCAAAACGAACCCCACTCCCTCTGTCACATCACACAGAAATGGTGACCATTTCACCCATATTTCCTTACGGATGATCTTGCGTAAATATCTTCAAGATGGATGCGTGCACCATTCTCACCCTTCACTAACCACGTGATGACAAGGTCGCGAAATGATGTTGAAAACCTTTATTTAACCTTTACATCTATGCTAGATTCAAGGGAGCAGAAAAACAAAACAAATATAAATCACTTATATAGACTCATCCAAGACGGGCTATGATTCTACACATTTAATGATTTTTTAAAATAATTACATCATTTTCAAAACTTCTTATTGAATTAAGACTAAGAGATGTGTTCTAGTAAAATACGAGACGAATAAGGAAACAATTTTTTTTGTAGCTCAAATTTGCCCCTGTCATTCATGTCACAGTCGAAATATTGTGTTTGTCTACAGCAAGCACATTACTAGGATATTGTTGAATGTATAGTCTTCATTTATGACCGAACATTATTACTACAAACATGCACAGTAAGGTCTTCTTGACGTCACATTAGTCAGTTTTTGAAAGCAATTGGCATTTATCACGATTCATGTTATTAAACTCCCAATTATACACAAATACAGATCATTATCATATTTTTTTTGTCGGATTGTATTTTTAGATCCCGGAATCTTTGTTATTAGTTTGACCTCTTTTTAAGATGGTCTGCCCTCTGCTTCAAGTTTGTCAGTTTTGTCGCCCAATGCTAATGATTACTCAACAAAAATTGACTTCTTTTCTTTGCGCTCTATTTATTGCCCGCCTTATTCGACGTGGGTGCATCTTCACATCCTGTTTTCGCGTCTCTCCCTGCACAAACATAAGAAGTCGTCTGCTCTAACGGGACCAGTCCTTGCTCAATAGGAACCAGTCTCTCCCCATCTCTCTCTCTCTCTCTCTCTTCCCCCTCTCTCTCTCTTAAACCATCATCATGAGCATGATTATTATTGTGCGGTATAGACTTGACTGTTTGAGCAGGTAAATACACAGTAGCCAGTTTCCAGACGACGTGCATGCACCAAACAATCGTCGCACATGGCTTTCATTTTGGATGATGAGGAGTCAACTACCCTTCTCTAGCAGAAAGAGACAGAGAAAGAGAGAGAGAGAGAGAGAGAGGGGGTATAGAGATGGTAGCAGTCGTGTGCCACGGCACCAGAGATCTTTCTATCTACCTGTCACTGAACGGAATGATGGATAGGTCGTCCTACAACTTGACTCCCCTTTTGATAGATATTTTCGTTTTTTTCTTATGTTAAGGTTACGCTAAAATTGAATAGACGCGTCATAAGCAACGGGCCACAATATCCTCTGTTTCTTCTCTTATTATCCCAAACGTGAAAAGGGGAGACCTTTTTGTTCTGATTCAATCATCGTTAGATTTAGCGGCGCCTGAGTCTATTATCACACTCATCATATCTACGTTCCGGTGACTGGCTAACTGCAGTCTCTTCTCATTTTGAAAAAAAAAACTAAAAATAAAAGAAAAATCCCATGCTTTGATTATGAGCAACAACAAAGCAAACAGACAGAGGAAGGTGACGGCAAGAAGAGGTGTTGGTGTAAATATTTCCGACAGTGGCGCTTTTCAGAGATCGGGCTATTTTCTCTTTCATCATAATACCATCTCCATGATAATACTTAGCCACACAAACAAGAACGGGGCTTTCTTTAAAATTCCATTTTCTTCCTGCAGTGTCTATTCTCTAGCCGGTGGTGTGGGCCGGTGTCTTTTGTCGCTCCTCTGGAGCATTGTTCGCTCCCTGGAGTCGGGACTTTGGTAGTGATCACGCCAGAGACATCCCCCTCGGGCATTATCACGCCTTTTGAGAGACCAAGCACTGTAATAGGGACCAGAGTCATTACCAGTCGCGTCGGCAGGCGTCGCAGAAGTTCATGCACTCCACCAACAAAACAACCTTCGTTGTTCTATTTCTCCCTTATCATAGATCCAGGATCATTTTAATCACCTTTTATTGTATGCAAAACATCACGTGTAGCCCTATCTGATATGTTACTGCACTTACAGACAACAGATGCAATTTAATGATTCAAAAGTCACCAACTACCATCAAATAATGGAAAGTGCAGTGCACTTTGTCAGGGCTCGAAATAATCGTTTTATTGATATGCATCAATTTTAAATACATTCGCCAATTATCACGTCACCTATCTCTGCAACTTTGTGCGTATATACTGCGCCGAAATATATTTTGTAATAACAACATAAATCAGTTTAATTTGTATAATACACGATTTTATATCATGAGTGTGATGAGAAAACCATGAAATATATTTTAATCAATAAAATCCAATCAATTTAATTCAGATCAATTAAATATATTTGCTTAAAAGACTATGCCTTACTTAAAATACAGCAGTTCTCCAATGTCTGCTCATTATCTCGAGTACACACTAACAGATACCCATCTGTGGTTCTCACTCCAATCACGCGTGAGGAGAAGATGGGTAATCAATTGCACGAGGAAAATCATAACGAGAATTCCAAACGACAGGGCAGCAACGTTGCCAGACATACACCTGCCCTCCTTACCTGCCTCATTGCCTCCTACCAGGTATTCACCTGTAATCGTCCATTAAGAAGAGATAACAGTCTATCCTTGAGTATAGTTACAGATGCGCTGTTTGATGCGTACGTCGAAGTATACTGAGCGCGTTTTACGGGCGAAAATCAGGTGGGGTGGAATCGTGGCAATTTTTGTTTGTGTTTTAAAAAGAAAATATTATTCGCAAACCGATAACATGGTTTCAAAATTTCTCTCTTCTTCAATTCTAACAATGTGTATCTTAGAACAAACCAGAATTTCGCCGCCACATTTTATTCAACACTGGTTTATCTTCTATTGACGTTTTAATGAATCAATTTTCCGTACAGGTTTAATTGTACATTTTTAAAAATTTTAATCTCAGAAAAAAATCAAATTATTAGAACCAAAGTGGAAATAAAAAACATTTTCAATTAAAAGTATTGTGATAAAATGATGTGATTTCAGATATAATTCAATTTACGTTAAAGCTAAATAAAGTTAGAAAATATCAACGACAATTTTCTTGTGGAAATCTTGAAATGAGACAAAGTTGAGATTCTGAACCCTCTCTAAAGCTGTCGAAAGACTACTTTTGGAAAAACAACTCATGTAATATGATACTGAAAATTAGAGTTATTTTGTGGGTTTTGTCCATTCATACGAGGTGTATCGAGTTGATTTTTGTCGGATGATTTTTGGATCATTCCACACGGCCGTCAAATATTTGATGGCAAACTGGAGAAGCAAACAAGAAGTGTTAAAGGTTTTTGATCGTGACTTTTTGGTCAACTTAGGAAGTTAGGAAAGAAGAGAAAGCTGCCAGTTTAAACAATTTTATTCATGTCGTTTTTTGCCATTTCCCACCAAAGATCACCTTTAATGATTCAGTGTCAACTGATATGTGCTCGAAACTTTGCAGTTGCAGGTTTTAATTCATTTTAAACTCATGTTATGAATTACAACAATTTCACTGGATAAATTTAAAGATAGTCAATACATGTTGTTTAAATGGAAAGGCACCAACTTTCAAGCTTCACCGAGTTCGTTTCAGAACAGTTTTCTCCAATGACTACCCATGTGGAAGATGTATCATTGAACCGTATCATTTTAAAACAAAAGAGCTCGCCTCATCAATCGAGAAAAATCATCAAAAATACTTTACCATCTCATTAATCATTATGTTAAATTGCGAGAAATATTTGAGAGATGTAGCATGGATGGGCAACCACCCAATCGGATTGGAAAAGGGTGTCGTTAAACGCATCATGGAGAGATAAAATCGTCATTGATATCATTTGTTTCGCTTGGAGTTAAGCTGCTCTAGTGATACGGTGGATAATGATATGCCTACTGGCGGATTATAAGCAAGAACTGTGTCAGATATGACACCACTTAACATTGGTTTCATCAACCGTTTCATCGCTTCTGATCAGGACAGCCTCAAAGCCGAGCTACCAGTTGATATCTTTCTTGACTTAAGTGATCAGACACGCGACACGGTGGCGCCACTACCAGGGAGATAAAGAACTCCAAGGTATTTCAATACGTCGGTCAGTGGATAGAACCAACTTAGGAGCGATAATAAGAGGAGGGGTATTTGTACCAGATGAGTTTGTTCAGAACCCTACTTACGACGATTAAAGTTTGATTAGCCATAGAAGACTACTGGGCCCTCACGTCAGCCTGAAGTTTGGATAAGGGATTTTGCGGCTGATTTGTTTTAGACCCTTTTTTCAATAAATGGAGAAAGAACTAATGCAATTGTTGTGGGCACTTAACCGATTAGCCTAAGTGAGATATTGGTAGAGTGGTTGTTAAATATAAGCATGGTAAGAAAACGAGACTGGAACTATTCACGCAAACTTTATTCCCATAACTTATTTCATCACTCAAAAGTTTGGACTGCAAAATCAATTACAGGAGACACATTTGTAATATCGGTGCAATGTCTGTTGATTATATTTTCAAGAAAGTACATGTTTACTAACAAATTTGATACTGATTATTGTAATTGGGAAGGAAAATGATATTGACTATAATTTTATATTTATTATAGCATACAAAACAGGGGGAATGAGGATAATGTAAACTAAGACTATGAATATTTTCGAGAAAAAAATTACTTACGTGGATAATGAAACTTGAATCTTCGGGCGTGGCGAGGAGAGGTAAAAACTTGTTGATGCATCCCTCTCCTCAGATGAGGGCTGAACGTAGATGCTGTGTTACATTCTAACTCAGTTGGAATATATCTATCTTTCGGTCTATCTTTATCTCTTTCTTCATATTGGTCTTTCTTTTAGCATGTTTGTTCGATAGGGTACGAAAGTGACAGAGAGAGAGAGAGAGAGAGGGGGAGAGTTAGATGGAGAAAGAAAGAGAGTGAGATGAGAGAGACCCAATATTTGCCCACTTGCTTCCCCAGACTTGAGCGTGTTGACGAAAGAGGCGCCAGTAAGAATCAATAGAACCCTTCTATTTCTCTCTCTCTCTCTCTCGACCCTGGACCAGACAACATACACGGGATATCAAAATCTCACTCTCTCTTCTTTCTTATTCTCTCTATACTTCCTCTCCTTTTTTTCTATCCCCCATTCTTCCTCCTCCCTCCTCCCTCCCTTCCACCACCCCAAGTCTCTTCTTCCTCCCAACTCTCTTCTCTTTCTCAACGCCTTTCCCTACTAGCCACTACACACTAGAATAAGAAATGAGAAAGAAAAAACTGTGGTGGATATTCTTCCTTCTTAACAGATTCATTTTCAATTACCTGAGCTCCTAGCTAAAAGAAATTGATGAAATAATGAAGATGATAATTGCATGATAAGTCACTCCTTGTGCCGTTTATAAGCTGAGAGATGTCTATCTCCATTCGCTGGTAAGAAATTTTCAATTGTTTTGCATAAAAATGTAAAACCTATTACTAAATCATTTTTTACCTAGGTGAATCATGTCAAATCTATTTTGCTTACAAAATAACAGACAGTGAAAAGCCAAGAAAGTTCGATGTTGATCCTTTAAAACCTTCAAAAATCGAAAAACGAATCGCTACAGATAAAAGATATAGTAAACAGATAACATCTACTATTTGATCTTTTAATAAATCTTTTAAAAATCGAAAAAAATGCCGACATTTCAATTAGAGCTTCGCTTGAATCCTTAATCTGTATCTATTTTTTTATAAACGATTTGATCACATCATACCACTTCTCATCAAAAATTTTGAAAATGTGATTCATACCGATTCATTCTCGCGATTTATTCAGAAATCTTTTATTATTTAGAGCACAACTTTCAACAGTTTTTAGCATAAATTCTCTAAATTGGCAAGTAGCCGTAAGGTGGCATTATGCCTTATCTTACCGAGCATATATCAACATCAGATAAACCTTAAAGATTACTTTTTTGATTGCTATTGATTCCGTTTATCGCAGTAAAATGATGACAGTTTGTTTTGGAACCTTCTCCTTTTGAAGGAATTACACCAAAAAAAAAAAATGCTCTGGGAGTTACCAATTACAAATGGCACTTAATAAAATAATTAAAAAAACTTTGGGGTGATAAAGATATGTAGGTTTAGTAAGTCGGGTGAAGATAGTAATTGGTGCTATTGAATAAATCATGAGAATTCCTGATAGTTGCGATTTGCATTTGAAATTCGGATTGAAGCTGCTAATAGAAAATAGGCCATTGAGCCTTACAAGTCTGCTGTTCTCCGTTTGAATTTAGTAGCTTTCTGACAGTCGAATTAATTTTCACTTGAATATATCGGCCGTTTGGCGTCAGAAGGTCGGTAACTCATGACATATACCTTAACACAGGATTAATGCGATAAGCCTGTTTGGAGTAAAGGAGGTAAATTGGAAACCTCAGGCGCTTTTCGTGCCACACATAAGAGTTATCAGAATAAAATGATTTTTTTTCTTTGACATGGATTTAATTTTTGAATTTTGTTTTATTACTCCATGTCGGTCATAATTATTAATAACCAGTGTATAGTACAAGAAAAAGGGAGGAAAAAAAAGAAATCCTTACTCGACCCTAGAACGAGAAAATCAAAAAATCAATTTCGATGGGTTTTTTGATAGTGTTTCTTTAAATTTGATAAGCTTCTTATCCACTTGCAACCATGATTGACTGAGCACTGGCCATTAAAAAAATATTTAAAAAATATTTTTTAAAAACCCCCACCTTTTCTCTAGTTGATGTAGTTTGGGTCGAATAGTTACTTTCATTATGTATGAGTGAGTTGACCGTCCATTTCAATTAAATCTTGAATAGTGGCAATTTGACATGGGTCGGGAAAAATGCTGCTGTTCAGCTTTTATAGACCATACTTATTTAGTCAGAGTGTCTAATTAAAGAAAATTTGATAGTCTATAATGTGAATATATATTTAAGTTTCAATCTGGGTTTCCTTTTTGACTCAGACTGTATATTATATAGGATGATTACGAGACTATTATAGCATATAGCATCAATATCTATGTACGCCATTTTGAGCATGACTCATTGACAAACATATCATGTGTGTATGTTTTATCCCCCTCTCTATCAGTCACTCTCCATCCCTCTCTTACCTACCTCTTCCCATTGCTCTACCCCATCTCCATTTCCTTCTCTTTCACTAAATACTTCTACGTCGCTTATAATGCTCTTGTAATCAGCTACAGGACTCTAGGTTTCTATCTTTCTAGGGTTTTGTCTAAATAAATTGTTTTCCCCGACTAATTCGACACCCTATTTTTCCTTGGCCACAATTCGGCCACGAGTCGTCAGCGCCATAGCTGTGGCAGCCGGGCTTCAATCCTTCCGATTCCATACAACAGAAATCGGTGAAACCTAGCTAGGGTGAATGTCGTTTCGAGGCAGAGGCATCTAACTTGACATTATTCGACTTGTGTCTCTTCGCGCTACGTTTCTCACTCTCTCTGCATTCTGACATGGACTAAAGCGTGTTGCCTGAGACCCTCCCCGAATTATGACCAATCTCTGCGTCATACATTTACCAATTTCGACGTGTATACTTTAATCCAGCATAGCCCCATTTTTCCAAACCAACCAATTCATGCAGAAAACATTTTCGTCTAATTTAGCGATATCCAATGTCGGCGTAGAATCGGTATGACCTTGTCCTTCGAGGAAAAATTGGTTTCAAATCTCATATTTTTTTCCTCGACTACGATGAAAATATATGTAGCGTGTAGGAATCTTTCAAACTTTTTTTCTCATGCAAGGTACCATTACGAAGAAGTGTAGTGGATGTATTTCTGTGTGCTAAGGTTGTTTGATGTACACTCGTCGGTCGTTCGTGTGTTGTATACACATTTTGCATTATCGTCCCAGCATGTTTTCCTGCATGGGGCGGCGACTCAATGCCAAGGCCAGCTCAGCGGGCCGGGAGGGGACGGGGCTGGATAGCTGCATCGCTCTCGTCGTACACGCAGACCAACCGCTGACTCGTCTCGCAACGGACGTTCGAGCCAAGCGCTACACGCTGTTGCGCAGTATTAGAATCTACCATGCAATGATTAGCAAAATCGAAGCGGGGCACCTGGAGTGATTTTAACAAGACGGGGCAACTAGATATGAAAGAGAGAGAGAGAGGGAGAGAGAGAATAAAGAATGAAAGAGAGAGAGAGAGATAGAGAGAGAAAGAGAGAGTGGGAGAGAGAAGGGAACGTTGATTGCAAATAGCAGCTTGAAAGTTCAAGTTCAGTACCATTAAGAAGATGGGAGATCTGACGGCATGAAATTATTCGGAATAAACAGCAGCGTGGTTCTCCTGCGTTAAAGGATCCCTAGATCCTATCCAGTCATATATACACATGCAGATGACCATTAATCGCCAGAGAAGGAATTCCAAGACTTCCGAGTTGTTTTCCTTTATGCTTGAGAGAACATGTATTAGCTTAGTCCATAGAATACACAACATACTACTCATATTTTACTTCGATATAAGTTTCTTTTTTTTTAGTAATCTTTAATAGAACGAAGCAAAAACTTGTCATGGAATTCGAGCGACAGCCTAGTTGAAAAGTAGGTCTACAGAATAACAAAGCATTATTATCACAGGCCCAAACTTGATCCGATTTCGTGTTTCAAAGTTCCAATAACACTTAAAATGTTAGGAATATTTCTACTGAAATACAATTCTTAAATACTTATCGTGTTTATGTTCTTTTGCTTTGTTTGTTTCTCTTGTTTTCAGTTAGAGCCTCACTGGTACAACGTGATTCGAAATTTATTTTCAATAGTGATTCAGACATTTTAAAGAGGAAAAACCAAATTGAAATATACAGATCGTATTGATTCTCTTTCAAGAAGAATCCCTCGAAACCCGGATAATAGCTTGATGGTCATTCGGTAGCTTCTTGCAGATGACCTTTACCCTCGGATAGTGTTACTGGGGTGGTCGAAGATTCGGTGAAGAACTTGGTAGGTGTCGATGAGAAAACCAGAGCGACGTCTCCATGTATCTCATTAGGTTTCAAACGAAAGATCACACATGGCAGTGTGCTAAAGGAAGAAGAAAAAAAAGGGGTTCCACCTTTTTCCTCCGGCCGCCCATTTGTCTTAAGATTTCGGAATAGAAAATCTATATAGGCCGATAATAGAAAATAACAATAACCCGAATAAGATGAGACCACGAGATTTGAACTATGGTCCCCAAATTGGTATAATTTTTACCAGGGGCCTCGTGCATATGCCCATAAAATCTAGATCCGGACCCCGGGTGAATTAAAAAAATGTTGGTGTGGGGGCCCCTTCATAGGCCTACGTTATAAACAAAAATTGACGTAGAAAAACTATGACAAATAATTTGTATAACTTTGAATGATGTGTTGCCATCTCAAAGCAATTGATAAACATGATTTTCTCAGCCGGTACATATTTTTTACCTTACATGACAAGAAAAAAACGATAACATTTACAATGTAACAAATGATATGTTTTGTGCATGTCAGACTAATGAGAACATAGTTTGAATCTTGAATTGTTACATCCCCAAAGCTGTCCATGGTGGAAGAGAGCTTACATGTACAACACAAAAAGCACCACCCTTTAAAGAGATTGTTTGAAAAATTGTTTGTGTCTTGGAGTATAGACTAAAACAAACCTTCTTTTTGAAGTTCAAAGGTTGTTGAGGTGAAGATGAAGTCCCTGGAAACCCTTGGAGGTAGACTGTTCTTAACCTTGACCGTGTTTTAAGTCTGGAAGACGTTCAAACACTTAAAGGACACCCTTAGAAATCATAACATCCTCCTGCACCACACACAGAACCCACATTCGAAGGGTCACTCGAACATTCGCTTCTTCTTATCGAGAGGAAAAAGATTGTACCTAATCTCTAGTTGAAATATGTTTTTATCATAACTCAGGGTTCGAAGTCCGACGTACGAAACGAGATGACAGGAAAGAGAATAGCAACACAGACATGATCAAAGTTCTAATTAGATCACACTTGGACACACTTGGACAGAATTCTTATTTTTTTCTGTTTGCAGAAGATAATTATGCAATTATAACTTCTGACTTAGGCGGGAAAGTTGTGTTCTTGGCATTTTCGTCAATAATCATGATAATAGTTAGCGAAGGACACTCCGATAATCATAATAGCTGTTTTGTCCTCTTCTTCCTTTATACTATTTTTTGCTGTGCTTGTTAGCAATAGGAATTGGATACAAGGGACAGGTTTGAAGCTTCAAATGCGACGTTGGTGTTATTTTTCTTTAGCAGAAATGTGTTAACTAGCGAGACATATGTCCTTGTTTGGTGAAAAACGTCGACGATTTTCGCAACTCGAACAATTGGGTTGGGTCGCGGGCAACCTATCGAGGGCGCTAAATTTAACCGGCGATGTCTTGCAAAGTGTGGGGTTTCTCACTCCACAAAATGCGCTCAAAACCATGCCAAAGATGGACGAAGCTGTGCGATGGAGGTGTTGGAATGACAGGTTTTTTCTTGGTTTTGACACCTTCCAGTTTCTGGCGATGTATGCTTTGTCATTGGGTTGAGGTGTTTAGCTAAAGATCACACCCCACAACTGACGTACATTCGAATCGTTCAAGACCACAAACTATAAAAAAAACATCGACATTATTCTCGTCATCGGAATTCAGATGAATGTATTAAAACTTTATCATTATAATTTTTTTTGAATTCACCTGGCAAAGTTAAAAGTGAATTCATTTCAAATAGAACAAGTAAATGTAAACATCCTGTATATATAATTCGAAGCAAATTTGTATAATTTTAGGGGATAAATTTACTTCAACTTCTGAAAATCACTGTTTACTTCCTATCTTTATTGTAAACCTTTCCATGCATTTCCTATACATTCTAAAAAAACTGGCACAATTTCGAGGAAAACTTTCCGCAGGAAAAAACAGAAACGAGAACATTTCATGTGTTTTGCCCTGCCTGCGAATGTGCAACATTTCTAATGACATGTCGTTAACCCTACATTTTATAGCGCCCTCGTTTTAGACATACCTCAACTAGGTTTCAGACAAGTCCATTGTCAAGAATTATTCTGCTTTTACAATTTACTTGCCAATTCTAGAGTGATCCGGTGATGTCATGCCTATGTCACAGAGGTGACATTTTAGATCTCGACTGAGCAAGTGAACGAAACGTGCTATGTTTAGGACTTGTAGATCCATTAAAGATTGTGAGAAAAATGCTAACTATCTCTGGCAAATTGTCGATTGTAAGGTTTCCAAATCATCATTTTACCTCTCATGTCGATTGTGCAAATGGCTACAAATTGATACATTAATTTCAAATGTGATTCACATACTATCTTTCACGTGGTGTATTCGTGAATTTTCAAACAAGTGAACAGCAGTCTAAACGTTAACATTTTTCGTTATGATACCATAAGACGTAATCGCAAGTCCAATACTTGTGTCCATTCAAAAAAAATCCTTGTTCTTGTTACGTTTTGTTATGTAATGTAAAATATAAAATATTGTTTTTTACTGTAATTGTTAATCGTTTTTACATTGCATTTAAATTGTATTGCAATACAGTGCTCTCTTGAAAAGCAGTTTTTATGATAGTGAAGAAACTACGATGTATATAACAAAAAAAAAATAAACGAATGGAATATTACTAATGAATATTACTAATGATTCATGGAGGGAAATACGTGCATCCCAGTTAAATATTTTCCTCTCCCTTTTTCTTCTCTTTTTTAAGCAGACCATACTGAATTCGATGCACAAGTACCAACCTCGTTTCCACATCGTCAAGGCCAACGATATCCTCAAGCTTCCCTGGAGTCAGTTCAGGACTTTCGTCTTCGTCGAGACGGTCTTCATCGGTGTCACCGCCTACCAGAACGAAAAGGTGAGAAAAACAACGCGATTTTGTTAAAGGGGTGGTGGTGAAATTGCATAACGAAACAATAAACTTGATAACTAAATGAACCAGAATCATAAACTGAGAACAGTAGCTGCTTTTGCCTCCGTCAACACGTGTGATTATATATATTGGTCGGTGATTTTCAGTAGCTTAATCGAGCTGTATATATATTTTAAAATATCCTTTTAAATATATATTATAATAAAAATAAAACTAGTACTGCGGCGGTTGACGAAGTATATATATTGCTGAAAAAAACTGATAAAATCAGTACTTTTAAATATAATCTTCAAATTCATAAATCATTTCAATGTGTCAAGAAGTTCGGATAAAGAACTATTATCCAGTGGCTGCAATAATTTGAAGTTAGTACCCACCATACATTGCACAATCAGGACTGTGATATCTAAATGGTACATTGTACATGTTATCTAAATTTTTCAATGGCAAAAGTGCACTTTGATTCTGAATGATAGCATCTGTTCGAGTTTACCCCGTAAAGTTTTAAGTGAACAAGAAAAGTAAAATAATAATAATTACAGTGCTTATATAGCGCCTAACACTTACTTTATCAGAAGTCTCTAAGCGCTCTACAATAATGCAGCATATGCAGCTGTCACGCGCGCTGCGTTTCAAGGAATAAATTCCTACCAGGTACCCATTTACTTCACCTGGGTGGAGTGTGGCAAATGTAGATCAATGTCTTGCCAAAGGACATTAGTGCAGCGGCGGGACTCGAACCGCGGACCTTGTGATCGACAGTCCGGCGACGTATCCACTCGACCACAACTCCTCCATATATAATAACCCGTATAACTGTATTAAATAACCTTTCCATCTCTAGACCATATGTATTATAATTCAGTTTCAATATCTACTTGTTATATAATACGTGTGTATAAGTATACAAGAAGGTGAAAATTAGTACCATCATTTTGTTGCTATTATGTAATGAGTGATTATAAGTATCTTCACTTAGTCGTCATCTGTTGTTCAAGTGGTGCAACATTATAGTACAGGGAGCTACACGTCGCAAAAGGTTATTGAACTTAATATATTATTCCGTTTTCGTGAAATGGGGACTATTAATAAGGCACGGTATTTTAATTACACCCATTAAATTAAATGTTGCAAGTCCTAGGGGGTGTGTCACAAGGATCCTAAGTCGAACTTAACTCTAAGTTGGACTTAAACATTATGGAGAGCCATTTGCAGCCTTAAAATAAAATATATTCAAAAGCAAAAATTCAAGTATTTTAGACTTTTCATAAATTCCACATCAAGAACATGAAATCTCCTTGATAATACAAAATATGAGTGATGTGAATCGACATTTTATGCCTTTTAACATAACTTTTACAAAATAATTTCAAAGATGCTAACGGCTTTCCATAATTGTTAAGTCCAACTTAAAGATAAGTTCGACTTAGGATATTTGTGAAACACCCCCTGACATGATAATTCCAAGAAGTTCTAGGACGTTTGGCCACACCGTCACCGTCATTTCTTGAATCAAAGTCTAAAATTGGAAGAAAAAAAATCATATGGTTACGTTTTGTATATATATTTAAAAGTTTAGTGGTATGTAGTGAATTATATCGTCGTTTTTTCGTTTGAATGATTGATTGAGAGGTGCCATTTACCCAGAAGATATCGAGATATCAAATGAGAATGGCGTGATGAGAAAGAAATCAAAGTGTAGCCATTACAATTAGAGATGTAAACAAGTCTTTCATACCGGTTGTGATGCCCGTCACTGGGGAGATTTGCATTTCGTATCGGTATACAGCGCAATAGGCTAATGGTTTTACCCTCATTCCAAATTACTTTAGACAGCTCTTCTTTTATTTTATCAGACGGAGGGTATTTTAGAATTTGACATGACGTTCCTATTTAGATGATTATGCATTCGTGTTATAATGACATGTCATCCTACCAAATTCCAATCAATTTATCGTGCCTTCAAGATTTTTTTTGCTCAGTAATTGCGAATTAACTTCCCGCCCGCGATTCGAAAGTAAAAACGCATTTGCATGTATTGGTATTAAGTAGTAATAATGGCAATGCCACTGTTGGAATAAATATCTTCACCCTCTCACTAAAAACGATTAAATGAAATTGAAAGTGGATTTCGCGCTTCGCGTCATGGGCGATACCAGTTTAATAATTTTTAATTTCCTAGTCGTCGCGGGTTGTGATTAGTTGGGTCTTGCAAACTGGCGCCTTCTACGGGGGGATGACGCCAAAGAGCTTAGCTATCGCGCTCAAAACATCATCATGTCATCCCTCTCCCCTATTCCCTTCTACCAAACAGATATTCCGCGTCAATTTATCCGTCTATCAATCCATTCATTGTCATTTTTGGTATCCTCTTTCTCGCCTAAAATGAGGTATACTGTTCGGGTTTTTTTTCTTGCAAACTTGATGTACATTATAGTGCGTGCATGAAGCGCGAATTAAAACAAAAATGTTTCTAGCTATAAATGCTTTTTCTAATATCTTACATCCCTTACATTTTGTAATGCTATATTTGTCACATTACTAATTATTCACAATATCAATCAAGAAAATCATAATTAAAATGTAAAATTCTAAAATGTCCATACAATATCGTGTGTAGACAGGGCCTTACGAGAAGACATAAAATTGAAAGGGGAAGAAAAACGGAGACGGATCAGTGCTCGGCTCCGTCAGATTTATGATATGGGATTATGTATTTCGACTTGGTCCCCTTTTGACCGTATTTTTGGGGTAACCGCATCCAGTCTTGGGGATATCTTCTTGGAAGCTGTAATCGAAACAGAAACATAGGACATGCGGTGCAATTTGCATGCCCAATCAACAACATTTCTCCTGTGACTCCATGTGAACCATGGGGGATTCACTTCTAGAAAAACTAGGTAAAATGCCCAGTACTATAGGGCAGTTCTGAGTCCAACTGACTTTGCGCAATTTTATTTATAAGTCTACATCATTTTGTCTACTTACGATCACCTTTTCTTTTTAAAAATGAGATGATAAAATGATCATTTTTCATTCTCATTTCGCAGTTAAGCTCATTCTCATTTCTCAATATGCATGATATTTAATTAAAGGGCACTATTTTTTTCCAAGGTGTTGCCGATATTTCTTTCAGTTTCTCGTTCTGCATAACGTTGCCATTGTACACCTTACCATTGTACACTTGTTGCCCAGTCTGTCGACTCATACAAATAGACAAACAAACAAACAGCTGAGAATATACACTTGCAAATCGATGTAGTAGGGTCACTGCGTAACATTTGAATGTTTCATAAACATGTTTTAAAACTGGAACACTGATCAGCTAAGCCTGATGAAGCAGGACTTAGTCATTCCTCCCACTTAGTATCCCCATTGTATTCTCCCTGTCTGATGCGTCATGCTCGGTAATGTGTTGTTATTGTGGATCCAAAACATTCATGAGAAAGGTGGCTCAAAAGTAGGCACTTTCCCATCAAAACGATGCTTGAATATCTTTTTATAAGTAAATAGATTGGAATATGACCTCAAAATTTTGTACATAATATCAGGTTTAGTAGAAATACAGATCTTGAGAAACACATTGGCCCATAGCTTAAGTTAAGGCCTCTGGAATAGTATGGAAAAACTCCTTACATCAGTTTATCTTCATATATATGATATACGTTAATAGTTGAACGTTTTATTATTTCATAAATCTAGTTCACTCCAAAGTCTAATAACTCACTTCCCAATAGCAGAGAGTTGAATTTGGAGGGGAAAAAACCCTCTCAATTACTCATGCCCTTTTCAACGTTGCAAATATAAAGGAAAATACATTAAGTGAAAAGGAATATGAGAAGGAAGAGAAGTTAAATTGTGTTGCTTTTGCTGACCGGTAGTCGCATAAGACAATTTGTATGCAAAGATGGGTGTCGGCTTGGCTCTAAAGGCGGCTATTTGTGTAATGATGCGCAGACGATCTCGTGCTGCTAAATTGTGACACCGTTTTCTCCCTCCCAAACACCCATTTGCGCGCCATGTTGATCACACTTGAAAGTGACGGAGCTCATTAAAACGTCGCGCGCTCGAGTTGAAATTAACGCATTACGTGTCTACGACGCCGCAACCCAGCACTCTCTTCCCCCATCCCCTCCCATCCCATTCCTCTTGTCTCTTTGCTTGTGTCTACTTTGAGAGACATTTAGGGTCTGTTTCCATGACCAAAGCTTCTTTAAAATCTATTTTAAGTTGTAGATTTTGGTCATGCAAGGAACATGAAAACGATATTGAAGTATAAGGCAAGCACTCGTGGTAATTGAAAGTGGGTGAGTGCCAAACAATAAGGGGTGCTTCAAGGAGTGGACTTGTAATTGCATAACAAATTTTTATCCATCTCTCAGTCTCGTTCTCTCTCTCGCTCGCTCTGTCTCCCTGTCTCTGTCACGCGCCTTTTCCCATCTCGTTCTCATACTTTGGGGGTCTCTCTCTTTTCAAAGCCAAGCCAAAAATCGTCTGTGTGTGAAGACGACAGAGGAGTGAAAATTATCGAAAGTGTTGCATAGGGACCTTGTTCATTAGATGAAGCAATTTTCTCGTCGGCGCTATCCGTGCCGTCTTCATCACGCGATCGCGTCGCGAGCTCCGTTTCGGCTTGCCCAAGCCTTCGTGTCTGTCTGCCCCAACACCTCCTCCCCCTGACACCACTCTCAGGGGAGAACATTCCCGCCGACTGTGTCAGGTAGACATTACTTAGAATTCCGGACTCGATTGCATCTTCTCGCGCGCGCTGCCGCAGCCCGACTCCTTCAAATGAAAGTAGATTAGAAACTGCGCTGGTGGAGATGGCGATGATTGAACGACTGACTTGATAAATTGGGAAGCGAGGGCGGAGAAAACAAGAAAGACAATCTCATGACGGAAACTTCCTATTCCTGTCTTTCTTCTCCTCCCCACCCTTCCCCTCTCTAAATTGTATAAAAATCACGTTTTCTGTATCAAGTTGGGACATCTAACTCTCATTACGGGAGAAACAGAAACGTGAATCACTTAACTCCCCACCTTTTATCACGAAGTTACATACACACGCACACATCAGTTTATCACTCACATTTGTGTGCATTCCTTGCTACACACAATCCACGAATTCACAGACATATACCAATTCTCGTACATTAGACATCCTTACCAATAATAATGGCTTGTGGGGGAAATACTAGCACATTCTGCAGTGTGAGATTTGGCCAATATGCGGAGGTGTCATGGAGGCATGTCTTTTTTGGCGTAAAGCAAATTGAAAAAGCGATTGGATTTCAGCGAAAGATATCACTGGGGAGTCATTTAGTGATGCCCATTCCGAGGGTATTATTTCAATCACAAAGTGTAGTACTTCTAATACTAAAGGGAAAAAGGTGATTCTCATATCACTTTCAGTTGAAATCGTTACCATATTCTAATAATAAACGTAAATCTTAAAAAGAATTGACGGTGAAAAGTGATATGTACCCACTCACCCCCCTCCAAATAAAACAAAGACAAAAAGACAAAAAAAACACGTTTACCAACAAGAACTATATAGCACAAACAACAACAACAACAATAACAACACAATGACAATAAATACACGACGATCAATGTACTTCTTTTTAAAAAAAAATTCTTTCAAATGCTTATATTATTTCTATTTCTTATACTGATAAAGTTATAATATATATGATGCTTTGAATATGAATACAAATTATTTTTAAATCATATTTCCTTTTCTCTATTGCAGATCACCCAACTAAAGATTGACTACAATCCATTCGCTAAAGGTTTCAGAGATACAGGGGCAGGAAAGAGAGAGAAAAGGTAAGCAAACGTATATACTTGAATACTCAACTTAGAAGTTAATCAGTCAAAAGTGCAAAATTTGAAATAGGATCTACAACACCTTTGAAAATCTAAGTAGGGGAAAACATTAAAGTTTAGAGGTTATAAGTATACAATGTAGGGCGGAAAAAACCTCAATAGAAGAAGAACGGACCCTCCTTCCCCTTTTGATGGCCCTTGTTAAATCACATTTCACCTATATATTATGATTGGTGCCCCCATTTGATACCCGTGCCCCTTCAATGCCAGGGTCCGGGCTACTCACACGACAATGGTCATACAGGAAATTGGCCACAGCTAGTTGGCACACTTAAAAGAGCCGCCTGCATCCAGCTTGACCATAGGTACATGGCATGAGTAAAACCATGGACCTACTAAGAGTAAGAGGTCCATGGTAAAACTAAGTTTAACTAACCAACTCATTGATATGAGGCTGCGTCGCATAATAATGAATCACTTGCACTGTTTTTGTTTTTTTTTACCTCACAATGTTTTGTGATCTGACCTCGTCTGATGGAATATTAAAAAAAAAATAGGACGAAGAAGGGACAAAATGTGATACATTACAATGCAAAGAGAATCCCCTGTTTATCTTCAGACATTCCAGAAATGCTCTGATCAGTGTAGATTTTTTTAACTTAAAAAAAGATAAATGAATAAACATACTCATCTATGTATCCTAGTGCATTTATAATTGCACACACACACTAAATAATAAAGTTCAGTCACGTTGCGAAAATGCATTATTATGTAGTGGACAAATAAAGACATTCATTATTTTTGATTTACTTTGAATGAATTGCTCAGAATCATTAAGATCGTTTTCCACTGACCGTCCGCATAACATGATTCAGCACTAACGTAACATGACCGTTTAGCGCACGAATCGCATGCTCTGTCTTCTACTGAAGATCACTTAATTTGATAATTTCCTGAACCCGACTTAATTCATGCCACGGGATAACTCGTTATGTCCTTACGCCGCTGAGATAATCCATCTGCATTAAAACATATTAATTAATTTGATAAATGCTGTAGGTGAAATACTGTAAGATCATTGGACGTTTGCTTTTGAGTTTGAGTTTGTAAGAATCATTTTATGTGGATGTTTTAATGCTTCTGTAACAATGGAATTGAGAGTAGTGTAAGAGTGAGAACATGACCGTTAGTGACATTAACTAACCATCAGATGAAAAAACATTACATCCCAAAAGTACACCGAAAGGGTACTCGCGGTTACAGAATGTCTTGTGATGTTATTATGTAATCAAGCTTCGCTCGCGTGATAGTGTATAGCACTTAAAATGATAACATACGGATCCACCTGTAAGACTTGAGCGAAATAAACACCTCTCAATTCATGTGACTGCTGTGTAGGGGATGGTGGGGGCGGGAGGAGCGGGGGTAGTTCAGTGTTATAACATTTGAATATATCATCTTTATAGACACGTATTCATGTTGATTAATCTTTGCTAAGTAACTCCATTGCGGATAGGTGTGGAAACAAAACCCAAAACTAAGAAGAGGCTAATTGATAATGTCATTGATATTTTATTTCTTCCATTGTAAACCAATTTTACACTCACTATTATTACTATTTTCATTTCGATTTGATGACGCAATACTACGTCTTGGCTAATGTTATTATATATAACTCTTGTTAGGTCATTAAGTCTTCTTTGGGTTGGTCGTACTTTTATAACTTAAGTGCATGAGGGCTAAAGTGACAGGTCAAATGGGAATTATAGCCATCATCTTTACGCAAGAACGGTAAACTCCTTGTGTGGTTTCATAATTACTTTGAAATTATGCGGGCTCCCAGCGATTATAACAAAAATCAACGAGATACCCACCCCATATTAACGGCGTTTGAGTCAACCCATCCCTCTTACTTTTCGCTGATGCTCCCATGACATCTTACGAAACGGTGTGTCTGCGGCACTTAAAACATAGACACTTAACAAATTATGCTTGCTTGCACTTTTTAGTTCCAGCTGGATTACATAAGCGTAGATTTTTATCGTGTCCAGACCAGTATCACTTCAACGAATCAGTATATTTTATGATTTTTCATAATTACCGTGAGACGTAACCGAGGCGGGTGTGTAAATTTCGTGATATGAATCTTTTTGTTCTTTAAGAATGCGATTTCTCTGATCGGTGTTATTTAACTCGCGAAATACACCCCAATTTAACCACGCGTAGATAATTCTACTGTCTGAGATGTAAAAGTCGATTAAAGAAAATGATAATATCTGAATTGGTAATGGTAATAACACGTCTGGCTGTCGACTTGTGTCGTATTTTACCCCTCTTTCTTTTTTAAAACTGTTATTTGGTGGATTGTGGGTAATGATGCGGGACCGACGCCAGTAGTCATAAATACTGTACCATCGTTCCATTTTCTCTTTGTCCCATGCACAATACCATACAAACATAGAGCACGTGTCATGTATAGTCTACCTCGGAGGCCCTAGTTCGTTGTTTATCTTTTAAATCAAACCCCGATTGTATTGAAGTGTAAGTGCTGAAATGCTTAAAATGGTCCGTTCTTCGATATACGAGATAATACGAAATGATAGCCCAGAATAGGGAAAGCTTGCTACATTGTATCCAATTATTAGCGACAGTACTGTCAACCTCATGGCAAAGTGAATGTCTCCCTCTACCCTTTTCCTAATTGATAAAACAAATTTGTCAAAATAGACCCTTAAAATCTGCCCCCCTCTAATCATTATAGTATTCCATGAAAGAACCACGTTACGCCATAACTTGCACATTAATCCTGTCTCCGAACGATCTCGTAAAAAGAGGAGCCTGGTCATAAAAAAAAGACTTTCTGTGGGATAGGTGGGTTCAAGTCAGCGAAATGTTATTAAACATCATTAAACATCCTACAGCAATTATATTTTTTTGCAGTGCAGTTTATTACATTAAATAGTTTTAGCTCTGGCGCCAGGTTGAACCCCCATCTTAAGGTTATTGTTCATAAATATTATTGTGTGTAAAGAACGTTCACCCTTTGTGTTGTATTTTTCGCCTCCTAACACAAGTGGGATGGGACGTAAATTAGAACACGGCAAGAATTACAATACACGTGGCAATTTTGGATGATTTGTACACGATACAATGCAGGCTTATTCTTGTAAATTCTAAGCTGATGAAATTGATGGTGATTAACATGCCGACTGCCAAGCAAGCAAAGGTGTGCCTGTTGGTACTATGGCTTTATCCGAGAGACTCTACTTGGTTTTGATCCCTGGACCTTCCGGTTACAAGACCCCCATTGACCACTGGTCATTGCTCTAGCCTACTCTCTAAATACACTGGGTTGACCCATCACTTTTCATCCTTTGTGTATATGATGAAGATGATGATGATTGCGATGATTGTGACTCCGTTATTAACGTATCATCTTTCCTTTTCCCTTTAATTTGCATTGCAGGAAATACATTGGCGCGACGGGCACCTACGAAATCGACCACGGTGATGACATCCCAAGCGATCAGGAGACCGATGCCGCTGAGGTCAGCACCACCAGCAACGATAGACATGAAGAACGAGGTGAGTCCGACGTCATTGATGATGTCATGGCACCGTAAAGCTGATATTCGTCCGATTAATCAGAATGGTTCATTATGAAAATATATAAATGATATCAGCCAAATTTTACCTAATATTATATAATGATGCGATGCTAAGCTACTCCCAATTGTAGTAATTTTAATGATGATGTTTAAAAAAAAATAACCGTAAGCTATCAGCAGTGAAATTCAATGTATATCATATATTTTCGATATCATTCATTCACTTAAAGTCCTATTAAATATTTCATTTTGAACCATTAATTTATATTGCATGGATCATGTCATGAAAATAATTTTCACTGACTTAATTCTGTAATTTGATTTGAATATATCACATTAAACTGGAATTACATATATTATGTCAATGGAACATTAGAGGAATACGTGTTAGTTTGTAGGTTCAATAAACTCAATATGCGAAAATCACAAATGGGTAAAGAAAAAAAATCATGAAAAGCAGCGATTAATAGAAGCAATCTCTCTCCACCGAAAATGCCAGCAGTGTATATACATTTATTTCTTGACTGTTGAAGAAATGTGGCGACTTTAGATCAATGTTTGTGATTCAAGGAGCCCCGTCTATTCGCAAGATAGGGAGATGGAATTGGTTAGGGGCAGCATGGAGAGAGAGAGAGAGAGAGAGAGAGAGAGAGGGGCAAAGAGTGGAAGGGGAGGATAAAGATAATGAAACAGAAAGGGAGAATGAGAGAGGATAAAGAAATTGGAAGAGAGAATGATGGGAGATAAATACAAAAATCAAAGTAATACAGAAAAACAAGAGAGATAGGGAGACAGACAGAGAGAGAGAGAGAGAGAGAGAGAGAGGGGGGACAGGGCGTGGAAGGGGGAGGATAAAGATAATGAAACAGAAAGGGAGAATGAAAGAGGATAGAGAAATTGGAAGAGAGAATGATGGGAGATAAATACAAAATCAAAGTAATACAGAAAGGAAGAGAGATAGGGAGACAGACAGAGAGAGAGAGAGAGAGAGAGAGAGGGCAGAGCGTGGAAGGGGGAGGATAAAGATAATGAAGCAGAAAGGGAGAATGAGAGAGGATAAAGAAAGAGAGAAAGAGAGGTGAATCATCTCCAAACGAAGATGCTCTTATGGTAGCCAGGGTGGCGGCTCGATGTTACGCTCCTCCGACACGGAAGACGTAACAAAATGTCTACCGATTCATCATCACTTGTTCCTCTCCAGCTCTCATCCCCTCTCCTCCTCCTCTCCTCCTCTCCTCCTCTCCTCCTCTCTCCTCCTTCTACTCCTCCTATTCCTAATAAGCAGAGAAGTGTATGAATGGGATGGTAATGTCGCATGATGGGAGGTTTGGAAATGAAAGCAGTTTAGAGAAGCAAGATGATCGAGAGAGATACAAGGTCAGAGAGAGAGAGAGAGAGGGGAGAGAGAGAGAAGAGTATTCGGGAATCTTGTCAGTTGAGTCTATGAGGAATGGAGTAAACGTTAGCTCATTCATCACCCAGATATGCCCGCGGAGATTTTCACAACTTCGACTTCAAATACTGACACTCTGCTGGTGCAGCCCAGACACTTTGTATACACCATAATATCCATACGGCCACACGCTTATAAACTCGTGAATCCCCCTCCCCCTCCCCCAACTCCCTCTCTCCTCTTCTCTCCATCTCCATCATCTATCTCTTCTATTATTTCTTCGAAGTCTTTCCCCTGGCATTTTGCGCCCTTGTCCGATGAATTGTGATATATATCTTGTCGATATTAATGAGTTATTTTGGTAGACACAGATAGTGTATATTTTATGAGCTTCTAAATGAGGGGTTGAGCGAAACTCGAAGCTGTCACGATTGCCGCCTCCTCGCGTCAAGCCAAGAGACGGGATGGGCGACTGCAAGGCGCGCAATACTGTGTGTTTTGCACCTAGCGTGAAATTTTCTCGCGAGCTAATCGTCTGCAAAGAATTCACAAGATATATGATTTATAACGGGTTTCTCTTTTCTTTCTTTTGTTTTTCTTTCTGCACCATGACAGGTCATTCGTCACACGAGCTAGCGAGGCTAGCCAGCGAGGGCCGCCTGAACGGACCTGGTCTGAACAAGTGTAAACCCTCGGACATGAAGGGGGGACCACATGGAAGTTCAAGCTCCAAAGATGACGTGGAGATGAGGGATGTGAGCTGTAAGGACCACGAGAGGAGGATGGATGGTAAACACAGATTAAGTCAGGATGACAGTTCAATCGACAAGAAAACTGATCACAATGAGCGATCAGACTCGCGGAAAAGTGACGGACATAGCTCAAGACTTTCTCCTCCTAGCTCAAGACTTTCTCCTCCTAGTTCAAGACTTTCTCCTCCTAGTTCAAGACTTTCTCCTGCAAGTCTACATCTTGGTTCGGCTGGGTCCTCCTTCTCATCACTACACGGTTCTCATCCACCTGTCGTGACGCCCATCTACCCTACACCTCAGCAGTTGTTTCTCAATCCTCATGCGCTACATGGTGCCGTACCAGGATTAGGGGCGTTGCAGCACATGCTACCCTTTAGCAGCTCCTCCCACTCCCCATCTGGACATCCGAGTTATTTAGACGCCCATCCCTTCGCTTTTGGGGCGGCACACGCTTCAGGACTTCTTTCCTCGCAAGGGGGAGCGGCCAGCTTTGGCAGTCTCTACTCAGAGGCCGCTGCCCTCAGCTCCATGTATGCCAGCAACCCGTGTACTAGTGCAATATTGAATGGACATCCCAGATTAAGGTTTTCCCCTTATCACCTGCCGGTCACCAGCACCACCATGGTCACCACTGCTAACCCCTTAGCCACGCCCATCCCCTATGAAAGCGCGTTACATTCATCCCTCTCAGCGTTCGGTGGGTCATCTCTGCTCACGGCAGCCTCAGCGTCCACGTCGCCGACATCGTCTTCATCGTCACTTCCAGCCAGTAAAGACGTGCCAACATCGCCCGCAAGGTCGGTCAGCGCAGCCACAAATGAACTCCAAAGCATACAAAAGATGGTGAGCGGACTCGATAAAACACAGAAATGACTGCCAGAAACCTGATGATGGACAGGATAGAAACATTATGTATCAAATACAAATATCATTGGTAATGCGGTCAATCGATTTTTCAGTCATCGTGATTGTCTGTTTTCGCAAAATGTCGTCTGCGTTGAAAGCAGCTAGTATGACGTTGCCGCTTTGTGAGCAGTAGTGATTTATACATGACATCGATGTTCTAATCAACCTTTCTGCATTAAAAACTCAGGGTTATTTTTTTCTTTTTTTCTTGGTGCAAGCGTATATTATAAGGCAAAAGAATTGCCTGCATGGAGGCGGTGACTGCGACAGCTGAAGTGTGTAGGAGAGTTACGAGATGTACGCCGTCAAACTGACAGTGCGACGCCAGCCGTGTGGTCACGTGACCCGAGAATTATGACGAGGACTTCGTACTGGAAAGCTCACAATCCTTACAGAAAACTGTGTATTCAGAGCACTGCATCATCATGTACCACGGCCAATGTGCTCAATATGAAATGCCTCAGTCTGAGGCTCAACCTCTCGATGGCTATAAGGGGGAAGTCTGCGGAGGTGATCCCCCGATATATAAACCAATCTGGTTACACTCTAAAAATAAATGCCCCGGTCGGTGCACACAATAAGTTTCCTCTTTAAAGTTTTCAATCCCCATTTCATATGTAATATATCTGGATTGAACAGAACATGTGTTAGGGCAATTCTAATGTAAGGATACTCGTTACCACACACACGATCAACTACCAAGGGTTTTCTGAATTACATGCATCGGAGTTAAGACCTATATTCAAGGTAGTAAATTATCATCTCTCTTTGGTTTTTTTTTTGTCTCTCCCTCTTCCTTGAGAGTATGTCCTGACCCGAACGTTTGGACGGTCAGAATTCACGGTTTTCCAAGCATTATGTCAGGACCTTGTGAAGCTAAATCTGCTCTTCAATGCCCTTTCCTTTCAAATCAGTTAAAATCATTGTGATATATGATTGAGTTATTCAATTAATTATGAGGTATTCATTACAAACAGGGTATAGCAATACAGTCATTTTCATGACATAAACAATGATAATAATGAATCCACAATCGAATTACGAATTGGTCTATTCTTTAATGATTGTGAAAGAATGGAAGATTGGTTTTGTGTGTGGTATAATTTCAAAGTAGTCCTTATTCCTGTTTTCTTATGACGTCTCGTCAACCCCTAGTAGACAGTGGGACTTTGGAGCGTCAGACACTTGAGAGGATTACACTTTGACGTTGCCAATTTAATACAATTACACAGATTAATTGGGTTTATAGTTATCTCAAATTTTACTGTTTGAAATTCATGTCATCCTGTCAATAAGACTAGACAGTTTCTTGTTTTGAATTGATAGCTGACATTTAGAATAAATTCGCAAAATCTTTTCACGTAAACATTAAAGGTTAAATATGAATTCAACAATGTCATTCTGAGTATGCAAAACAGTGGATATAATACAAATTGTTATTCAAATTAAAAAAGGAGAAATATTCAAAACGTTTTAGGAGATAAATTATAGTTGTATATTTGGACGAAGAAACATGTCTGCCTGACATTAGTTTCTCCTTCTTCAAAACTGTATTCTGTTCATCTGTTTTTGTATTGATGTTTTGTGTGTGTTTGATCTGAAGCTATTGAATTGAAACAAACGGATGTCAGATTGATGACGTAACAAAGACATGGGAATATCTTCCACATTTTATGTTGGATTAAATTCTACTTGTTTCTTATGTTGTTGTCACTGTTTTTTCTCTGGAAGGTTTTCTTTTTTGTAAAAAAGGTAAATAATTGGAATTCTATATCGCTGTTACTCTACAGTAAAAGGTTTCCCTTTGTTTATAAAAAGTTGATAGCAGTTTGTAAATTTTGGCCAATTTATCTTGTCTTTAGAAGATTATTTACGTGTTCAACAGTGAGCTTTTCTCCCTAATATAGAACAAGTGTTTGTCGATTTGTACAAAAATTAGAGTCGAGTTTTTTGAAAACTTGAACTTATTTATGTTCTCCTCTATCTGTAAGGCGCTAGTTGAACCCGCTGGAAAAAGACGCGCTAAGATTTTGGATGTAGTAAAGAAGATATTTGTTTTTTTAAAGAATACATTATGTACTGTAAATTGATACTTATTTATATGAAATATTGAATATAGTGGCTTTTATTCTTCGTACATTGTTCAGATTAGCCACCTTCATGTGAGGGTAGTGCTAATTTTTTTCCTTGACATCGAAAAATTCGCTAATGAAGGGATTTTGTTCGAAACACAGAAAATACATAAATGCACTTGCGCTATCAATTTATTTCATGAAATTAATTCATCAATGCGTAAATAATATAAAATATATCATTTCAAATGTTAAATGAATATTATTACCATTTTTGAAAGAAAACTGTTTAAAAATGATATGATTAAATTTTTGAAATGCTCCATAATAAAACAATTATTTCAGGTATTTATAATTATTTTGGGGAATGAATGTGAATTTCGAACAAAATGTATTTCAGTGATGTGTCACTATAGTAACTGAGTATGTGTCTTGGTTGAATATTGAAAGAAGAACGTTGCAATGAAGAAATAAAGTCCAACTCTCTCGGGATAATTTCCCAGGAATTTGTTCAACTACAGCAAAAAATTAACATCTCTTTGTTTCGCTCGATTATTTGTTACGTACTGGGTATGTAAGTTCATGGTATGTTGCCAGGGAAACAGGTGTGCATGGTGGAGGAATATTGTCTGCTATGAGAGAAAAAAAGAGAGGAAGTGTGTGAGAGAGAGAGAGAGAGAAAGAGAGAGAGAGAGAAACAGTAAGACGGAGAGAAAGAGAGAGAGAGAGAGAGAGAGAGAGAGAGAAACAGTAAGACAGAGAGAGAGAGAGAGAAACAATAAGACAGAGAGAAATAAAAAGAGAGAGAGAGAGCAACAGAAGAATCAAAGGATATACAAGAGAGATATCGATAAAGCGTGGAAGAGAATGAGAAGAGGACAAATTGAAAGGAGGATCAGAGTGTAGGAGACAGATAGAGAGAGAGAGGGGGGGAGAGAGAGAGAGAGAGGGGTATGTATCAGTGCATTTACTGAGCATTTATTGAGATAAGGAGAGAGCATGAAAGAGAAAGTGACAGAGAAAATGAGAAGAGGAGAGGTAGATGCATTTTCAAACCTGAACTCTAGCGTCTTTAAACGGAGAAAGCAAAGGGTAAGATTAAAAAATGAGGAAAAAGACAGAGATAGAGAAAGATAGATATAAAAAGAGGGAGAGAGAGAGAGAGAGAGAGAGAGACGGACTTGTTGACGATTTTTGTTTGCAGTTATGATTTACTTATGGTAGGTCAAATGTCGAACGAGTGGCAACATTAAAATCATCTTCAAAAAGGTGTAAATCTTGTGTCCAAAGCGTGTGTGTGAAAATGATGGAAGGGAGAAATTGATTTGAAAGAACCGTTTAACTTTATACAAGAGAAAAATCAAAGTGGTCTCAACCTGCATAGATATGTCCCTGAACTGCAAAACAAAGTATGTTAGAAATTTTCAGGCAAACATTAGTATGTATGTTTCTCTCGATAAGCTCGAGGATACTGCACGATCAACTACATGTACATACTTACTTTTGGGATAAATAATTAGTCTGCTTGGTATTATTAATTTAGAAGGACAAAAGTCACAGACTTTGTATATAATTTTTCACCTTTGACTTGAAATTGTTAATTATCTTTACAAAATGTGGTTTATGGTTTTGTTACGGTGATAATTGACGATGATAGCATGCTACTAAGTTTGAGTATTCTGTAAGCTGTTAACTGTCTCGACAATAAGATCCGTTTAAAAAGTGAATTCTGCTCCTCAGATCTTTGCATTATAATTGACAGATTACATATGCGAGTATTTTACGTAACAGAATTATTAAAACGGTCTCGTGCTTGCCGAAGTCGTTAGGGAGATTATGGGATATTAATGGGTATAATTACATTGGGATTCTTAAAAACAATTCTGATTTATGTCATCTGACCCAATATTGTGATTCACTCTGAATTATCCAGAAATGGATTACTTGAGATATTACCGGAATAAGAAATGTGTCAATTACCCCTACATTTCTTCATTATTTACCACGTTTTCTCTTAATTCATATTTTTACATTTTATTCAAAGAAATAGAAATGCCAAGTGCGATAAAAGCCTTATTGATATTGGACACTGTAAAATATTACCGTTACATCAAACTATATTTTCAAAACATCGTGGCAACCTATGTTCTTGTACATTATTTTATGATATCTCTTTATGCTTTATCACTTCTTTTTTCTCTTGTCATATATGACAGGTACACATAGGGGAATCACGAATGATCAAAATACTCATGCTAAAGTCAATTACCATTTGAATTCGTGATTAATAAACATGAGGAACATCATCAAACACATATTGATGTAGTATGGCCTCAGCAAGGGCGTAGCATGTGTCCATCTATTAATGGAAGGGGGGACCAGCTTTTGACTTCAGGTAATAGGTGGAGGAAATTCGAATTGACGAAGCCACGATGAGCGGGGAGTGGGGTGTCCTATTTTTGCTTTCCTACCCGTCGCTTTCTCTCTCTATCATTTTTATTCACAATGCAAGTGGGGGCACATGCCCCCGTGCCCCCTTACGCTACGCCACTGAAGATCAGACATGAATGTACACTTCTTGGGATATCGCGTTACAGCTCCATCCAAACATTCACGTTCGGATTCATCGAAGTTGACAGAATGAAATAATTAGTTTTAAACGACGACGTTGACTAGAGCTTTTGGTGGAGTTGGGAGATATTATGATATCCGATTTCTTTACCATGTGCTGTTTGGACTGGTAAAGATCAACTTATGTCAGTATTGGGTTTCCGCCTCTCTCATTCACTTCGGAAATCTCATTGCACGCTAATTTGAAGAATATGCCGGCCAAAGGTCTCCCATAAACTTATTTCTTTGAGTTTCCACCCAAAGAAAAAAGTTTCTACAGATGACGTAAAAACCAAAAGGAGTCTCTTCCAACGAATTTAAACTTTGCAATTGTTATTCTAAATAAGATGCACATGAATGTCTGACATTCGATTCAATTCATTTTATTTGCTCGCGGAACCTAGAATCACCCACCTGCTGTTTTACAGAACGGACATCATGAAGGTTATAATGTGCCTGACCAATTTGGGGCAATTATATGCTCAACTTTGAAGATTTTGTTTTCCTTTCAATGTGCAGGTAATGGTGATCGTAAGTGGGCTAACATAAAATATAACAAAATAAAATATACCCCGAATTGGGGGTAAAGTTAATGATGATGATGATGATAATAGTAATAATAATAATAATAATAATAATAATAATAATAATAATAATAATAATAATAATAATAATAATAATAATAATAATAATAATAATAATGATACTACTACTACTACTACTACTACTACTACTACTACTACTACTACTACTACTACTACTACTAATAATAATAATAATAATAATGATGATGATAATAATAATAATAATAATAATAATAATAATAATAAGAAGAAGAAGAAGAAGAAGAAGAAGAAGAAGAATAAGAATAATAAGAATAATACATGTAATAATAATAATAATAAGAAGAAGAAGTAGAAGAAGAAGAAGAAGAAGAAGAAGAAGAAGAAGAAGAAGAAGAAGAAGAAGAAGAAGAAGAAGAAGAAGAAGAAGAAGAATGATAATAATACTAATAAAATAAAATAAATGATGATATGTCTTGTTTACCCAGGGTAGCCTCATCAGTATGAATACTGTTCTCCCTGTACTGTAAGCCCTACAATCATATTATTACCCCGGCTCCAGTTGCCAAAAGTGGGTCGGGCACATTGTCTTCGCGTTTCTAGTAAGTTTCTTTTCCAGCATTTTAAAGGTAAACACGAAGTGCATGTCATTCCCTGTTATTGATTCTATCAAGGAACATGCAAGAATTTCCTGGCTTTAATGTAATTGTGCAAGAAAGGACGTTCAACACGCGCTAAGCAGGTGGTCTGGAGCATGTTGGTGGATTGTTTAACATGTTTAAAGAGAAGATTGAGTCCTGGGGAGAGGTGAAAAATAATTTGTGAGCGTTTATATTGATATTATGCAAGTGTGGAAGAACATCAGAGAAATAATGTTCCCTGCACAGCATGGCTCTTCAAATGCCTTTATATTCTAAATATGACATGTAACAGCTTAAAAATGTGGGCCTCATTTTTATGCCACATGTTTGTGTAGTCCCATGTACATCTTTCTGTGTACAGTGCTTGTTACTTTGACCAAGAATGGGCCAAATTTCTTATCATTTTGATGATTCCAGAACCTTGCAGTATAGACACCAATACTTATATGCTACATGATCAACTTTTTCTGATCGATTCCACACCGTTTCTTTCACAATGCAATCGCATGACCGGAACTCAACTTTATCTTTGAAGAACAACTCAAGTGCTTGTTTACAGATACAGCGGAGGACCGGTCATGTGGTTTCAGTGTGAACACAACTGTCTAGGAGTTATGTTTAAAGATTAATCATGCAGTACATCATTGCAGAATACTTGTGTATTAAAAACTGATAACAGAGAAATATAAACAAATATTTACTGAATTTCGCTGACAATATATAGGCCTAGAGTGAAATGCTCTGATATACTTAGAATCTAAGGGCATGAGCAAGCATTTTCGTGTGACATTTCTAGTATAACTACCTTCCACGTGGATAGACAAACATTATTTTTACCTTTACAAAAACTCATCATTCTCTTTGAAGGATGGTCAGGTTTTTCTTTTTCTTTCCCTTTTGTTTGTTTACCCCGGGGGTTAGTAAGTCATTTCCACTTCAATTCCCCGAATGACAGAAACACCGAACGTGAAGATAAAGATAAAACAATAATCAATGAAGTATGATCCTAATATTCATTTATGTTCAAAGAAAAAACAAAAACAAACAGAGAAACTCTCCATTGTTTTTATCGTGGAAGATATGGTAATCTTGCTCTATTTGTGTTGACTGCCGATAGCAAGATACAAAGTCGTGTTCTAGTAGCCTAAAGTATGTAGAATAATACCGTCTGCAGTTAAACGACCAAAGGAGTACGTATTGTGTATCACTCGAAATAATTATTAACTGAGCATCGACATTATTTCCCTTTTTTAGAATTTGGAAGCATCTTACCTTCTTTATGTAACAATTTTAATTTTACATTTATTTATTGTATCTATAAGCGAAAGAGAACATGAAAGCTATATATATATATATATATATATATATATATATATATATATATATATATATATATATATATATTTTTTTTTTTTTAATAAATAAAATCGAACCAATTCTAATGGCATGATGGATAACACATGGTAATATAATATATTTACTTACATCACTTTTCCTTTTGACTAAAATGTAAGACTTGGACATGCTCCAAGACTAACTGATGGTGGTATATTCTTGTTAGATTGAAATAACCTAAGAAACCCGAGCAAAATAATCATTATTTATTAAGAAGAATTATTAACAAGAAGAACAAAATTTTAAGCATTGAAATGAGTATCAATTTAGAATTTCTTGCCACTTCTCAGGAAAGAAAAACATTTTTTTTCTCATCTAACAGGATTTGAAACAATTTTTGCTTAATTGAGACATCTTTCTGTTTTTCTTCATTGTGACGCAATCCGTTCTGAAAGAGGACGATTTGTGTGGTTTTGTTTAAAGATCAACATAACGAAGGTTATCGGAGTGGTAAAACAACTAATGTGATAGAGAGAAACAACACTACATGTCGCTATCTATCTTAGGGTGTGATAAAAACGATAGCACTGGCGCCATTTGCTTAAGGTCCTCTTTCTTGTATATTCTCCAAGATTACCTTAAAGGTGATTTCAATGATCTGAAGAAAAAAAAGAATGCCACAAGAGTACTACATGATGTATATTAACATATGACGTGTAATATATTTACAGATATATTATTAAAAACGATTCTCATTTTATAAATAGATGGGAAAATTCATTTATTAGAACACATCTTGGTAATTTCTATTTGGAAACATAGCATTTTCTTAAGTTCATATCAGGAGAAGTTAATTGAATGTATGATGTTATAGGTTTATACTAAACAATTTGTTTTAATACAAGATATACTCCAAAACCGTATATGCAAATGCAAAAGTATTTCGTCAGAGTTCGTCAAGACATTTACGAACAGTCTATGGTGCATGATATTGAAGTGCCACACCCTACCTTGGAGGCTTTGTCATATCCCTTTATGCTAGGCAAATGCTGTAACCAATAAAACTTAGTGTTTAAAAAGATATCTCAAACAGCAATATTATTATTAAATGGAATATTAATCATGGCATTTCGCGTTATGAAATGATGGATGAGAAGTTTACCTAATACATACATGTACTTTACCTTTAAATGTCGTCTGCCCAGCTTTTAGGCATCATGTCTTTTTTTATTTGCCATGGGAAGATAGGGAGCGGATGATAGCCCATTATTAGTGCGTTAGGGCTGCGATCTTATGCTGAGGGGTGCGATCTTGATTGGTCGGGGTGCGATTCTAATTGGATAGTGGTGCTACTCTGATATGTATAGTTCGTAGTGTTGACGTAGCAGGTTTTTAAAATATTTTTTTTTGGTATTTCTAATTAAGACGAATTCATAAAAGTATTTTGCATTAGGTAATTGACACTTTAAACTTTTAAATTGATTCTGTTTAGTTATAAGGACTGCAAAACAACTAAAAAAACAATACAAACAAACAAACAAAAGCAACACAAGGAAACAAGTATAGAGATAGATATAGATGTATTTTTGATAGTATTTATTAACGCCCTTTTAAAGATCATACGATGTAAATGAACATTATTTTATCTCTGATAACATTTATTTAAAAAAATAACAACACATTTGTATCTTCATATAGACCTTTCCAAACGATAAGCACTTGAACAGATTGAAGAACATTTTGACACAGATTATTTGCCCTAACTTTTGTTTTTAAGATACAAAAGATGTATATCTTATGGAATGCAAAACATTATGCTTTATGATATTATATCTAAGTCTAATAATCTAAAAGAGCGTGAAATTACGCATTCAGATTCATAACAAAGGTGGAAAAGAAAAGAAGAAGAAGAAGAAGAAGAAGAAGAGAGAGAGAAAAAAAACACTCTGTATTATTCGCGCACACAAAGTGCTGCTTTATGCATGTAACCCATATGTGATAATCCATATTGGTGACATATCAGTAAGCGATATGTAATAATTTTGTTGCCCTTTTCACCCCTTTGCAGGACCTCATCGCTTCCCTTATTGCTCAGACAATTTGGCCATTATCCAAATAACTATTATAGACACTTTGATATTTCATATTTTATCATTTCAAACACTTATTTTGTTCATATATAATTACACAATCAATTACAATTATGCGATAAAATATTAACTCAAATATTAAGCAGTCAGCACCCTATAAGATTTTTAATATAAAGTGCTGTTATCTTGACGCATGCAGTCAGATTGATTAAAACATATCAAGAACGTTGGCCATCAGAGGTGGCAATGATGACAATAATCTAAACAAAATTCTAAGTTGAGATGGTGTTTAAAATTTTCTTCCGGGTAGTGAAAATAACCAAGAAAAAAAAAAAAAAAAAACATAAGTTTTTCAGGAAAAAAAACACTATCTTTTTGAATCTTTTAATTATTACATCAGCTAATAACATATTTTTTTTTACACCCATTGTTATCATTTTTTTAAAAACATTCTTAATATCCACTTGTTATCTTTTCATAATAATCAAATTAATATTCATTTCTGTTGCTCCAGTCAATTAAAGTTGTCCATTACACATGCTACTTACATGATTTCATCCCCAACAATTTTTTGTACTCGTAATTTATTTTCTATATTCATTTTAATTTCAATTTCAGCGACTTCTTCTAACTTTCATAGTGCTTCAGGAGAATGTAGGCAACAAGGCTATGATATCATACCAATATCCGGGAACTTGCTCATACTAGGTCGCAGGCAAACAAGCACATTCGGGCATACAGGAAGTAATTTGTCGGGTCACTGCAAAAGGGTCAAACACGCACAACAGGCGAGAAATGAGCACACTGGGATATCATGGGGAGGGTGCGTCATTACTGGGACATTGCAAGGGTGTGTTACCACTGGATACGAAATTGTCCGCACATTCAATACATTCAAGTCCTCTGAACATTACCCAAAACACACAGGACACCTGATTGTGTGGAACTTTCCTTTTTTTCACGAGGCCACCATCTATTTCCAGCCTAACTGCTCACGATGGCGGTCTCCTGCGTTCTGAAGTTTATCTCTTTATTTCAATGAAAATATATACAATTACCCGTTATACTTGTTTGTATGCTTTGTATTATGGTTATTGTATAATATTATTAGACATTATTTGCTTTGTATGTAATACTTATGTAAAAATGTACAACCTTGTATTTGTTATTTGAACGCAGAAATAAAATCAATCAAACAAACAAACAAAACTGTCTATCGAAGTTGCCGAATACTTTATTTGGCAAGTGTTTACATTACTGAACATTGACAATACATATTCATTATATTCTAGATACTTTTTATTTCAAACTCTACAGTTGATTTTTTTAGGAAAGTGAAGCTTGTCCTTGTATCATTTATTCCCATCATTATAAATTCATTGGCACCATTAAAACATCAATAAAAAATGAACAGTGCTCATGAAACAAGAAGTGTTTTTAATTTCTTTAGATTTACAGTTCGCTTTCAATGGCTTCTTGAGTATGTAGCTTGTAGTCATTTGGAAACATCGAGGCAGAACAATCTCGAAACTAATTCATTTCATTTTACAATCCGAGGGTTATATTTCACAATTATGATTTTTGTTTGTCTGTTTGTGCATTAAACGGTTCTTATAACAACGAGGCTATTTTAGGAGTGCTTTTTTATCATAATTTTCAAAAGGTTAAAAGTGCATCTTTTTGCTCTTCAAAAGATTTGACTTTAATCCTCGTGAACCCTCTTTTCGATGTGCTTACCCTATAAGCGGAAGTCATAAAGAGAGTATGGGCCGCAAGTCATGCTATGTCTATAGCCGCTGACATTGCCAATAACCAAGCAAAAGGAAATAACTGGACATAATAGAGTCCAAACATTGACAACTTCAATTTCCAGGGTCTTCCCCTCGCAACAAGCTATAGAAATATGTTTCTAAAGGCAGAGGGGAGATGTTCGTCTAAGGGGGGAAGATATCAATTAATTATGTTCATTCTTAGGGGGTAGTAAAGCAAGAGGGTCATAAAACAAAGCAGTGTGTCCGCTAGTTTTTTTTTAATGAACGGTTTCTGTAGGCAAGGCATTTAGAATGACGAAGCAATTATTTCATTTCGTATAAATGTTCAAATAAATGAACTCGTTTTTTGTTTTTCATTTTGAAATTAATTCGTTGACTTCCGATCTTTAAAACACTCATTTTAATTCCCTAAACATCAAATTTACTTTTAAGAGCAACATTTTTTCTAATAACACACACATCTTGGATTAAAAAATAATTATGATTGGCATGTATTTTGCGTTTGAAATATTCTTACTTTTAAAGATATTTCTTTCTGTTTGGATGTTCAGAGCTGTACAAAATATAGTTCTTACCATTAACCATTAACAAAATATACCATTAACAAAAATAGTTTTTTGTAATCATACTGGAATAAATGATATAATATAATATAATAATTGTGTACGTGTATCAAATGTTTAATGTCATAATCATCTTCGTTAGTATGTCCCTTAGAGAAAATGTTTGTGTTAACCATAACCCAGGCCTCACATGCCAAAATTCGGTCAAATTATGAGTCGTTCGTTCGAATCGGAAAAGAGATATTCATCTGCCAATATCTCGCCTCACATAGCCCGAAACGAAGAAAAAGCAAAGAGAAGAGAACAATTTTCCTTCATCATTTCTTGGCGGTTCTTCCTCCTATTGTGATGTTTTTATATCTGAGTTGTATTGTTTTTTGTTGTTGTAGTATGATGTGGGCATGTGAAAGGAGAGAGCTAAAGAGAGAGAGAGAGAGAGAGAGAGAGAGAGAGTCATATAGAAGGAGTTAAGAATGCCGTCGTTTCCGAGCTGAAATCTAGAGGAAGCGCACACTCAGAAGCAGCCGCGTATTAATAGTAGTATGTGGAATAGAGGGGAGAGCTAGAAGACGAACTTGTCATGCATATAATGACCTAATGCCCTGTTTTCAGTTCCTGTCGCTTTTATTATAAGCAGACCCTGCGAAGTTTCAATCTGTAGGAAATCATTGGGAGAGAGACGAGGGAGGGAGAGTGTGGGGGATGGACTGAGGGGTAGTGAGAGGGAGTGGGGGAGGGAGAGAGAGAGAGAGAGAGAGAGAGGGTGGGGGGGCAGAGAAATATGCAGACAGAGAAATAAACAAATATGGTTGGTATATCAAATATCTGACAGAGAAAAAGAGAGTTGATTGTGTTTTGAAATCTTTATCGATATATCTTCTTGATCCATATTTCGATGTTCGGTAATTTTGAAAGAATAACAGAATCACTCATCTTTTAAGGTTATGAGGTACGCGTAAGAAGCGAAGAGTGTGGTGCACGAATAAATCTAATGGATCTAAGATTGGTTTTGATAGCAATAATAAATTTAAAAATCTAGATAAACTTTCGATACAAAAACTAAAGAATGGTCGAAGGGAAACAATAATTTTGAACGTCATATACAAACACTTTTTCTTTCGAAAAGTCAGAAAATATATTATCTAGATCGTAGTACTAGTTGTAAATGGGCGGGAAAATGTAGAGAATGATGGGGGGTAATTGATAAATAATTTCATTTTCGTAGAAATGAATTAAAATAATAGATATGGTTCAATAAAAATGAAAGACAAATTTAATAGAGGTAGACAGAAAACATCTTGAAAGAAGAACAGAGAGAGAAAGATAAAAAAATAAACAGGTACGGGCAATGGCAAAGTTCTCAAAAAGAGGAAATGAGAGAAGAAATGAGAGGGAAAATTAAGAAGAACAGAAAGTGAACAGCAATGAGAGAGAAAGAGTGGAGAGAGAAAAAGTGGAGAGAGAAGGCCTACTTTTTGTCCCTAGCCGGAAGCTATATGCTTCAGCACAGGCTTGCGTTGTTCTATGCCTCACTCGGCCCACATCCTCGCCGGCGCACTCGGGGGAGGATGAGGTACGTCCGAGCCTCAGCTTGCACGTCCTTTCCCTCGCGATGAGAAACATGGGTGTGATAGGGAGAGAGAGATGTATGATAAATTTTTTTAATCCTACACTGTCATGACTGTGAATTCAGTGACCACTGCAATGAAATGACATTCAAACTTATCCAGCAGTGTTAGGTTTTGATTCTGTTAAAGGTCTATAAGAATGAAAGACTTTTAAAGGATAAGAAAGGTTATATACGGTTTGTTGCAATTACAATAATATAACATATAATGCTCATTAATACTCCCGACAAAATATGGCTAAGCATTTTAATTTCATAATTATCATCGACTTGACTGAGATTTCAATTACTATTTACCACAAACTAAACCAATTTACCTCATTCAAACGTGCTAAACATCTTATAGTCCTGTCAAAAAAAGGAACTTGTATAATAAGAAATTGAGCACACGGTTATTAATTTTTCATTTTCGTCATTATCGGCAACGTTTTGTCCGAAAAAAGTACAAGAGCTGTATTATTAATGTTTAGGGAACAACGACTATGGAAGACATTTTGAATCACCTACACGCTACTGGTGAATGCTGTACCTCAAGATATATCATTTACTCGCTCTTATGATAACTATAAGAATATAGGGCACAGACTCTTTGTGCCAAATTTGGTAGTAATGGACCAGAAACATGAGAAAAGAAAGTTTTTAACAGAAACCTTGGAAACGACAGCCATAGAGATTATCATCTTGATCAAAACCCGTCAATATTTTGACAAAGCATTTCCGCTCTGCTGTCTTGCCACAATGAATGTGTAACGGAGTATAAGCCCTCGAATCCGGATTTTTACCTATTTTTAGACCATATGAAAACCTTGATATATCAACCTGACATTTACCACTGATTTCATATATTAATGCTTCGTCAATAAAACATATAGGCCTATATATCTTTCTGTTTCACAGGTATTCCCTTTTAAGAAATCCAAAAATACCCAAGGACTTCTGTCAAATGCAACTGATACAGCAATAGTATACATGCTTAGTTATATCCGTATTGACTTTATGTCTATTCCACCAGTACATGAAGATGTATTTCTGCTTTTTTGCTTGGTTCGTTTGACTGTTTGGAATATTTTCGACATCCCATACATTGTTTTGCTACGCTAGTATAATCATAACTTCATTTTCTAGATGATGAATTTATCCAGTTCTAAGAGTTTAAACGCTTACCATTTTCATCTTAAGTTAAACCACTTCATTGGAATCAATATTTATTGAAAGATTTCGTATTAAGATCTTGTGAAATTTGTAGATACGTCGTACCGTGGGATTAAAAGCAATGCTTGTATGTTTTGACCGTAGGCTATATACAAAAGGAAAGTACCACGTAACCATGGTCTATCTGTCTATCTGCGTGAATTAGATTCATTAAGCTAATTAGCATAATTAAGACGGTGGCAAGCTGATCGGATGATAGACCTTCCTTTTTACGCAGACGACCGCAACGAGTGGCCCATTCGATCCCTCTTGGCGCCAAAACTTACCCGCTGCCCCCGTTTAATGTCACCCACTGAATTAAGCCCCACTCGCGCACCAAAGTGCGATTGTTTACACATATTCACTGATTACGTGTCTTAATTAGCGCTCCAGTCGATTGCTAGCCCTCAGCTAAGTATGTTTTATTAGTATATCACTGTCTCCAATCTTTACAGCCAGTACCGTCTGATGGGTATTATATTGAACGACGTTGGTCATTAAGGGAAGACCGCAGTGAAACGTTTGTAAGGGAGGTTTGTTAGTGGATGTATTTCCTCGCCAGACCTCCCCTCACGTCTTCAATCAAATCACGGTGGTTCGAGATCCCTATCCCCTTCTAGATTAGCATCACGGATGATTGTCGGATAAATACGCGATTATTTCAACTTCTCTGCAATCGTATTTTATTATAATTTACTAAAGCATAATTATCGCTTTTATAAAGCGCTGCTGTCAATTTAGATACCATTTGAATAATTAACACAATTTGGTACAGTGGTATTTTTGGAGGTACAATAATATTATTTTTTTCGTGATTATTGTGAACCAATTTTTTAATGTAATAAAAAATAAAAAAAATCATACAATGAATATTTAATCAATACGACCGAAAATCGATGGATTAAAGAATAAACATGCAGCGTTTGAGTTTAAAAAAAAATTGGAGCATATCATTTTTTCCATCCTTGAAGGGATTTTTCTTGCTAAGTGTTACCATCTGGTAAAGTAAGGGTACCTCAGCTGGGTTCCTAAATCTGAAAGAGCGTTTGAACGATGGAACCCGATTAGAAATTGCCTTGAAAGCAGCCATTACAACGGCAATCAAACGTGGAAGACTAACTTAGGAGCGAGAGAGAGAGAGAGAGAGAGAGAGAGAGAGAGAGAGAGAGAGAGAGAGAGAGAGAGAGGGGGAGAAGTATGGAATAAACCGACTCCAACGTTTTTCAGCAATGAGACATATATATAAAACTGCAAAGGTGGGGAAACACAACAATATCATTGACAAATGAGAGAGAGAAAAGACTGTTTAATCAGCACAACTCGGCGACCATGAGAATCTGAGAGAAATCGGGCCGTGCCGCCCTTTTATTTATTGAATTAGTCAACTGCAATTTACACCTTGTAGATATGTCTGGCGCCTTCCATTTACCTTCGCGTAAGGTAACAGATCATGCTGATACGGGAATGCCTACTTCGTGGTGATCAAACACAGAGGTGAGAAAGAGGGAGGGAGAGAGAGAGAGAGAGAGAGAGAAAGGGAGAGAGAGAGAGAGAGAGAGAGAGAGAGAGAGAGAGAGAGAGAAAGAAAGAAAGAAAGAGAGAGAGAGAGCACTTTACATAGGTAGTCAGGCCAATAGTCTGAGGAGCGAATGAAACATACGTAACTGAATCATTAATATTGAAACCATGAATACCACATAACCAACAACCTTCATGTGTTTTTTTCTTTATATTGCTTTAAATTTTCTGGAGTGCAAAGATCAAACATTCAATATTTGCCAATGCACATTGTAGGCGTACAGGCGTCTGTGTCCTTCCGATCTATTTAAAACTAATCGCTCAAGCATAGAGACCATTTTTTAGTTCTACAATAAATTGCAGATTGTGCTTACTTTCTATCTTCTTTCAATGATAATTCTGAGAAATTTGTATCAAACCAGAATACAGGACCACCTCCCACCTGTTGCGTTCTTT
>CP137672.1:8316034-8441510 GCA_037976565.1 Mesocentrotus franciscanus | reverse complement strand
TCAATTGGAGACTTAGGGATACTTGTAGGGGTTGGTAGCAGTTTTACACATAATATTATAACTATTTTTATCAATCCTTCGGTAACACCCATAACACTGCGTACTATATATACCTCATCAATGAAAAGCAAGACTATTCCGTTGTGCTCTTACGCAAAAATAAGGAATCCTGGAGGCCCGAATTAACACAACTGAATTATCCCGAAAAAACCATGGTGTGAAATGCCACTAACAAGGGGCCTTTTGCACAGAATCCAATCACAATCCGTCAGTCGTCACTCAGTTTACTTGCTGGGTTGTTTGTTTGTTTGTTTTGTTGTGTTTAATATTAATATGTAATTCATTCCGTCGATCGATTTCCTCCCGACCAAAGTTCAACTAAATAATAGACTCAGTTCTGTGAAGAGCCCCCTGTTCCGTACACAAAACAACAACAACAACAAACAAAGAACATACCCTGTGTTTTTATTGACCTTTGATGTCAGTAGATGATCAAGTTCGTTTCATTCTCAGTTACTGGGCACCAATTGATTAACAGTTGGGGCGTAATTACTACTACGGAAATAATCGCAAACACATATCTTTTGACTTGCTGGCGCCTGCAGTGACTTTTTATAACTAATTAGTGCTTATCTTTGGTGTATAGCCAGAAGGGTAGGGGCCCAGGACATACGGTCCTCTTCCTTGCAACTTATATAATTAATCCATTCAGTTTTCATCAGAAATGGGCAAAATGTACTAACAAGTTTTTAACCAGTAGAGAAAAGGATAATGGTTATTGACCAATACATCATTTCACATGTTGACAAAAAAAAAGAATTTTGCAATATATAATCGTTTCTACGATGGAATCACTTACACATTAATGGAAGGGGCTACCCATGCATGGCTTGATCAAAAGTTTTCAAAAAGGGTTTCAAAATAAGTTTATAGGAAGAAAAATTAAACCAAATATTTTATACATCATAACCTGTTTCCTCCACATGCAAGTTTTCTTTCATAATTGTCATATCAGATTGTTGATGTTCTAAAATTTAGCTCAATATTTTACCCCGCTAGGTATATATAAATACTGTTTAGAACCTCTTATTTTTATGACCGCAATATTAATAAATACATAACTATAAATAAATTATAACTTGCCTCCTGGTGCATTAAAAAAACAGTCAACTGCGAAACTCCACAGAACTGCAAATCGCCACATTCGGACTCATGAGTTTTTCGAACGTAGGGGGCGCACAACCCTCCTGTATGTTCGTCCTTGCAGCATGCGAGGTGAGTGAAGATATATCCACTCATTATTCTACGAATGGTAGAATAAGTAGAGAGAGAGTGTGTGTGGGCGTGTGTGCGTGTGTGTGTGTGTGCGTGTGTGTGTGTGTGTGTGTGTGAGAGAGAGAGAGAATATACAGAGAGAGAGAGGGGGAGGGATAGAGAGAGAGAGAGAAAAAAAAAGAGAAGAGATACAGAAAGAGAAGAGATACAGAAAGAGGGGAGGGAGAGAGAGAGAGAGAGGGGGGAGAGATGAGGGGGAGAGACGAGGGCGAGACCACTCCTTTTTCATGTTCATTCTATGCAATAGCATTTCCTCGCTCTTCCATCTAACTACCAACCCCTACCCATCCATAAAAGTCATGGAAATATTTAAAAGAAGAAGAAAAGAATGAAGAAAAAAATGTAAGGATATTTATGGGGTTTTAGAATATGAATGCAAAACCGGGAATTTTAGAGATCAGAGGGTGGAGCGATAGAGAGACAGAGAGAGAGAGAGAGAGAGAGAGAGAGAGAGAGAGAGAGAGAGAGGGAGAGAGAGCGGGAGGGGAGAGAAGAAGATATTGATATAAGCAAAGAGCAAATTGAAGCAAAATTGAAGCAAAATCGATAAAGGAAAGCAATGAGAATGTGGAAAATCTTTTTATTTAATTACTCTCTGAAAAGAAAGGATAATCATCATAACCTGGATTAAAAATAATATGAATTTTTAATTTAATTACCTGTTGTTTGACATACGATATCCCCTTTAATACTACTTGTTGATCAACCTTTGAATAAAAATCTCATTTGCTCAAAGTAAACAAAGAGATCAATATATCATATCAAACACAAATGCCACGGGACTGAAAAATTTTCTCCAGACTTTACATCAGGTTAACAAATTTCAGGCTAATTCTACAAGATTTAAAATGAAGCGGTGGAATATTTTTGTCGGACTGTGTAGCCGACCCGCCTGGACTACAGGTAGTTAAGCTGGGTCACAATTTGCATTTTGATTAGGAATACGAGGACGAAAGTAAAGGCGGTGAGGTCCTTAATGAAAAATAGTTTACTTTTTGGAAGAACACAGTGATCATATCATGCTGATTGATTATTTAAAAAAAATCCTTCCTTACTGTCCTGATGAGAATTGTCTATCATGCTTTGAAAAATAAATTTAAAAAAATACTTTTTATGTACTACATTATTTCCATCCTTTTCTTTAAAAAAAAAATCAAATTCAATGCTTTTGCTTTGTTTCTGTTTCTTGTAAATGTATATCAAACAGTAAAACAAATAAAGTAACAAAATCACCCGTGATTAAAATTTTAGAACAAAGTTAACATCATCATGCAAATGATTTTGGTTTTACTTTTATCTTTTTCTCCAATGGTAGATGGGAAAAAGTTGACAATTTTTCAATAAAAAATGCCTTGTTATAAAATTAGGAAGCTTAGTGGGTGAGATTATCAAAAACAAATTATTTTGCTGTAACTGAAGATGTTTGATGTTCGCATGGTCGGCATTTAAATTAAAGACAAGTCAGAACAAAATCCTCAAACTAATAGGGAATTGAATCGGCACCATCTACCGCAATTCGGGCAACGACTATACCACCGGGCCATTTCTTGTCTATTGCATAAACAAGATGCACACAGAAATAAATATATTTCATCTTAAATCTGACTCATCATTATTTGTAGTCCACATGCAGTATGGCCGTGGCTATAAACGGTAGGCTATGCGAGATATCGTCTATATTTTGCAGAAGTCACTTGACCTTGCGTTATTGAAATACAGCATCGTCAAAAAAATAGTGTATCAAACGATTAGCTCATATGACGTCTATAAAATACAGTTTGCTCAAATTAGGAAGGTCGACGAATACATTATAGTTCTGTTTGATCGTCAAACCCTAAAATGAATAAGCACACATCAAAAAGTGTTAATACACCCATTAGGCTAGATGTAATGTGAATAGGAGCTGCTATAAAACCATCAACTCCAACACTATGAGCGATTTAATTATTGACTTGACGGTATTATTGCGGTTGTTTTACACCTCTTTAGTCATCATCGATATTGTACACTCGAAATCAATGAAATAGTGTCAAATATAGGAGGGCCGAAGGTCGAATATTCGGGGGCATTGTTGTTTGCACGATTATATGCAAAGATGTATGAAATGAAGGAGCTACATAGAAGGTAGATGAAATAGTATTTAGAATGAAAGTTGGATGACATTGTAGGCTGTTGACGTTAATTGTTTGAGGTATTTAAAGGTACTATGTCCCATTTGCAGGCCAAAAAATGAAAAGGTTAAATTCCAACGGCATTTGAAAGACAATACTAATTTAGAACTTCCCTAAAAAAAAGTAGGCTTGAAAATGTCTTTAAGTGGGAAAATAACGACTATTAGTTGTCGAATCGACTTAGGAGCTATAGAGCCAGTAAGTAATAGTCTGATTTTTCAGACCATTGTACCGAATGGTCGTACGTTTTATGCTGCGCAAAGATTCAATCAGTTTAATTTTGGCCATTACAAGAAGTGGGTTATTGATGTAGACAAATGCTCATGTACCCTTTACAGCTCATTTTATGTATGTTATTACCAAAGATGAAAAAGCCAGTCAGTCACTCAATAGTGTCTGACAGTGAAGTCTAGCAAGTAAACGGGTTTCCTTGCATAATTTGAATATTAGGACACTGCTAACGTTTAAATTTCACAGATAGGACATACATGACATATTCATAATTCCTGCAAAGTTCTACAGAATTTGATGTTGGCTGCAAAAGGGACATAGTATCTTTAAGGAGTATAGGCATCTGAGGTCTTGAGCACTGGAGGAGGAACGTGTGGTAAAGGCAATAGTCTTCTTCTTCTACTTTTTCTTCTTCTTCCTCTTTTCTTCTTTTTCTTTTTCTTAATATTTTCTTCTCCTTATTCTTCTTCTTCTTCTTCTTCTTCTTCTTCTTCTTCTTCTTCTTCTTCTCCTCCTCCTTATTCTTCTTCTTCTTCTTCTTCTTCTTCTTCTTCTTCTTCTTCTTCTTCTTCTTCTTCCTCCTCTTCTTCTTTGACTTCTTCTTCGTCTTCTTCTTCTTTCAAGTTTACTTGCTTTGCTATTAAAACGATGAATTTTAATGTTATAACCTTGATTATGAATCGTTATCCTCCAGGTACAATTTCACAACGAGGATTTGTGTTCCCCTCAGCCTCCAGTTGTAGCTCCAGTATTTTAAAAGTGTGTGCGCGTCGAAATGTGTGTGTCGGAGAGGATGGGGGAGGGAAGGGAAAAAAATTAGACCATTCGGAATCGCGTCATATATTATGTGTGGCATGAAAACTAATGTTTGTGAACAATGTCCTCTGGTCATGTGTTTATTTCCCAACATACAATCGGTCACTGATACTTGATGTAACATTAAAGACACATCTCAAAGAAAATAAAACATCTTGCCTTTGGCTTCTATAACCCACGCGGATAAGGCTGTCACGTCACTCGCATTTTAAACATCGCCCTTCAGCCTAATTTCAAGCATGGTTTTTTTACTCCAGTTCGAACAAATCTAAGTCAAATGTGAATCGGTAATTAATACATTTGAAGTTCGAAAATGTATATTTGATTTCCCGCCAAAGTATATATTATCCAATGACAGGTTCGGATGACAAGTTTGAATATGTGGAGCTCCTTTCAAAGAAAAGCAAAACCAGCGCCTGTAGAAGAGGTTAAATATATTAAAGGTTGCATGCCTTTCAAATCTGGGGAGTAAATCATGATGGTCACGTTAAGCCAGTAAGTTTTAGCTTAATTTCCTAAGATGTCAATTAACCGAGATTTAGTTTAGATGAAAGACAGTCAACCGATTTTGTTTTCTACATCAAATGTACTAATAACCTAGATTTTGTTCCGATAAAAAGTATGTCTATCTCGTTTTATTTTTTAAAAGTTTGTTTTTCTTTCTGTTTTCTGGTGAACTTCAATGCAAAACTAGCAAACCGATGGAGACATTGTCGTCAACATAATTTTGGCAGAATTGTTCTTCATGATCTACTGAGATGTAGTCATTGAACTGAATCAATAAACCTGCAAATCTTTGGGCACAAAATGGCGCCAGATATGAATTCAGGGAAGTTAAGAACAAGAAGAAGATAGAGTATGAGAGAAGCTGAAGAAAGAGAAGAAATGAAGAAAAAATAAGAATAAAAGGGCCCAAAGGATGAAAGAAAGGAAAAGTAAAAGGGGAAGAGAGAAAAAAATACTCAAAATAAGTAAAATACGCTACGAAGAAGATAAAAATAAGGCTCATTAAGAAATTCATTAGAAGAACAAAGGAAAGGAGAAAGACGAAAATGATGAAGAAGAAGGTGAAGAAGAAGAAGAAGAAGATGACGGAGAAGATAAAGAGGAAGAAGAAGAAGTAAAAGAATAAAAAGAAAAAGAGTAAAGAAAAGAAGAAGAATGAGAAGAAAAGAGGAAGAAGAAGGAGACGAAAAAGAAGGAGACGAAAAAGAAAAAGGAGAAAAAGTAGAATAAGGAAACAAATAGTAGAAATGATTATAATTAATTTTATTTTTTTCCTCCATTTTTTGGACCCTCCGACAGGCCATTTTATTGAAAATCAATCTCTGAATAACATATTTGTATACATGTACAAATAAATATCATATAATACTTCAGAATAAGATATACATAATGAATATCAACCATAATAAGCGATTACTGAAACCGTAGCATATTGATAATAATAATATGATAATAATAATATTGTATATACAGAACATAGATCTAAAAAAAACAAAAAAAAACAATGCAACATCATGACTGAAAATGATTTGGGAAATTCAATAAAATAATACTAAACGACCAAAATCCTTTCAAAATTTATCAATGTTTAACCAGTCAGTCAAACGACTCCAAATCAATTTGGTCACGTTACAGGAGTAAAAAAAAAAGCACCATATCTTCTATTTCTCTTCCACAAAGGGAACAGTTCTTATTTAGAATTATTTTAATTATCACAAGTTCTTTATTCAAATATAGTATCCTATTTAAAAATCTGTACTGAAAGTACCGAACTGCTGTATGCATTGTACAGCGAAACATAACCCTGAAATAATATTGCATATATTTATCATCAAATAATAGACCATCTGCATGCCATCTATTACATAATACATTAAAATGATCGTCCTTTTCTTTTAACATGATTTGATATATGTGTCTACATCCTTTTTTATCTTTCAGCAAGCATGAAATATATGCAGGGCATAATGGTCCATTTACTTTCATATTACAACTTTCCAATTGGGACTTGTATTTGCATTTAATGATTTGACAAAGTGCATAATATTAATAACGAAGAAACTGTATTTTGATTGAAAACCTTTTTTCACACTCTTCTCTTACTAAAATATGTCCTTGATCATCTAATAAATCGTTTTTTGACCTTTATCCCACCAGTCTTTTAAAAATATACCCTTTCCTCCAATTTTCATTTTTTAATTATACAAAATAGGAATAGCTTGCCAAAAAGGAGTAGTACACTGCAGGCGCGGATCCAGGATTTCTTAGAGGGGGGCAATTTTTTTTTGCTCCCGCAAATTTGAAAATCGCGCCGGCCGAAAATTCGCTCAGTAGGGGGTAGTGAGCACTATTTTTTTTTGTTTTGAAAATCGCGCCGGCCGGCACTATTTTGTTTTGCCCACGTGCCCCTGCCCCTGGATCCGCCACTGCACTGAACATGGCGGACAAAATAAGCTAGTATTTGGTCAAGTTCTTTCCAAAAACAATTTCTTAGCGTAAATGATTGACTTAATCAAACACAAATTGACAACTGTGTGACGTATTTTGCGAGCTCCCCTCTCAATTTCTCTGTAGTAAACAAAAATAAGAAATTTATATTTTCCCTAAAGAAAATTTTCGATCATACGTGCACCCTAAATATAATTATTACAAATAAGTTACCTAACACGCCCTGTATGGACAAATCTATTCCGTGTTCAATAACGAAGAACCTGAAAAATATATTAAATCTTATGTACAGAGCAAATGGAAGGGGAGCTCGCAAGATACGTCACAGAGTTGCCAACTTGTATTGAATGATAGCAACTTCAAAATTTCACAACTTTCTTATTCTTTATCGGAATTTGCTCGAACTTTCACTAACCTGTTTCTCTCATTTTTCTGTTTTTATGAAAAACATTTTAATATTATGGCGGCCTTCACCTATCAGGGCGGCCTTCACCTATAAATGGATAGTATAACATGATCATTACAAATTCAATCCATGTTTTCAAATAGATTTCCCAATAAATTTGGGGATTCTGCTTCATACCATTGGATTATCATAGTAACTTTCAATTTAAAAAAATAAATTTAAAAAAGATGTACTTATTGAATATTTAATGCCACCCCTTTATATTAAAAACAAAAAAGTTACAACTAGTCGTATCTCTCTCTTTAATCAATCGTAGCTTTGTGATATATCTAAACGAGTAGCCATATTTTAGAGAAATATACAATTAAGTGCAATAAAATGGATATTTTTACGATTGATTCTAAAAGGTATTTTTTAATGTTAATGTGAAAGTGGCCTGGTCATATAATTCTAATGTGAATGGAACTGTTTTCTGAAGCTTGAATATGTAGAAAAAAAGAAACAGAAAAAAGTTGGTTATTGGAATCATCAACATTATAACTAATTGACAAAATATTGATCGAAACCATGAACAATAATTAAAAACACTGCTCACGCATATTATGAGTACACGGAACTCCACAGACGTGTTGCATTAGAATTTGGGCCAATGTTTTAACTATTAAAATACAGCCATATGTTGCAATCATAATCATAGGACATTGTTACTAAGATTCTTCTACATGGGAATAAAACATGAGGAAAAAAAGAAATTGGAAAGCTAACATGTTATCATGATTATATTTTCACCTGTATTTCCGAGAACCCAACTTCCTCTTTCATGTGACAAAACGATTTCCCAAACTCTAAAAACTCTATCCTCCTTAAAGGTACTATGTCCCATTTGCAGCCCCCCCCCAAACAAAAAAATGAAAAGGTTAAATTCCAACGGCATTTAAAAGATAATACTAACTTAGAACTTCCCTCAAAACAAAAGGGCTTGAAAATGTTTTTTGTGGGAAAATAACGACCGTTAGTTGTCGAATCGAATTTAGCGATCGCGGTCGTTTAATTAATAATAATAATAATATTCAGCTTTTATATAGCGCTTAATACATCTCGGACGTCTCTAAGCGCTTTACAGATATAGTATTACCCCGGTTATTTGATTCAGTGCTTGCCCGCACACACTGTGTGCACAATCTCCACTCCCTGGGGAGCATTCCAGCCAGGCGCTACTTGACGCTCAAAAACTGTTTGACCAACAATGACGGTCGCATCCTACCGGGTACCCATTTAACATCTGGGTGGAGAGTAGCAAGTGTAGGTTAATATCTTCCCAAAGGATATTAGTGCCGTGTCTCATTTTCAGACCCTTGTACCGAATGGTCGTACGTTTTGTGCTGCGCAAAGATTCAATCTGTTTAATTTTCGCCATTACAAGAAGTGGGTTATTGATGTAGACAAATGCTCATGTACCCTTACAGCTCATTTTATGTATGTTATTACCAAAGAAAAATAGAAGTCAGTCAGTCACGCAATGGTGTCTGACAGTGAAGTCTCGAAAGTAAACGGGTTCCTTGCATAATTTGAATACTAGGACACTGCTAACGTTTACATTTTAAAGATACGACATACGTGACATATTCATAATTCCTGCAAAGTTCTACGGAATTTGATGTTGGCTGCAAAAAGGATATACTACCTTAAAAAAATGACTGCGGTTTTCTCTGTTAGACTGCCCTGTTCTCAATGAGATTTAGTAAACTGTGCCAAGAGACGCGGTTTCACTCATTCTTAATGAGAGCAGTTAAAAAAAACCCCCATCATATTCGGATATTTAGAGCTCATGCATCGTGTCCTTATGCCCGTCATTTATTTTGACGTAGCACTGCGTCATCGAGTACTGCCGTCTTTGGACAATACGAACAATACAGTGAAATACTGGTATATGGTTAAGTACCTATAGTATAGAACAGAAATGAATTGATTTTAATTCAGTTGCCTTCAGAGTATGTAGACTTTACCATCAGCACAGGTACTAATGCAATCGAATTCAATAAGCATATTGTCGCGATATTGCACCAGTGGCATTACCTTATAGGCTTCAGTTTTAATCGTGTGAAATAAAACTATGAATAACCTTTTAATCTGAAATATTCACAACATATTATTTGTAAGAATTTTGTTCCAAAACATTCATTATCCATAAGGCTAAGTTCCGAGAAAAACAGGGATGTTTTATTCTTCTATTTTGCAATATCTTAGTACATTGGGAAATGAAATTTGTTCTTAAGGTACAACTGTCTATTTTGATTATATAACGACTGTAAATATTTAGGTGTCTTCTTTTTTCAATGATCAACTATTTCAAAAAAAAATCTGAGTATGCAGGCTGCTATGGTACGGAAATCTTGATGTACCATTCGTATAATGCCCACAATGCAGCAACCATATTCTATTGTCTATGCGAAGGCCAGTGCGCAATCACACGTGACTGTCATGCCGCTTAATGATTGGTCAGTTCCCTGAGAAGGGTATTGTTATAGGAATCTAGTATGTTTTGGAAACTGAAATGGATGTAACATGTATTGAACAGATTTTCAAGAAATGGCCTTTTCCATAAGAAATTATGCAGGTACTGGAAAATGCTCACATAATTTTCACATTTTAACAATGCATTCGACATTGCATTATTGTTAGCCCAATCATTTACTCCATTCAAGTTGTTGTTTTCGTTTAATCATATTTATATGAATTAACATTATATCAAGTGACATGGATATTCAAACGAGACACAATATTTACGAAGCACGCCGATGTTCAATATCATTATGTTTGAGATTTTTAAGTGATTTCAGTGGCATTTTCAAGACGCATATTTTCAGCATGGATTTGCGCGAGCTTTCTACGAGCTTTTGAAGCGAGTCACGCCACCAGTAATTGGTGTTGGTCTCCTAAGATAACTTTCCTCATCTAATATTCATGAGATCGGAAAGTTTTAATGAAAACGGTATTAAGAGACTTCTGGGGACACTTCGGGAGCTGGTACTGGAAAAAAAAAATCGCCCAGAGGATGGATGGTTGTCAGGCGTGCAACAACGAAGGATATCTGAAACGACTCTAAGCCAATATTCAACGAATCTCTTTGCTATATATCAGGAGTTTGATATGAAAGAGGTTTCGTGAGACTTAAAGCAAATGCTCTCAAAAGCGCCATTACTTGATCTAGTTTAAACGAATCTCTTGCCGTCCGCGTGTGATCCTTTCTTGCTTCTTTATCAGAATTCATGGTTCGAATACTGTCGTCTTTTGATGAGTACAGGTCGACTCTGCCAGATCTTTTAAAGCTCCAATGATCCCTTTAGAAGTGATATGCATTTTCAGTTTGAAGGAAAACGCCCAGAAAAAGTGTCACAGCATGAAGTGTAGCATTAACGAAGAATATATTATTAAAAAGGACCAGTAGGGTGGCTAGGGCCTATAATCAATTTGTGGGCGATCCTTTTTTCTTCTTCTTAATGATTGTGATTTCAGTTTAATATTCATATGTATCTTACCGTTGACTATATATAATAAAAGGAAGACTTTCGCATCCAAATGCAAATGTTTAAATTAAATTTGATTAATTTTCATTTCATTTGGTTATTTTTTAAAGTGTAAAGTTTTTTTTTTAAATGAAGGGAAAAGAAACCTTTTATTGTATATGGCCGTGGTATACATTACCTCTGTACCCAATTGTAATGTGAGTAGGCGTTTAAATAATAAACATAAAAAGAATCAAGAAAGAGCGATTAAGAAAGAGAGAGAGAGAGAGAGAGAGAGAGTAAGAGTGAGAGAGAGAGAGGGAGACGAGAGTATTAAAGAAAGAAAGAGATAGAGAGAGAGAGAAAAAGAGATAGTGAGAGAGGGAGACGAGAGTAAGAGAGAGAGAGAGAGAGAGAGAGAGATATGGGTGGGAATAGAAGCTTGACATGGAAACTATACGTGCATTGGTACGGCAGTAGAAGAACTATGAATTTAAAAAATCATACATTCAACTGCTATAAAAAAAAATATATATAAAAAAAACTTTCCGCCTTGCACTTCTGGCGGGCTTGCTATTTGTTATACATGCAGCGCACATCCTAAAAGTGCGTTTATATCTACTCGAGTGATTGTGCAATTACACCAAACACAACATAAATGTAACTAAATCCATTTGGAGGTTCAGCCAAATTTGCCGGGTATTACGGCGACGTATATTTTTGTTTCCACCGGCGAAAAAAGTTCACCTGCCTTTTTGGAATAAGTTAAGTTAAAGCAAATGCCACCAATCTGAGAAATATTGTAGCCTTCCCGGTTGCGAATTATGTCAAAGAATGCGCGGCAGGGTCATGGGAGCCGAGGCGAATACACGAGTATGAACATTTTAATTCATGTTTGCTGGACGAATACACAATGCAGCTTCCAGTCCTACGCAAGAAGATGTATAGGCCCTGTTCATTAGAAGTCGTCGATGTTGTGTTTTCGGTACATTATCAGCTGCCTTACAGACGGTTGTATACCGACAAGGAAGATAAAACAACAATCAATCGTAAGGCAGTATGAATTTACTTCTAATCCTTGTAAGTTTGTCAGGTACTTACACCTTGGAGTGTTTTAAAGGAAGGTGGCGTCAGGCAAATGCCGTGACAATGTAACTGTCGTCATTTATCTCTATATTACTACTACTTCTTGTGATATATATGTATATATATCACCATTTTCATTCTGACCAGTCAATGATCACTACCATCCTCATCACAGTAATCAGTCCTCCTCCTCCTCCTCCTCATCATCATCACCATCTTCCTCATCATAATTATTCTTCGTCGTATAGCCGTTATTTTCGACATAATTTATGCATAATATCGTACTACGCCAGTCATTTTGTATCAGGATATGAAAGACTCCTCTAACAGCACGTCACCGTAGCCTAGTGTTTTTAATGTGAACAGGGGCTTCTGTATGTTGCGAGGGATTGATTGTACATAGTGCGGACACGCATGCCTACCAAACCCGGCGCCATCACCACAGATTGTCCGCCCTGACGAATCGGCGAATTAAGCGACCATATCGCAATCCCACCAACCCCCATTCATAAAAGGTCTCGTCTGGCAACCCATGCCAGCCAGTAGTGCAGTCGGATTTACCCCAAATAACATTTCGTTAGTGGCAGAAACAAGCGCATTAATTTCTTGGCAGAAACATTTCGAGAGATTTAAGCGTGATAGCTCTTGACCGCGTAATAACTTTGCAAAGCCTTTTTCTAGTTATCCTCCAGTAAGATATAAACATATCTGCCGAGATATTACACACAAGTGGATACAAGTAAGCTCATTCATTTGGCGGAAAACGTTGACAATTTGAATCGATTGATTCAAGAGTAGTATTATGTGAAAAGCTTGGTGTTTGCTCAATCCGTTTCGGAACACAGCATTTTGATCAATCAATGTGCGGCTGAATTTGACTGGTACAGGGTGATTTATAAATGAACTTGGTTTGAGATTGAAAGAGAGAAAAAATATGGGAGCTCAGGGTATGAAGGGAGTGAGAGAAAAGGTGGATGAATCTACAAAGGTCTAAAAGATACAAATTGAATTCAAAGCGAGAAATGAAATCATATTTAAATGGATATTTCGCAAATTGGGTACCACTTGCGGTTTTGTTTAGGGGGTATTAGGGTTGGGGACCGGATGCGGGTCATGACGATGTAGAGTGGGATGAGAGACGGGAAGCTGGCGGGTTTAGTGTCGACCCATTAATGGGTGATACACCAATCTCCAGCGGTAGATAGATGGGTGTAGACGACCCCATTAGATCAGACGAAAGTAAGAAATATTCAAAGAAGGTACCAATCAACGAAATAGCGAGGCCATCGTATTATCCTTGTCCCTCCTATCTTTCAATTCTCATTCCAATTTGTCAGGATCACTGTTGTCACTATGTTAATAGTTACCTCTCAAATAAACTCTCTTTCTCTCTCTCTCTCTTTCATCTAATTTTCAATCTATTTCGTGATTTTAAATCATATATTCCTTTCTTCTTCCAAGTTTTGTTATAATCCTCCTCTCTTTTATTTATCGCTTCTCAGTGTTTCAGTCATTTCACGTATACTGTTCATTATATCTTTTCTTCATCTGCTGTTTTTTTCCTGTTGATATAAATCAATTTTATTCTTCAGATGAATATATATATATATTAAATATATTTATGTATGTATGTACTGACTTTTTTAATATCTTATTTTCATTTTGTTTTTACAGGAACACTTAATTGAAGGGAGCGAGGGAGATAAAGAAAGAGAGAAATGGATAGAAAGAGATAGGGAAAGAGAGAGAGCGAGATGCACAGGGAGAGAGAGAGAGAGGGTGAGAGAGAGAGAGAGAGAGAGACGAACAGAGAGGCAGACAGACAGACAGAGTGACAGAGCAAGACGGTATTTTCTTTTCAGGAGGTCAGGTGTTTGTATAAGTAAGGAAGTATATTATGTCTGTTTTGAACAATATCTGCACTAGGTGAGCTAGAATTAGAAATAAAATATTACGTAAAAATATCAAGAGAGGAAGAGAGAGGAAGAGAGAGAGAGGAAGAGAGAGGAAGAGAGAGAGAGAGAGGGAGATAGAGAGAGAGAGGGAGAGAGAGAGAGAGAGAGAGGGAGAGGGAGAGGAAGGGATGGTGAGAGGGAGGGAGAGAGAGAGAAACGGATATAGGACATGGATAAAGAGGAGGGGAGGGACACATACATTTAGATGAATCAGGGAGAGAACAAAATGTATCATAGGTCAGATGTAAGCAAGTCATGGCAATCGATTAGGAGCGAGTGAATGGGAGAGGTCGAGATGGAGACGAGGATGAGAAGATGAGAGTATTATCTTAGATAGTAAAGCAGCCACAATCCAAGGTAATATCCATTCATATCAAAGAACAAGGCTAACTCCGATAAGACAACGACTTCATTATATCCTCAAGATGTGGCCGCCTCTTATCTCTCTCACATCTCCTATTTTCGAATTGTCTGATTGCATTGAAGATCTCTCGCAGGCACAATTGCTCTTAAGAAACGACCGGTTCTATTTTGCGCGCCATTCCTTTTTTTCTTCTATTTTCAGTATCACGATCATTTTTCTAGAAGATAGAGATGAAAGCCGTTGGATTCATCTCCTCTCTATTCAAGAATTGGCGGATTTTTGTTGTTTCAAGTGTCGCGATGAGAATGGAGAGAAGCTTTTCACGACAAATCTATTCGATTCGATAAACTGGCAGACGACACGACGTGCAGAAATGGATGACACTTATGGGCAAAAAATAAGAGCGCGAAAACGGTTGAGGCGCTTTTTTCGGTGGCATCGTGGCATCTTTGCAGCGCTTCGCATTATCTTGCCGATTGGTCGGGGGAAAATGATACCAATCTACGGGATTCTAAGATATGATATGCCACATTGTCGCTGGATTTGTTCTTTTATTTCTAGATCAAGAATACAAGAATCCTTAGTAATCCCACAGGGATGTTCTTCTACATTAAGACGAAGAAAAATGTTTTGCTTGCTTATCAGTTGGTTCTCAAGGTGATAGCTCTCATCCTAAAAATTTAGAGCTTGATTTTAAAACACCGCTCTGGGTTTCTACTGCGACGAAGAATGTTATTAAGAATCGCTTCCATTACTACCGATTTGCGTCGAATTGTCTCGGGAATTCAAATTCGATTCTTGATAGGCTTACAATACGGCGACAGAATACGGAAACGGAAAAAAGAAAATGTTTCTCCTTCTGTCGGTTTATTTGTATTTCTTTAAGTGGTCCAAATTAAATTGCATAATGTCGGAGCTCGTTCCACTTGGAAATAAAATATGAGTGTTCGTGTATCTTATTACCCATTTCTTTCAATGTCCTTTGTCTTGGGAAGATTCTGCATTCGCGAGGGAAAAGTAATAAGTGAAGAAAAGGAATATTAGCAAATCAGTTACTCTTATTAATAGTGGTACCAATACTGCTACTACAAACAGTCGGAATATTTGTTTCTTACCACTTTTCTTGAATTGATTATGAGACAAATTACTACTACTAGGCCTACTACTACTACTACTACTACTACTACTACTACTACTACTACTACTACTACTACTACTACTACTACTACTACTACTACTACTACTACTACTACTACTACTACTACTACTACTACTACTACTACTACTACTACTACTACTACTACTACTACTACTACTTCTACTACTACTTCTAATTTCTACAAATACATGTATATGTATTTTTGATATTTCTATTACTCCTTTCGTACTTCTGTTAATTTAAATATTATGTATATATTATCATTTAAATTAAAAAGGTACAATATTTAAAGGCTTTTAAATCCGTGTTAAATTTAAATCTTGTTTCCCAAGGCAAAAAATAAATTAACCTAAGCTTTCCGTAATATGATACAATTAAGCAACAGTGCAATGGCAGGAAAACTAATAAAATGGATTTGAATTGGAGCTAAATAAAAACAGAAAAAAAAACTAACAAAAAAGCGGCTTAATTCTTTATAAGTGCGAACATTGTCCTCTCTGGAGTACCCCAGCACTACCATCAAGTATTTAACCCTAGACCCCCCCCCCACACACAACTTCAAACAAAAGTAAACGTTTCTCTAGCGGAACATAGACTCTTTTATTTTATCTCGCTCTCCTCCTATTGCCCAAGTTGGATATTACAGCTGTGGCGGTGCCTTGACCCGTGTTGACTAATGAACGTCGACATTGTGTATTCCGCGCGTCTTTAAGACGAATATCTTCATTAAAAAACTTCTTTATTTGATTGATTTCCGGAGATGAAAAGCATCTTTTAAATCCTGCTTGCTTTCTAAGTCTAATTGTCATTTTGTTATGTACCACCATGATCCCATGTATCTAACATGATGAAGAAGAAAACAAAGCGGCGACCAATTTCACAGGATTCGGGAAAATCGAGATGAATTGATACTCGAAGCGCGCCGCATTAGGAGCGCTGAAATCGCGCCATCAATTATGCCCGCTACATAAATCAGTGCAAAACTCCGACAGAATAAAACATTCGGATCAAAAACAATCTTTGAAATAAATCAAGATTTTCTCCATCTTAAATTCAAATTTAGTACTCTTGCACTTTGCAGGTTCAAAATACCCCCTTAAAATGTGGAAAGTTAACCAGTTGTGGCGAGATCAGTGGCATAAGCGTTGGACAAAACAGTTGTAAATTGCCGGGTTACTAGAAAAAAACAGTTAAATCGCAGCTAGCTCGCGAGTTGGTGAAGGATATTTAATCCTCATCTGCGATTAGCTGTAATCCAGCCATGACACTTAATCCCCTTTCTCTGCGTCAATTAAACGTATAACAAATGGGGAGCATTTTCTGCAATTCCAAACGTCATAACTCCTCACCCTAAAGACGGATGCAATTTGTAGATTTGTACTTTTCTTAAAATATTGACGGGTCTGTATGGTGATTTGTGGGTGAAAACTAGCGATGTCGGAGACTTAAGAAAAGAAGCCAGGCGACTTGGGTATAACAAACACGAAAACTGCCAAAATATTCTTGTAGGCCTATTTATAATTTGTTTGTGTTTCCATATTGTGAAACCCCAATGCTGTACGTACAGTCATTATAATAACACCGTGCTTTAGTCGTGAAATTGAGGGTTCGAATCTATGACCAGTGCATAATCCTTAGACAAAGCAATTCACACACGACTACCTTCCTTGACTCAGGTGTAGTCATTGATTAAGCAGAGTGGTAATGCATAATGATAGTTTTCAATGAAACCGAATTTCTCCAATGTAATTGTACTTGTGTAGCACTATTATATAAATAATAATTATTGGTTTGTTTAGATAATTAAAATGATATAAATGAAAACAAATATATGCACTTGCGGTTTGATGTTTGATGATGATATCATCAGCTAGAAATAAACCTGCCCGTTTTTTTTAACCATTGGACATTCCGTTGTATTATCATTCCGTGTACATTTCATGTTCATCAGTTGTCACCATTAAAACTGGAACCTGCATCACTAAGATGTTTACAAGTACGCTGGTATGATTTGCCCATTTGTATAACCACAACAGCCCGCCACCGCTCCGACCGGTTTCGAGCTGCGCAAAGGTATCCCGTCAAGTGCCTGTGAGTTGATTAAACATTAAAACAAATCTCTAACAAAAGACATACTATAAATTTAATTAGAGGATAAACATAAATTCCTCTGAATGGTATGGCGGCCCCAAAACGACATCGCATTATGAATTATAAATTTTGTCGCATATTTTCACGACACAGTTTGCGATATTTCACATGTGCTACATGTCCTGATTATTTGCCACACAATGTGTGCCGAAATTCACGACGCGTCGTAAATTTGGCAAGTAACATGTGTCATGTCGTACGCTTTGTCGTGAATATTGCGACAAATTTCATGATTTCTGATGTCCCTTAGGAGCCACCATGGAATAGTTTTATATAGATAGATATCACTCAATATAGATATAATTCTCTGCCCTCTTGTAATGCCTAACGCATTTTAAAATAGACTTTATGAATTAATGTAAAATCAAGATCTGCATAGATTGGTTGGCATAAGCATGGATAAATCATTAGCTAACAAACCCACATGCACAGAACTGGCTAACCGAACGATGACGAAAATGATGATGATGTTGATAATAATTAAGATAATAAAACAACAAATTTAATAATGATTTCAATTATAAGAATCATAATAATTATAATAATTATAATAATACTGATAATGATAACACTTATTAGATCAACAACAATAAAAATGATAATGATTGTGATAATAATAATGATAATAATAACAAAAATAACTACAATAGTTATAAGAACAACAACGGCAATAAAAATGATGATGATAATACGACTTCTACTACTACTACTACTATACTACAACTACTAATGATTTTGATTCAAATTCTCATTTTGTATGCATTTTTCTTTCAATAGTAAATTTTTAATGCAGTGTGTTTATGTGTGTTCATGCGAATATCTCGTTCATCCCCATGGCAATAGTGTTTAAAAAATCCAAGATTCTCCATGAAATCTAGTTTAATAAGGTTATTGGGATAGTGTAATATTTTAAACCTCATTGCCTGATTAAAAGAATTGTGTCAGTTCAATTTGCAGATATATGAATTGTACCCTCGTTCCATTTAAATCTAGATTCATAATTTTCTTAACTTAAGAACTATATTTCTTTTGTAATTTAAACGTATTAAAACTTATATTCCTTTTATAATTTAAATATACTAGAAACTTTATTACTTTTGTAAGGTAGATGTTTGTAAGGTAGGGTTTCTAAATCAGATTTTCAGTAAAAATTAATTTCAGGAAAACCTCATCTTTTTTCATCAGTATTAACTCGGAAACAGGAAACTTTATAAATTTGAGAGCAGTATTGAGGTCTATAAATTAGATTGAATGCATGATTAATTCGTCAAAATTGACGATTATGTTAGCAATATTATATTGGTGGTTGCTCTTGTGGTTTCAACTTCGTCACCATACACATTTTGTTAACATAATGAGTTGGTTGACAATGTAGCAGCATGTATATTCAACATCGTTTACTTTACATTTGAATAAAATAAACATCGGAAAAGATAAAATGATTCATGTGAGAAGGTAAGAGGTTAGCATTTGCTTTGGGAAGCTAGAAGGGATAATAAATTAAATTAAATAAACATACAAGTAATTAAGACTTACCATAAATAGACCTTTGTCATAAATGTTAATGTGTTTGCTGATAAGTGGCAAGATCGAGAAACTAAAAATCCAACTTACATCTCTAAGGACAATACTTTCACGCTATTTAATAATTCAAGACAAGATATAGATTTTTCGATCTTTGAAATCTTCCGCCTCACTTTAATCATTAGCCAATGTGTTTCAAAACCATTGTTCCTTAAAACATCCACTAATCTACTGTTTGAAAAGTGTTGTGTGCAGAGAGGACAGATATCATTTGTGTGCGTGTGACTGCGGATGCACACAAAGAAGTTTAATTGAAATACGATTTAATTGAAATGAATATTTATTTCGTTTACATTTAGCGGACTCTCCTTGATACAATAGACATAATGAAGCTCTAGATTAAGCGCTTAAGTGATCGACATAAAAATACATTGTTCATCTGACTTTTGCCTTTTCTTGGGGCGAACTTCTCACTTTAAAGATAAAGTTGAGTATTGGTCATCACGTGATTGCATTCTGAATTTAAAGTCTAGAAATTATTCGAAAATGATGAACATGGTGATTAGTATATACAATTAATTGGGTATTAGGCCTCTAGGGCTTTAAAAATCTTCATAATGATGAGCTATGGACTAAATCGTGTTAGGAAAAAAAATCAGCTGAAAATCGAACAAAGTGCACAGCACTACACACAGACTTTGGTAAGCCTACATGATGTTTTTTTTTAAGGTTTAAGCTATTTCTTGTCATATTTGGAATATGAGGGCATTTCGAAAGCATTCATGTTCATGTGATAATGCTGCTATGATACTCTTCCCTATGAATAAAACGAAAGGATGAAAAAACTCGTAAATCCTTGGTCAGTTTTACCAGAACACAATCTTCTCTTGAAGGGACTAGCGTATTTGCGCAACAAACAGCACGAGGCGCCAGAAGACCCTTATGCGTGCTTTAAGAATTCGTTTAAATGTTGAAAGAGCTTTGTTAGATCGAGGGTAGTGCGTCCAGCATGTACATATCCAGCATTGTGATGAAGAGTATATAGAAGTCACTAATTACATAATTAGACAATCTGCTTTAAGTGGGGGTGTGCGGCTGACGTGGGATGACGTGAAACGAGACGAGCTGAGAAAGTGAGGGAGAGAGACCAAAAGTAGAGAGGAAGATGTGACATGGATGGAGAAATAGTGAGAGAGAGAGAAAGAAAGAGAGAGAAGGAGAGAGAGAGAGAGAGAGAGAAGGAGAGAGAGAAGGACGGAGAGAAGGAGAGAGATGGAAAGAGAGAAAGAGAGAAGAACAGAGAGAGAGAGAGAGAGAGAGAGAGAGAGAGAGAGAGAGAGAGAGAGAGAGAGAGAGGTATGATGTACCTTGAAGCATTTAACAAAAAGCAAGCACATATATGAAAGGGGGATATTTATTGTTGAGAATGATATTGTATCAAGAGAGAGAGGAGAGAGAGAGAGAGAGAGAGAGAGAGAGAGAGAGAGGGAGATAAGAAGGCTACTGAGAAAGGACTCAAATTATGTGAAGGTCAAGTGGGTGCACCACTATACCACTGCGTAAATCATATGATACCGGTACGAATCGTTTGATAGTTTACTGAATATATATAGCTATATTCATGTTGCTCACATATCCATCCCAAGGGATGCTTAAGCCACCTATTGAGACAGGTGATGACATTCAAAGAATTACTTCCTCCCAGGTTCCCATTTACTCCACCTTGGTTCAGAGTGGCAAAAGTAGGATGTTGTCTTCCCTGAGGACTTTCGTGCGATGAATGGGACTCGAACCGACACCCATTCGATATACAGTACGGTGACGTATCCACTGGACCACGACACATCTACATGGCGTGTAGTGGCCACGCCCAAATATATGGACTCCACTAAAACGCAAGTTTGACACGCATCAATCAATCAAACAATCCTCCAAGATGCTTCAATTCACAATAGGAGTGTCACTTTTACCCCTCCCCATTCTTCATACAGAGCGAGACGTTGAGATGTACAGACGTCGATGTGTTTACTATACAGCTTTTTCAAAGTCGTTTTCCCACCATTGAGTGAATCCCGACGATCGTACGAATTAGAAGCTAAGCCCTAAAGACAACATTTAAAGAGTAAACTTTCAAGACAAAAAGTGTGGATTTTGATAAACGTGATGGTCAGGCAAAAGATTCTCCCAAAACACACACATAACAACAAAACTTTCCTTTAAAAAAAAATGCTTTCATTTTTATTTTTTATCAATTTCGCTAGTAAGTAGAAATTAACTGCATAGATCCAAGTAAAAGAATTATTTTTCCGTTGACTATAACAGTTTTGTGTATTCACCAATCCTATTTATTATTTGATGTTATAAACGCAACTGGTAAAGTAATCTATTTTATTAGAACTTGCAATATAATTAAAAAAGAAAACACACACAAAAAACATTAAATTATTGGCAGGAAATATATTTTACAATATATAAAACATGCTCTGAGGCCATCGCAAAAATAATTAGTCTTTTCACTTTGTACTAATTTCTATTTAAATAAAAGTCAAATCTTAATTCTTCTTATTGAATGAAATACTTCTCAAGTACCTCTCTCTCTCCCTCTTCGTCTCTATCTCTGACTCGTTCAGGTTGACGGGGTAAACACATTTTACAACTTTACCGTATACACTTATCTGTAAGAAGACGATTTTTTGTTGTATACGAGGCGACAACCTGTCATTACAGTCATTGTTTATCTTGACAGTTTATACTGCCATACGATCCCAGCATACAATAATGATCATTTTACTGTCTTCTTAAATAGTTTGGATGCCACATCGTAGGGTGTCCCCTCTATTGAGTAAGGTTGAATGTCTTCTTTCCATTTTTTGAAATGTTGGGTTTTTGCATAACTTTATATCGATTTCTAGTCTACTGAGGCGATGAAATAAACAACAATTGTTTTGGGGTTTCATGAGTTTTGTTGAAGAGGAAAAGAAAGAAAAAATAGAGAATCAAAGAAAGAAATAAAGCAAGAAGGAATTCAAACAATAAATGTATATATACTTAGAATTGCCCCGCGTAGCCGAGGAGAAACAGAGGAAACAGGCTTCGCAGATTTTTACGCGCATGAAAAAAAAGCCAATATAAAACAGAAATCTAAGTTTTTGAAAGCTATTGGAAGCTATTGAAGATGTTACTAAAAACGTTTATAGGAATTGTCTTTTGTACAGAGGAATGTATTATGCGGAGGAACGAGACAGAAGATAAAAACATTCGGTATAGAGCTGAAATATTGGGTGCCAGCTCGTGGTGGCGGTATAGCCAGACCATGCCCGTGATAATTTGGCCATAAAACTCGCTCAAGGAAAATAGGCTAATAACAGCCCTCCTTCCAAAGTGAATGTTTATATTGCGCCCTTCTTTCGTCTTCCCGACACAGCCACGTATATAATTTAAAGGTATACCTTCATTAAAATGAAACTGATAGCATATTTTTTCTTAAACATTAATTTTAGGGTTGAAACATATATTTATTATCTTAAATTTTAGTTGTGTAATCATTAACAGATCATCTGATGATTTTCATTCTGAAGTTCTTTAGCTGTAGAGAAATTGAAATGAATTTCGTTCATGGAAAAAGATTGATTATTGTTTTTTTTCTGGTATTGATGAAATGAAATGTACTCGGTAATGAGGGTCTGTTACTTTCTATTGATTTTCATTTTCAACGTAACAATAGAAGAGCGCTATGTCACGTGATCGTTGTTTTCAATTGCATATTTGTGTCGGAAATTTTGAATTGTTTTCGAACACAGCGCTGCCGTTTGACAGCGTCTTTAATCACTTCAAAGGAATCAGCAGACCCCGTTTTAATGTTGGCATGTTTAATAGGGTCCGTTAAAGAGGGGAAAGATTTGTTTACGGGTTGAACGAGGTATGACAGGGCCCCGCCACACGCTACGGTGAAAACACTTTCATCTGTCTACCTCCCCGGTCATGACTGATTTCATAAATTGACTATTGACCTCCAAAAGACGAAGAATTGTGAGTTTAGGATTTACAAAAAAAATTGTCAAGGCTGGCGACATTATCGGCCGTCTTTATATTTGGCCGAAGTGTGGGACATAAAATTGGGGTAAGACAAACAGGGTAAGTGATCAGCGAAGGCTCCTGTGTCGGCAACGTGTCAATGTGCAGTATGCAGGGGCGCTACGCCATATGTCGCTACGACATATGTGCCCCAAATAGAATAAAAAACAAAAACAAATAGGAAACGAAATAAACATTAAAATAAACAAAGTAAAATATCGAATAAAAAAGGAAAACAACAAATTGAAGGGGAGGAAAGTATCGAATACAAAAAAAAAGAAAAAAAAGAGAAATAACGTAGAGGGTAAATGGGACGGGGGAAGGAAGCTTATACGGACACCCCCCTCCCCCCCCCCCACGCACACACTTTGTCGCTTTGGTACCTTGCATTTCATCCACCTAGTACTGCTCCCAAAGACAGCTGTCAACTTTGATTTGAATGTTCATATGATATACTTTACAATCCATACCTTTATGTAACAAGCATGTCTGAAACTACGTCCCGTTTGCCCGACTTTCGTCAACATCAGCTGATGAAAGAAAATCTGGTATCTTGAATGCCATACGTACGATTAATATGAAAGTAAAAACTATTTATTCAAATAAGAAGTATGGAGTATAAGAGAAATTACCAATTTAGGCCTTTATGAGATCTAAAGCATACCTATGCACACAAATATAATATAAATGAAAAAGCCTAGAAAAAGGGGGATAGATTTATATAAAGCCTATCGTCTCTGTCTCTCCTTTTTTGTCTCTATAAAGTTCTCTCTGCTCTGTCCACATGTTTTTATCTCTCTCGCACATACTTTCTCCATTTCTCTTTCCCCTCTTTTTTTAAACACGTGATCTTGTTGGACAATACCTCCTCCAACAAAAAAAACCTGGTCAAGTTTGAAGGTCTAGGTTAGCAAAGATCCAAAAGGAGTTGATTTATTGTCGTTCCAGAAACCTAGATATAGTGACACAATGTCGGAATCATGCTACGGGCTCAATTACCTCTGGTCAGAGGAGATGGTTTGAGTTAGGATTATTTCCGAAAGAAAGTCATCGATGGAAAAATAAAACATCGACGGTGAAAAGGAGCCGGAGAAGTGACTGGATGACCAACTTTCCTTTAAGTTTCGTTTCTAAAATGGACACTGATTGTGACGAAGTTCTGAATATTTCAAAAAAGAGCCTCAAATCCAGTAATAGCAATAATGAATATTCAAGTTGGCGTTCTTCCGTAGAGACGAAATCTAATTGCTTTGGTTGACAGTTGAGACATGTTTTGAGGAGGTATAGAATAAATTTTGTTTCATTTAAAGAAAGAATAAGAAAAAGACGAAGAAGAATAATAAGAATAAGGAGAAGAAGGAAGAGGAGGAGGAGAAGGGGAAGAAGATGAAGAAGAAGAAGCCGGAGAAGAAGAAGAAGAAGTAAACATATGTGGAGTATCACCTAAATAAAACGAGAATATCCTTGCACAATAACAGACAGTAGATAAATGTCTTCATATTATGTAACCCCTTTACTTCACCTGATTTGTCCTGTCATAGAACACCAGTGCCGTGATGGGGACTCGAACCCATATACCATGTGATCCATACTCTAGTGACTTATCCACGACACCACGGTACCTCTACCTTTACATTGCTATTTGAAAAGTTCATGTATTGCAGATAGAATAGTTTTTACTATTTCTAAAAATCCTGATGAATCATATTAATCAAATGACGTAATACACGCACATATATTTTTAGTTATCAGTTTCAATTTGGTCAAGATTGGTCCTCGTAACTACACACGTTTACAAATTTGTTTCAGAAAGATTAGCGAAAAACGAACTTACGTCCTTTTACAGCCAATCTCAAAGTATCGTATTGTGAGTAGAATAAAGAGCATGATGGTCACTTTAAATGACCACTTCTGGTCAGACTTACGGGAATTGTCAGTCTGGCCATAAGCTGTACGTCCGGATCGAGTCTGCTCTAAATGGGATCGGAAGAGGCAATTTGTTTGGTGGAAATCATTGATAGTTACAGACACGGACAGGGAGGGGGAATACTTGTACCTCATGCGTCCCCCTTCGATATCTGATCTTCCCCCTTTTCTCCTCCTTACTTCCCCACCCCTCTTCCCCTCATCTCACTGCCTCTTTCTCTCTCTATCTCTCTCTTTCTCTGTCTGTCTGTCTCTCTCTCCCTTTCTCAACATCTCTCTTCATACGCCTGTCCCATACCATTTCGCCTTTTCTCTCCCGTAGTATCCCATCTCTCCAAAACTTTGCTTACAGGGTGTAAAAATAAATATTTCATCAAGTAAATAAGTCATCTCCCTTTACACACGTTACCTCACATGAATTATTTTGGTGATGTTGACAAAGATAACAAGAAAGACAAAAAAACATTTCGGTTTTACCCTTGTCATTGAACTTTATGTCCACATCTTTTAATGCAAGACAGATATTAACCAAATGGTTTCGAACGAAAAAAAAAGTTAGACGAGGATGGCAAAAACGTAATAAGGAATTTATTTCATGAAAGTGACGTAGGTTATACGATTTGCACTATTTTGTTAAAATAGTTTACCATATCTCCTTGGGGAAATTTTACAGCTTGGAATCAGCACCTCTGCTAATAGATCTGTCTGATGCGTCTGTAGATGTTTAAATCATCAGTTTTGTTTTAAAATATAACAGCTAATATTGTATGACATCACGCAGGAAAAATAAGACATTGTTACTTGATCATCACAGGATATGTTTTGACGAGTTCACGTCTCAGATTCATGTGCGATCGGCGAAAATTATTATCGACAAAACTTGTTATAAGGGGGAGGAGAAAGCAAGCACCCTCAAAGGAGGACAGAAATAGAGGGCTCGATGGGGGGTAGGATATAAGGGGTATGGCATCCCAACATATCCAATTCTCAGAAAATGGAGCTGATTAGTTTGTCAGAGCAGTGGCTTAGACAAATTGGGATGGGCACTTGGGAACGTTCTCCCAACATAAAGATAGATAGAGAGAGAGAGAGAGAGAGATAGAGAGAGCGTGTGTGTGTGTGTGGGGGGGGGGGAACAGAAAATTAAGGCCCCCTCCGACCCCAACCCCTAAACAGTGGCCTGCATATTTCACGTTCCACCCACCAACTAAAACCGATGCCCCCCTCCCGTTTGCCCCTTAATATCTTGATTCCACGCTACGCCACTGTGCCGAAGCACGTGCAAGCCAGGGTTTTGACATTTGACAATGTTCACACCGGCACTGATCAAACTTTTCAGGGATAGTGTCGGCGCAAAATATGCTTTGTCACATGTCGCCGCCTGAAGTTTGACAGAAAACAGACGACTTTAAAATTAGTATTTTGGTCGTCTAGTGGTGGTGTTAGAAAACATGAATACTTGTATTTATACATACTATCAGTCATAACCACACGTACAAAGATGGCAAAAAAAGATGAACAGAACGATGGGCGCAGGATGGGTCGACATACGATATTGTGACTGTATATATATACAAATAGACTGCTAGATGTACATCTATATTATCATAAAAGTACATTTATCATCATACAACTATTTAATAACAAGACATTTTAACTGTATCTAAAATTCTATCAATTTTAAGAGCCTCTAGAATAGGAAAATATACGTCAGATTCAAATCCGTTAATTGGATCAAACCCATCAACACTAATTAAAATGCTGTTGAAATTCGACATCTACATTGCTTAAGTGTTACACTTTTAAGGTACCAAGCAGTGAAAACTTGAACACAGACAGACACGCACGTCATATCAACGCAATATGTCTGCTTTTTAATTACATTTGTCACTGAAGTCATTAAAACAAAATATGCTGATATCACGATGGGGAAGAGGCTCTTTGGATGATATAGATATTTAGAAATAAGAGAGGCTCGTACGTTACTTGTTTTTAGATGATGATGATAATTAAGAAAACACAGAACTGTCTTACAGAGGAAAGGGAGGGGAACACTTTTTACCTTTGATGACAGATTGAGCTAATTGACCCCTTAACGATTTGTACATTATTACCCGTAAATCAAGCCTTGGCCATTAGCGATTTTCTATATTAATTATGTATTAAAATTTATCGAAAAGAAGAAAAATGAATCACTATACCAATGAACTTACATGCATCTCTTTGTCTATCATAATCCCACATTATTCCGATACAATCAAAATATTAATTGCTTCAACATCACTGCAATATGCAATATATATTTTCATCCTTTATTTTTCTCTATTTATATTCCTTTCATAGGATATAATGCTTTTATAAAATCAAGTTAAGTCGCAGGTAGATTAATGTTCTGATTAAATCAACACACGTCCTTTTGTAAGCAGTGAGAAACAGACTTAAAGCCCAAGTCCACTCCGATTTTCAAAAATTATAACATGTTGTAAATAAATCATAGGTTAAAACTGCCAAATATCACGGGCGTACTTCAATCAGGTGATTTTTAAGAGCGATTTTTGTTTCGGGTATTTCGAGCAAAACATTTATATTGCTGTACGGATGTGACGTATGCTCCTCATAACGAAAGTGCCAGCGGTATACATTCTGACAATAGGCTATTTTCGTAATGTAACCAAATTTAATGCATACGTCTTTGTGAAGTGCCTCTATACAAACTATTTCATTCACCTGATAAGAATAATAGTGTTTCATTATTCTTATCAGGTGAATGAAATAGTTTGTATCGAGGCACTTCACAAAGACGTATGCATTAAATTTGGTTACATTACGAATCTGTGTTGTGAGGACCTACGTCACAACCGACTCGATCATTAACTTGTTTTTTGCTCATTAACAAAAATTATTAAAAATAAATCTGAGCACCATTTTCCAAAACCAAGTTATATTTGGGCTTTTTAGATTTTTGTCTATCTAATCAGCTCAACTTTTCAGTGGAGTGGACTTGTACTTTAAGTAATATCTTGAGAAATATTAAGACTCGAATAGCTTAAATATGGATCACAAACTCATGTTTAATTAAAGAATCAATTCGTACGCCAGCTTCTCAATTATCATTCAAATATCATCAACAACATAACAAAAAAACAAAAATAAACAAACAGAAAAAGCAAAATAGGAAAAAGCATTTAAACCGAATATTAATTGCTTCTTACTTATACAATCAATAATATTATTCTAAAGAAATATAGATCAAATATCATTACAATGGGTTTTATCTGGTAGCAATGTAAATAAACATGATCCGTACATGATTAATTTTTTTAATTTGTAATGCAACTTGTATTTATAATGAGTTGATAAAAAAAACTTTTTTTCAAGTTGAATTTATGTTGATAAAGGTTAAATTCTAAATTGTATTGTATTCAAATTTGTATTTACACTACACTTACATACACTTAAAATACGTTATCAACTAGTTGACTTTTATGAGACGCACTCAAACTGAAAACTTTCAAACTGCAATATGACAATATATCTATTTTACAGTTTTAGTGAATTAAAGACTCGCTACTTCTTCGTTATACCCTCTGTTACCATTTGATTGCAGGCCTAAATGATTTCGTGATAGTTTTTTTAAGCATGAACATCGTATTGATTTATTTCATGTCATTTCTTTTTCAAATCTAAATCCCGTTTAAAAGTATATCCGTTCTCTATCGTTGTTTAGAATATGATTGGTTCTAACTTAGAATTGATTATTGTGTAATGTCCTTTTTTTTCTTCGATTATATATCAACACTCTAAATCTCACGTTAATAAAAAAAGACCCTTTTCTTCTCGCTGGCTCGGGCCACCAAACTGGCGTCACTTTATCCGTGTATAACGACTTGCGACAAAAAACCAACAGCAATTAAGCATCATTTTCTTACACCTCTTAGAAACTAAGATAGACAGGAATTCATGGTCAAGTTTACAAGTCCTTGAGTAATTTGGTGTGGGAACAGTTTCCATAGTTTAACAAGGTGTGATGTAACACGGATGCGTGATCAAGTCTGACAGAAAATGGTTATGTCAGCTGCTCGTAATGTGTTAAATGTAATGCATTCGACGTACAGTATTTCCTTTAAAATGAATACATGCTTTATTATCTCATGTGTGTGTTATTATCAACCGCACTTGGGGAACAGGATGGTTGGTGTGGACAGCTCAAAGTAGAGGTGTAGTGGTGTGTATGTACTTGATGATGTTAGCGATGGAGGTGGGGCAGTGTGCAGGCACAAACCCTTGTCATGCAGCAGCCGTTGTGCGTAACAGTGTCTGCAATATGAGACTACAATAGGCTCTGTAATCTAGCCGCTCTTGACAGCTGCCAGAGACTTACAGATCTAGGCTATGCTCAAGGTTTTCAAGAATTGTTGTAAAGTTTCAAATTAGAGCCTGTGCTTGTAAACTAGGGTTGGAGGGGAGTGGGGGTTAAGTTCAAGCCTCGATCATGTTCACATTTTTACTGTATGCAATAATACTTGCCTTGGTATATCTTATGTTTTATTTAAAGGTTGACCAATCCATTTTATTTGTTCTTTTCCACTAAAGCAGCATGTGATATAGGAACGCAAAAAGGAGAATCACATTGATGATTAATTAATTCCATATGTTATTGAACACATTAATTTTACATTAATATAAACATATCGCCATTGATTATTCGAAAAAACGGTGATATATAATTATAACAAAAATAACATGAATTACCAGTATTGACCAATGTTGTCGATGTTATATTTGTTAATGGATTATAGAAATTAAAGTTGCATGTTTAATACAAAGATAAAACATAAAAGACATAACATTAGAATTGAAATAGTAAAATCCGATAGGCATATATCTGTAAATTTATTAAAAATTGTAAAATTTATTATACATGTATCATGACTTTGGGCGTATTAGGTGCTTGGTAAACATAGTAAGAAATACAATCAGAATAATTTACCAAATATAACAATATTGAAGAACGACTATGAACTTTATTGTTTTCAGAAAATATGATTATGAAATATTTTTTCTCCAAATATTGATGGAATATTGCATCTTTCGTGTGTGATATAATACCACTAAACAGATGTCCAATACACCCTTGACCATAGGATAAAATGGATATATTTTTTAAACAAAACAACACGATGTGGTGGACCTTTGCACCCAGTTTCTCGCCATGTCATTACTTACGTCATATCATCCGTAATCTAACCGATCAACGCATTCCAATGCTGTGGCCTTCTTTGTACTATAATTTAAAAAAAGAGTAAAAACCCCTCTTTATATTGCCAAATACGTGGTCGGTTTATAAGCCAACCGCCAAAATGACGATTCGGCGGTTTTTCGGCCTCTGTTGTTGACTGGGTTGATCTAATTTGACAAAAAGCTTTTGATCAGCCTCCATTTCCAGTCTTTTGTTGGAGTGTGAATGCCTAACTAATCGCCATTACACTAAGTGCGGTGTGTCTCGCTACATGGAATCTCGCGGGATTGTCTAACATAATTCTCGTGGGACGCGAGATTCATTCATACGTTGAATTTCTTTGTGTAGCTTTGTTTTAAACTTACTTGCAAAATATAGGGCAATTTGCCTTTTGTAAATTATGAATAAAGGGACGCAAAATGGCACCACTTTAGATACATTCTGATTCTAACAATAGATTGAAGACAGATCGAGGATTGCAATAGATTGGACGGCTTAATTTCTTAATTTACTTCGATGATACTCACGAATTTCGTTATCCTTGTATAGATTAAGCCACAGAAAGCCATCGAATTCATACTGGATTAATATGTTTCGAACATATACAAGTTGAAACTTCACATCTCATTCCTTTCCTCATAATCAGTGCGGTGCAAATAAAATTGGAACTCGCAGTTTTTTTTTATTCATTTGGATTGATGGCCAATATAATGGTTGCTTCACATGCTAATTGTACATAATACATAGTAAATAAACGAAACATTTGATGCAAAATCGTCAACTCTTACTCGTTGCTAAATAAAACAACACCAACAACAACATCAACAACAACAAAAGCAACCACAAACGCAGCAGCAGGAATATTTATCAGAATTTTAGTGACTTATCCATCTTGACAGAATTTGTGTTGGAGTTATTAAAGAAAAAGGAGTCCTTACACCTTACTAAGATTTTGCTACTACTAAATCAACAATGCAACACATTTCCGGCCTTTATTTATAAACGATGAAATAAGTCGGAGGCCACAAGCGCAATTAATAAAAAGCCGTCCTTCATTAATTCGGAAGTTTTCGTCTCAATTTCGGACATCCGACCTCGGAGGAAATCGGAAGGCTTCGACCTGCCGCACGCATTCTTCTATACGACATGACATAGATCGCCTCGCTTCGGAAGTCTTCGTGGGGCCTGGTGTATAATTGCTTGTAATCGCTATTAAAATACTGCAGGCAACTTGAAGGAAATTGCCCAACAATATAATTCAGGAAATTGCGGGGCAACCTTGCTCATCGATGACAGCTTTGATAGAAGGGTTACTTTCATCCTGGGTGGATTTTCCCCCTAAGCTGTCATTTAATTAAAGAAAGAGACAAACCTGGATTGTTGTAATCTCCATGGCTCAATATAAAAAGAAAAAAAAGTAGGCCTATATTGGTCATCCAAAGTCACGATGATCTTTATTCTTCTTTCGGTGAGAGATTCCGCCCCTGGTGATCGGAACAAATAAACCCTTGTGGACATGTTGTGGAAGGACACGATTTAATCTGACATTTCCACTCTGAAAGTACAATGCCAAAGAGAGAATAAAGATATAAACGAGTAATACAAGTTGTTCATTAAACTATTCTTTAAGGGTACGATTTTGATACGTTTAGAAATTGGAAGTCATTGCAAATTAAAGCAGATAAATTAACATAATTTAGACACAATTATTGAGTCGAGGAATACAACTTGGTCCTTTAAAAAAATAGACAAAATATTCAAAACATTGTGTATGAGGGGAATAACAATTACGATATAAAATGATGAACTGCAATCATATCAAATATAAATCAATAGACATGAAATTTTTCAACAAACTGTGGGCAACATGCTGAGAAAAAAGTATTCATGATATAGCAATCAAATTTGATCTGAAAAGTGATTTTCTTTTCGTATTTCTTTTCTTGTTTTTTCAAATGGGTTATGGGTTATTTTTTTCTTAAATACTTGTCTCTATTGTTACATCCACAAACATATTTGTGTTCAAGGGCTATTGCTGATAATGAACTCTTTTCATTAGCTTTGTTAACATGTTTTTTTTTTTAAATACGATTTGGAGTTAAAAAAAAAATGTTAATCAAACGTTTGGGGGGGGGGCAGAATACTTGAATCGTTATCTTATATGGTAATATTCTTATATCTATTACGGCGAATTTGTTTTTATTTTCATCTCAACCAAACAAATTTACTTTTCGTATTCTCTTTTCATTAGTTACCTTTTTTCTGTTTCGCCATTATAATAATATGCATTGGTTAACGCGAACGACTAACTAGAAGTCTATATTATTTTTATGGAATTGATTTCTTTTTATATGACAATACGAAATCTTAATTTGGAACCTTAATCCTAATTTGAAATATTAATACAAGAATAAGGCTTATCTCTCCCGATGGGAATGTGTGAGTAGTCTTTGAAATCAGAAAATGTCAAATTTTACATCCAGTCATATGTCATATTTTACTATAACAAGACGTTTAAAGCTCATATGGTAAACTTTGAACGATAAAGGTATATATTTCTTCGTTCCCTTTGATGGATGGTGGAATTTTCTAATTTATTGATTGGTCATTTTATGGTGAGTCAAGTTATTTACTCGTAAGTAAAGCCTGGAAAGTTTAGACTATTTAACAGTCGCGCTACCGATGGGGCTAACGGATGCTAACTCCGCGTCGTATGGTGACAGGCGCGGATTTATAGCTCAATCCTGTACCGAAGACCAGTCGAGAGCCATACAATACATAAGCAGCGCTGACAACACGATACAAGCATGTGCGCAATCTCATCCGTCCGCGCTCGCAATCCAAATAACCCTTAATCTGCACAACAGTGATGAAAATTAACTAGACATTAATGAATATTTTTACGTGTACAAGGGGAAAGCTTCCTCTTTTTCTGTGCTCCTGCGATAATGTGATTTTGGAAGTACGGATCTGGAAATACGACGAGCTAAAAACGCTCTCGATCTGTCATCGTGGAGAGCAAAGCTAGGGGATGTATTTGCGGGCAAGGGATTGGATCCTTTTTGGCACCGCGTCGAGGAAAAAAGTTCAACTCGAAGTGTATCAGCTGTTTCGGGATATTTGTCACATTATTCCTTATCAGTCTTTTCCAAAAGCGTATTTCACGCAATCAAAACCCACTTGAAATATCCCATCATGAATCGTAAAATAATCGTAGGAACAGTTATGAATACATGTATAATATTAATAAAAAAATTGAAATGGAATATTGAAGAAAAAGAGACAAATTTACATGTATGAAAAATTACTTTCAAGGAAGACAAACCAAAATGCAACCAAGCTGAATCATAATAATAATAATATTACATTTATAAAGCGCCTTTTTATTGGATACAAAGAGCATAAACGAGAAGTCTAGTATTTACCTTTAATTAATATAATTAGGCCCTATTCCAATAAAAACAATCAAGTGCATGATTTTCTTATATCTTACACCTTTGAGGCATCTCTTTTAGTTTTAACATTGTGATTTTGAATATCCTTGCTCTCCTTCCATTCTTACCGTTAACGTAAAACCTCTATTACCATGGTGTAGATCTAAGAGATGTAGATTGAAATTGACATGATTTCGTGAGTGTCACAAAGCCGGTTTCGTAGCACATAATATCACTTCATTAAAAAACAACTCATGCTTTAGATATGCTACTATATAGAGTTTTAACAAAGATTAACAAAGCAGATAATAGCATGCATTGACTATCATGCACATTGAATAAAAGCTTTTTTTTTTATAAACATGTTTAACGTCAGATTGGAAAAGCTATTACGGGTCTGTCATACGTTTTAAGAGAAGAAATTGTCAATAAATATGTTTTCTGACAAGTAATTCTGATCTTCATATACCCATCCAGCGAATAGATTTGTCTTAATAAACACAGAGTGATACAACTCAGACGCCTGATGGCGATATTTCTCGATTTCACTCGAGATCTTCTTCACTTTCTTATTTCTATTTTCATATTATTTTCTCATTTTGTCTCATTCGTTGCGATCATATCGTTCGGAATAGCGCATATTATTGTTTTTAAAAATGTTAACGGTTTTCTATTAACATTATAATAAACATCAATGGTGACATCTCTAAAGCCTTCATTCATTAATCCGTAATGCCAAGTCTCTCCGAGAGGACTTTAAGCCGTCGGTCCCTCTGGTTGCTTATACTAGTATACGCATGCTCTTGTTAAGCAATCTGGTATCATAAACCATCAAAAGAAAAAAAACTATCACTCGAGTATAACCTGTAAAGTGACATTTCAGGGGGGAAATCACCATACAGTTTTTTTTTCACGCCGGCATTATAGTTATCAATTTTGTTTCCTTTCCCAAAATAGCTTAAGCATTCTATAAAGGAAAGGACAAGGTGGGACGATTTTATTTTAAACAAAGGAATACGGGCACACAATCCAAGATTGAAAGACTACTACTTCTTACTTCAAATTTATAAGTCTTTGTCAGAAAAGTACATCGCAAAATCATTCCAACCTACTTATGTCGAGACTCAGTCTTCAGTTAATTTCCCAAATGGGGACTTATTGATTTAATTGCAGCTACGTTTAAGTTTTGAGTATACACGATCAGGAAATAGGTGTGAAATTGTTTATTTTTCTTCCGAAGTGCAGTACCGGGCTGGAAAACCAGATCAGACCCCCAAAAAGGATCGCTTTCCAATGTCAAATTCATCTCTTTATTGATATTTCTCACGGAATAGGAAGAGGACTAAACGTATGCTAACCAAGGCCAAGCGAGAAATGAATTCGGGGTGAAAATTTCAGAGTTGTGAAAGCTTATTAAAAGAAGGATGGCATGTAATTTAGGCCTCTTTATGTTATTGTAACGTGGCATCACACTTCGTTCGTGTCAATGGCAAGCGGACACTTCTACCAAGAGAGAGAGACACACACAGACACAGAGAGAGAACGAGTAAGTCAAGGTAAAAAACATTCCTATTAAATGCTTTTCTAGTGTGACACAACACTTCCAAGATTATTATTATTTTAACAACAGTGAAAAGTTTGTTCTAAATTAAAACGGAAGCAAAACGCAGATTAATTTCCGACGCAAGTTGTGAAACGATTGCCAAATACATTTCAGCAGTGCCATTTTTGCACATCAATAAATTAAGTCTTTGCTTCTGCTGGCATTTGCGCAAGGCCACGACGACGGAATGAGTGAAATGGATAACATGAATTGATGAGAATTAAGAGACGTAGCTTTTAAAAGACTTTGGGTGACACATTTGGGGGCGGCGCTAAATTGTTCTTGTATAGTGTGATGTCCATTAAGGGGAGAGGGTAGAGTGGAAATTGCGATGATTTTCAAGCTGGAATTGGCCTTGATCATCTTCCTTACATCTCGCTGTAACAGAAGAAGATCGTCCGGTAATGAAGATGGAATAGCTCACTATATCGGTGCTAGCAATGCCGGGATTGCAGGCTGAAAAATTGGTAGTTATATATCAAGAGAGAAATATAGAAAGTCAAAGAATGGACAATGGGAGAGAGAGAGAGACAGAGACACAGAGAGAGAGAGAGAGAGAGAGGGGATAGAAGGGGGAGGGGTGGTAGACACACTGACACACTATGGCCATAGAGACAGCAAGAAAGCTGGCGGAGTTTAGAAAGGTAGTAAGAAGGAAAGATTTGAGTTACATAAGTGAGCTAAAAAGACAAGAGAGAAAGAGAGAGAGAGAGAGAGAGAGAGAGAGGGGGGGGGGTAAAATAAAGATGGAAATTGGCGACTGGTATACGAGAGTAAAGTCTGACGAAATCAAAATGAGAGAAAAACGAGATAGATCAGCGTTGAGTGAAATGCAGGCAAAAATAAACCCCAAAAGGGAGAAATAAACGAGAGGGAGGGTGGGAGAGAGACAGACAGAGAGAGAAGGGGGAGGGGGCTCTATGAATAACATAGATAGATGGGGTTCGAATGGCTTCATCTCATTCCAATCAGGTTTATTTTTATTTAGGTAAAAATGCAATGACAATGAAAAATTGCATTAACCGGGTTAACTGTCATGGCGCCGTACCACGTGATGTATGTGACTGGTGCCATGTCACTAGATCAAGAGGTGGCGCTTTCTTGGAGGTTTGTCATTTTCACATTAAAGCTTATGGTAAGAATGAAATATCTTTTATAAGACCGCAGAAATATCGATGTCTTTGTTACTGGTGGAAGTGGCTTATCGAAACGCATTCACAAAAGGTAACATATTTACTCAAAACAGGTACATACGCATTCACATATTTATAAACCTTATCAAAATGAGGATCATCCTCTCTTCAGTAAATTCCTCGCTCTTTCCTAAAAAAACATACCTCATTTTTCTGCGAATATCCCTGAAAATCATCCTTTAAACGTCAAATTTCTAACCAACATAAGTACATAAAGTCAATAATGTAGTGATACCGCCGGGCTGATGCATTTATCAAGACTAAAAGGAAATGCAGGCTAAAAAATGACCGTTGAACACGAGGCGTCTTTTTTGCTGACGTAACAATGTGTCAGCGACTGACAGGGTCTTTTACGCACTTTGTAAGATAAGCATGATTATTATGAACAAAAGTGAATGCAAAATGACAGTTGTCCTCAGGATTTAGACAAAACGTTATAATTCTGGTGATTGTCTGTTTGCATGCATGTAATTAGCCATTCAGAAAAAAACCTTCCTGACACTTGATTTTACAACGTATTATTGTACGACCAGTAATCGACTTCATCTTTAGCGTAATTACAGTCAGTATACCTCGTCACAATGCAATCGAGTATGTTGTATTTCGTCATGGCTTGTGAATTGATAACAACACCACGTGACGCAGTCGGATTCTAAGACTTTAAAATCCAAAATGGCGGCCATTGAGGTTAGACAGGCATGCAGGCACGGTGTGCGTGTGGCTGGTAAGTGGTAATGATAGCTGACAAAGTTACGGGGTAGTGGCCCCGATGTGCGAGGCTAAGTGTGGAGGTGAGAGAGCTTCACACCCTCCAAGCCCCTCCTCACCTTTATAACCTCTCGTATCTCTCTCCTTTCGAGGAGTAAACGGGGCAGCTAGATTGAATTAATGCGCGAGGCGCGGTAGCCGGTAGTCGTTCACACCTGTAAAGTGATGGAAACCCGCCGAGGTGTGAGCCGGTCGATCGGCCGTAGCCCTCCCGACGCCAACTGAAGGTCTACACTCAGCAGCCAGATCAGCTTTTTCAAACTCATACAAAAACATTAAAAAGAGGAGAAACCTATTGAAAATTGTCCTGTCTGTCTAGTAAAGATCTAAAAACATGACGTGGTGGATTTGTTATGCTTGTTTACACTTTAAAACTAATGTTTTTAGTGTCATTCTGCATTTTACTATAGAGTCCTTGAAAAGGAGCATATGCTCATTCCATTCTTGAAAGAGTAACTCAGTCACACAAAGGGGTTAATAGTTGTAGAAATTAATCTATGAGCACATTTACATGGCAAAGGATGTACGCAGGGAGAAGGGGCAATGATTCCATAACAAAGTATATAAGACCAAATATTTCTTACTAAAGGATTTGGTAGAACGAGAAACGCATCTTCGTATACATCTTGTGTAGATAGGAACTTACTGGGATCGCTGGTTCAGAAAGTTCATACTGCTCTGCAGTTATTATCTTTTCCAAAAATATTGGTGACACTTTGGTATTAGATAATGATCTGAACTAGTGGCGTATCTAGGCAATTGAGGTTGAGGGAGAGGGGAGCTGGGGCGGGGGCAGCCGGGCTGATTGCTATCTCTGCAGAGATGAGGAAACATAAGGAGAAGGATAGAAGGTAGTAGCGGAAAAGGAAGAAATATGGAATATAAAAGGAAACTAGTGTGGGAAAATGAAGACAAAGCAGAAGTGTGCAAATTGAGTTAGGTAATTAAGAAAAAGGGCAACGAACAAAGGAAGAAGGACGTACACTATATTATATCGTTTTTCTTTTGTAGTGGAAAATTCCATATTAAAATTATTAGTCCTTAGTATAGATACGCGGGTAGATGGTAAGGTACATTGGATGGAGATTGGGACTACATTCATGTAGCATTATCATGATATGAAAAATATGACAAAATGCGTCATTTTTGCTTATTACAGAAACATGCCTGCCATGATGATTGAGATCTAATTTGTTACCTCAAAAAGCCAATGTCTAATATTTCAAGTAGTCACAGAAGGTATACACACGTGAATGATTCATATTGATCACACTTAGCTTGGTAGGCCTACTTGTCATGAATGTATTGATTTAACTTACACATCATACGATGAATAAGTAATCTACAAGCATCATTATCCATGACAGCATCACATGGACCTTCACGCAGACGACACGTCGTGACTTAAAACGTGGGTGGGTTTTTAACACGTCCCGAAAAAGGCGCCAAAAGTACCTAAAGCGCTGGAATAAATGGCGGAGTGCGTCATAGCGCAAGAATGTGGCAAAGTTCGCGGGTCGCACATACTGTATCAAATCGCCTGCAAACGAACCGTGTAATGATCCTACACCTTCGCTATTCACTTCATTGGATAGAACTGGTGATGTAGTTAGTCGTGTTGATGGAAGGGAGCCAGATGATGTGTCTCATATTTAACCAATTTCTTATATTTGCCACCATTTTGCTCCATGTGGGGGTGCACGGAGCGCTGTCTGCCCGAATTGTTACTCTAATACGTTCTCACACTTAATGCTTTAGAGTGTGTGCCAAACTGTTAAGTCACGCTGTTTTCAGCCCAAAACTTTCCCACTATTACCAATCAGTCACGATGTACTTTTTGTCAAATGTATTGTCGTTGATGATGATTATTTAATATCTTTAATACATCACAACGTATTACTTTTTTTCAACATTTCAACTTTATTTCTTGAATGTTTTTGATTTCATTCTGTTATGACAGTTTAAGTTATGCATTCGAAGTCTTTTAAAACATCAATGTTTGCATTTCCTTTTCATATTATTGAAATGCAGTGCCAATGTAGGTTGTCTACCAATTTCTTTGCCACATCAATTTGATCGCCTGCCAATATTATTCATCTTAGGGTTTAAAAGAAAAAGAGAAAAGAAGGTAAGTTCCCCCAAAATACAAACAATACATTTAGACAAAGGGGTGGTACTTGGAGCATTATTTGAGTGATGCCTGTGTGTCACGTGTTCTCCGTCATGCACCTGGGCTCGTTTCAACACCTCCTGTAGAGCTGGCGCCGTTTAGAAAGGAGAGACACACATTGTATCTCACTTTTAGCAAGGTTATCATTTCTCATAACACTCGCGACTCCCGCCCCCTTCGTAATACCTTTTGAACTTAACCGTATTTTATATGGACATCCAATGATTTATGCAAAGCAAGGACGCGAACAGAATAAAAGGATTGTAAATTTATGAATATGGACTCAAAAAAATGAAAATGCTTGATAGCAAAGTGGCAATCTTATTCCCACCAATGTCTAACTCATGCAATTATGTTCTCCTATTATTGTCCAGATGGCGATATTCAATGAAAACAAATAAATAAATGAATAAATGGGCCCTTAGATACATGGATATATATATATATATATATATATATATATAAATAAAATTTAAATGTGAATTGAGGCTCCAGCTTCTAAAATGTTCGCCTTCACATTAGGCTCTATGTCAGTATGTGAGAGTGTATAAAAATGAACTCATACATGTACATTTAGGTATATCAAGTACTTTCTGTCCCCGTCAACATATCCGTTCAGTTAACAAAGATTAAGTTTCATTAAAACAGCAAGAATTAAATAATAAATCCTCTTTCAATTTTGAGTGTATGAAGACTAAGGTTTAAGTCTTGTGAAGCTCGATAGAGCTACCTTGCCATAACATCCACGCCTCGATGACACCGGGTTTAGTTATGCTTGGAATCACCCTCTACTAGTATTACATCAGACGACCAACACTACATAGTGATCATTCTGGTGTAATTGGGTGGTGCTCAGAGGATGGATGGAACAAGCCAAATCCCCTCTCTTCCTCTCACCGTCCCTAAAATTGATTTCTACGTTCTTGATTTTTTTTACCTCATAGACCAATCAAAATATAACCCTATCAAAATCTATAATAACAATAGCAGAAACAATTTCGTTTTCAAATTTGTTCAAATTTGTGTAGCCTTCTGTAGCCAAAAAGTATCTATCAAACACGATCACAAAGGCTTTCGAAAATAATAAACTTCCAAGGCAATGTCAATAGCCTTGCCATCACCTATTGAAATACGCGAATATTACAATAACTTATTACGTAACCGAAACACGATTTGTATATGGGATATACTACAGGGTATTTACATTTCGTCTGGGTTGATTTCTCCAATCTTTGGAATCATGTTATAACTTTTCAGTGAGCTTGAAGAGAAAATTCATCGGTTCATATCTTTACCATCATTTTCTCTTTATTTTCCCCATCTCATTTTGCCCCCCTATTTTTTCTCCTTGAGCCATACTTGTAACAGATACAAAGGTGTCTTGGACTTCAGTTTAAGTGCTTCATGTAAAATTTATCACAGAATTATAATCATTATAAATATAGGAATGTAGACTATGTTTCCCCTTGATGCTAAATATAGTACTCATTGCGGATGTAGTATCGAAAATAATATGGCTAGTGATATTCGTTTGTCTCGCAATGTATGGTCAATATAAAGGGATCTAAAAGATCACGACGTTTCGTGCGCCGCTGCAACACTTCGTCAGGTGATAAAAACGTCGTGATCCTTTAGATCCCCTATTGACCATACATTGCGAGACAAACGAATATCACTAGCGATATTATTTTCGATATGTTTCCCCCTTTTTCAACTCTTCCCCTCAGTCTTAATCTCATCTTCATCGTTCGTGTCTTTATCTTTTATCTTTGTGAGCCGTAGTCTTATGAAAGTAGGCTACTTCTTGATACGCCATAAGTCACGTGACCAGATAGTATCACGGGATCACCTACGAGGTGGCCAGCTTGCCACTATATATGACAGTGTAAGAAAGCCATCTTTAATTGAAAGTTATGTGATGAGTAGAGAAGGAATAATGGGGTTAGATCACGTGATCAAAGATAACATGATCAGGTTGTTTCATAGTTTGAGTGATGTGATCATGCCCCGCGATAATTAATGATAAAAGATGTATGGAGGGTCTGTAGTATCATCTGAGCATACTTGGCCCTGCAACAATGTCGGCCTCTTTTTATCGGTAGACATGTCACTGCCTCACCCTAAATAAATTGTATTCCTTTCTTTCTCCTTCCTTCCCCGGTCGTTGCATTACCTCCCTATACCACTCCCCTTCCCTCCGTCCCCACTCCCTTCTCTCTGATCTCCCCTTTACACTTCTCTTTCCTTCTTCTCTATCTCTCTATCACTCTTTCTTTATCGCCCCTCTTTGCCCAATTACATATAACTTTAAGTTTTATATCCCCCTCTTTTTCTCCTCCTTTTATTATCGACGTTATGTTTTACCTTCGTAATATCTGCAAGGTATAGTGTACCTCTGATTCTTTCCCACTAGATACAAGCTAAACGAATCCTTTGAATTTCGTATTTTAGTCTACACTATTTTCATGGTTAATAATAGATTTATATATAGAGTTAACAAATAATTATTCATACCCTAACCAAGTTTTGTAATTTTTCAAGTAGGCTAAGTGAAAAATTGATTTGACCCTATTTATGTTTCTTGAGAATGTGTCATATTAAAGCTTAAAGCTAAAAGTATTCAACAAAGGCCCTAATTCAACCAGTCCATCTTTCATTCTTGAGTTACAAAAAACACACACAAAAAAAATCAAATTTACAAAGGGTATGAATAATTTAATCGTTAACTGTATTTAATATATGGGCCTACACCAAAACAAAAAATAGGTTCACCGGAATAGCATTTGCATATGACACTAATTTGTATTTTGTTGGTCATTCAGTTTTTCCCCTTGGAGATATTGTGTAGGAATGACAGTTGTATAATCATTATTATGAAATATCATATTTCACTACTTTATGTAATGCAAATGCAATGTCACGACCTTTCCGCTTTCCATGGATATTGTAAATGAACTTGTGACCTAAGAGGGGGGCCGGGGCTGATGCTCATATTATTTTCACTTGAATAACAGCTAGAGCATAAATCAATTGTAACTCTGGCTTTAACTCTGTACTCTACACATCAAAACACATTCAGAGCAATACATTGCAGTACCACACTAACTTTCCAACATTGATTACAAATCTAAAAGCGATCTTCACACCTCCTAAAACCGATCACAAATGTGTCGCGATCGATATGTGATGAAAGGGCATGGCGACAGATTTATCGGTAACAAGCTGCTATCGCTTCGTGTTGTTCACACCTCCATGTTTGTATGTAGTTTGGCTAGTTATGTTGTACTTTCGGTGCATGTACAGTGTTTCTCAAGATAAAGAGAGAGAGAGAGAGAGAGAGAGAGAGATAGAGAGAGAGAGAGAGAGAGAGAGAGAGAGAGAGAGAGAGAGAGAGAGCCCACAATGAAGCCTTAATGTACTAAAACCAATGTAAAAGTGCTGAAATATAAGTAATGGTATGATAGTTATATATGATTTATATAATGATTAGTTTTTCACCCCAAAGGGATCAAGAATTATTAAGCACTGATCATTAATTTTAAATAAAATAGAACCTGAGGCAGAATTGCCACTGCTTAAGTTTGTCATGTCTGGGATGAATTATGTTTATAGTTACGGTATTATATGTGTGAATGCTTTCAGCTGGAATTGAGACCATTCAACCAAACTTCGGGTTGACCAAAACTTGCGTACAGGCAAAGTTAGCATGAATAAAAAATAAATACTTCTGTTCAGCTGTCCGTGGCCAGATCTTATTGATCAAGACGCGAAATGAAATAAAACATGACAGGCTCAACATGTATTTTTCCTTGACCGACTTTAATCTGATAATTCACTTATCACAGAGATGTTGATCATTGGATCTGGGTTTCCCTTTTTATGAGCCACACTGTATAGGTAAGAACTGTGATAAAGCCGCCGCGGGTTTAACTGTATCAGTGAACGGAGGAGATGTACTTCATCCTCCTTTTCATTCTTGGGTGTTTTTGAGCATCAGATGCGATCCAACACCAGTTGTGGTGGTTCTTTTTTTAATTCATCCATGATGAGAGCGATTGAAGTAACACCCTCGTCACCTGCTTCGCTGAAAGTGAGAGAAGACTCCCTGGAACACCGTCTTCTCACTTACACCTTCCTTTCTTCATCTTCCTCCGGCTGATCAATTGTAAAGTGCTACCCAGTCATGTTCTTTTCTACCTTTTCAATTCTCTTGTCATGCCTTTATCGTTGCCATAGCAACACCTTGGTGCTTTTTATATATTATTTCCATTGAGCGTATTGAGAGTCAAACATTTGTTACGTAGAAATGTGTCATTTAGCGACCGATATCATGGATAATTGCCCTATTGACATATATATATCTTTTCAAGGAAACACCAAATGCCTTTAGGATGGAAAATAAGAAAAAGGGAAAGAAGAAGAAGCAGAATAATAAGAATAATAATAATAATAATAATAATAATAATAATAATAATAATAATAATAATAATAATAATAATAATAATAATAATAATAATAATAATAATAATAATAATAATAATAATAATAATAACAACAACAACAACAACAACAATAATAATAATAATAATAAGAAGAAGAAGAAGAAGAAGAAGAAGAAGAAGAAGAAGAAGAAGAAGAAGAAGAAGAAAAAGATGATGAAGTAAAGGAAGTAGAAGAAGAAACCCATACACAATGGGATAGAGAAGTCCCTTGTATAATAGTGAGGCATGGCAAATGAATAATAATGACCTGTTCTAATATATGAGAGAGAAACGAAAGACAACGCAATAAAAACAAATATATAATAAAAATCCATATCTTAATGTATGACATAATTATGAGTTCACTTGTGTTATGCAGATATTATAGACCGAAACAGACGTGTTTACCATTTTAAAACAGCTGTTGCTTTAACATTAAAATCACACCACAATATTTATTATCAAATTCTAAAACGTGTGCAGAATAAAAGTATGTATGCGCCCTACTAAAATTGCCTTTCCATATCGGCCAATATTCATTGTTTCGTGGCTAGAATGACATCCAGAAGAGAAAGTTATCCGCCACCAACCTCTGTCTTTCCACTCTCATTACTCGGTTTCCCACCTTAACGATCTTATATCAAGTAATTATCATGCCCCTTGTTATGACTCAATTATGATCATAACTTACACCAATTTTCATCTATTCCCTCTGTCCTCCCGACCATCATTTAATTTCTATACCCCCCCCCCCTCTTACTCTCACTTAATACTAACCACCTATCTCCATCCCCCTCTCTCTCTCTCTCACTCTCTCTAACTCTCTCTCTCTCTCTCTGTCTCTCATTTTCTCTCTCGCTCTCTCTCTCTCTATCTGTATCTCTCTCACACACACATTCCACCTCTCTCTCTCTCTCTCATTCTCTCTCTCTCTCTCTCATTCTCTCTCTCTCTCTCTCTCTCCCTCTCTCTCTCTCTATAACCTCTTTTTCGCATGTCTCACACCTCTCTCTCTCTTTCTCTCTCCCATCCCTTTTGCGTGTAGCTTGGTAGCTCATTAGCACGAACAACAAATTCGATTTGTCGACCCCTCATATACCACCTCCATCCTCTGGTCATCGAGTCGGTCAGTCACGGCCGACAGGACAGCCAAACACCCGCTGTGATCTAGCGTAAAAAAAGAGAGAACCATAATCAATATGATTAAGATTGATTTAATATAATTAGACATGACTGTGACCATATCGTGTTTATTAGTGCGTGATTAGTTGGTAGCAAAGGTCGTTAGCACCTATTTCCCATCCATGTATTACCATGGTAGAACTATGCAGAGTCTGTTAATCATAAACAGAGCGATATGCAGTCCAGCATTTATGCATTTGAAATTATATTCATAGTTATTAATACTAGTTACATTTTCCTTTTTATTTCTTCATTCTATTTTATTTATTTACAACACTTCGCTTTCATGGAATTGGTATTATCACACAGACAGTGCAGACACGTGGGCGTGTGAAATACAAGTGCATGCACATACAGCATGCAATGAGGCACAGTATTACATAGCGTGGAAATGAGACTTTGTGAAAACGTTATAACTCCCTTCTGAACTAGAGAAAAAATATCAAATAATGTTTTCTGAATATGAAATCAGTAATGTTCAAAATGGTGGCTTAAGGCGTATTGACCTGTCTCAGATCAAAGAGATGTTGTGATATCTCTTTGCTCAGATGTCAATCTTCCAGGTTGTTGCGGTATTACGTAACAATATGTACGCCTAAACAGTCACACGAATCCTATTTTTATTTGGTTATTTTCTTGCTAGAATTTAGAATTAAACAGGTTCCGTTGACAACCTAATGGTTTAATAGAGAAGTCTAGAAGAAACATATGTAAATAACTTGCTACGTTTAGAGTCAGATTATCATTGACAAAACATGAGAATGAATCTCCGAACAATACTATGAAAGTCTTAGAACATCAAACATTATTTTTAAGTCATCTTGTTTAAAGGTACTATGTCCCATTTGCAGGCCAACAAAATGAAAAGGTTAAATTCCAACGGCATTTGAAAGACAATACTAATTTAGAACTTCCCCCCCCCAAAAGGGGGCTTGAAAATGTCTTTAAGTGGGAAAATAACGACTATTAGTTGTCGAATCGACTTAGGAGCTATAGAGCCAGTAAGTAATAGTCTGATTTTTCAGACTATTGTACCGAATGGTCGTACGTTTTATGCTGCGCAAAGATTCAACCAGTTTAATTTTGACCATTACAAGAAGTGGGTTATTGATGTAGACATGATGATATGTAGCTTTACAGCTCATTTTATGTATGTTATTACCAAAGATGAAAAAAGCCAGTCAGTCGTTCAATAGTGTCTGACAGTGAAGTCTAGCAAGTAAACAGGTTTCCTTGCATAATTTTAATATTAGGACACTGCTAACGTTTAGATTTCACAGATAGGACATACATGACATATTCATAATTCCTGCAAAGTTCTACAGAATTTGATGTTGGCTGCAAAAGGGACATAGTATCTTTAAAGGTACTGTATCCCTTTTGCAGCCAACATCAAATTCTGTAGAACTTTGCAGGAATTATGAATATGTCACGTATGTCCTATCTGTGAAATTCAGACATTAGCACTTGAGTGTCTTGGTATTCAAATTATGCAAGGAAACCCATTTACTGTCTAGACTTCACTGTCAGACACTATTAAGTGACTGACTGACTTCTTTTTTTCTTTGGTAATAACATACACAAAATGAGCTGTAAAGGTACATGAGCATTTGTCTACATCAATAACCCACTTCTTGTAATGGCCAAAATTAAACTGATTGAATCTTCGCGCAGCACAAAGGTAAAACATACGACCATTCGGTACAAGGGTCTAAAAAAATCAGACTATTTACTAAAGTGATTGCAATCACTAAAGTCGATTCGACAACTAATGATCGTTATTTTCTCACAAAAAGACATTTTCAAGCCCTTTCTTATTGAAGGAAGATCTAAATTAGTATTATCTTTCAAATGCCATTGGAATTAAACTTTTTCATTTTTTCGGCCTGCAAATGGGACATAGTACCTTTAAATTCACCTTTTTACCTTTGCTAGCCACCACTGCATTCCACTTTGATCAATTTATATTACAAGGAGACCCTCTGTGTCTCGATGCGGAGACTAATCTTAAGGTGTCGCTTGCTTTAATCATCATCTTCATTGAGAGGATCTCTCCACTTTCATTATCACCCAAATATACTTCTTTTTCTAGACCCACACCAGTCTGTGATCCCCCTTCTGGCTTTCATATCAACTACTCTCATCAACTAAAGGATCTTATCCCGTAACTTCAGCACACCCCGGGGTAAAATAGTCGCTATTTCAGAACCAATTTGATGTCATATGTCAATATTGAACTAAAATGTAAAATTTCTCGATCTATACGTGTAAAATAGTGCGCTAAAATATACGTTAATCATCAGTAGACATGTATAACATATGGATAAAGGACATTCAAATCTGTATTTATAATTGGATAGTTGTTTTAACCTGCCATTGGAATATATTGGGACTGAAAACGATAAACTAAGTTGGTGGATGCAGGCATGTAACCGTCTGAAGTAAGCGACAGAATTGTCATGGCCCGACACCTCAGTTAGAGGCGAGTTTCGGGAGTAATTCAGAAATTAGCACCATCGCAGTCCTTTGACTTCCCGCCGACAATTACATTTGTCAAGCTCGAGGAGATAGACGGATTTGGAGAGTTCACCAGGCGATGCCAGACTTATACTGCATCGTCCTACAATTTTTGAAAATAATGAAGAGGTGTGATTATAATACAAATAATTGTGTGCAATGGGCACTGTTCATTAAGGACGTGTCTTAAGTTGGATTACGATTAAAAGTTGTCGGTTACATGAGATAATACTGTTCCGGTTTATTTATACATAAATGATTTTTTTTTTCTTCTTCAATTTAAGTTAATTCAGTTCAATGTAATGACAAATACCAGTACCCCAAAGAAAGAAAAAAGAATCATGAAAACAAACAAACAACGGATATGAGATAGATAGAGAGAGAGAAAGAGAGAAAGAGGTAGAGAGAGGGGAGAGAGAGAGAGAGAGAGAGAGAGAGAGAGAGAGAGAGAGAGAGAGAGAAGGAGAGAGAGGGAGAAATAGGGAAAAAGAATATCAGATCATTGACACCGGTATGTTTTATTCAAAGTCATATATCTGATTGGTAACTTAGAAGGATTGTATTACCTTTTTACCTCGCTAAATTAGTAATAAAATGACTATCCATGAACAACGTTTAGTTTCAAGTTTCAAGTTTCAAGTTTATTTGTTCCACATTTTACAAAAATTTAGACAAAAAAAAAATAAAATAGAAATTATATATATATATATACATGTAGTATGAGCACGTCTCAATGATACTCAATTCATATGATAGATTAAGTAGAATGTGAGGAACCTATTGAAAAGCAGTGCTTGTATATTATAGTGTTCATACTCCGACATATTGTCATGTATACTTTTGAAATTATAATGCATGTGAGATTACAGAACTGTAAGATAAATTGTAAAATAATTACTTGTTTACAACTTGGGTAAAGTACCCAAGTTGTAAACAAGTGAAGGTTTCAAATTACTAAGGGGAAATAAGGAGAGAGAAGCAAATAGACGAGAATTATAAAGAGATATACAAAGAGAATAAGGAGAGAAGGGAGACAGAAAGAAAGAGACATAGAAAAGAGAGAGAGAGAGAGAAGCAAAGAGTTAGCATTTGTGTGTATGTGTGTGAGTTTTTTGTGCAGGATATGGTGTGTGTGCGAAAAAGATAGAGGGAAGAACAAATACAGATATACAGGGGAGAGAGAGATTAAAAAAAAAAGGGAAGGAGAAAGGAGAGGAGAGAGAGTGTGTCTGTGGGTGCCTGAAATTTCAGCATGTGTGCGTTCGTGGGTTTGTGTCTGTCTGCGTGTGTGTGTGTGTGTGTGTGCGTGTATGTAGAGAGAGAGAGAGGGAGAATCTTCATCTCTGTAAGGTGTTTATTTTAATCAGACGAAACCTACAAATTAGTAGATCTGAAAGAGGCGGCGTAATCTTCACACCTACCCCTCTCTATGTGAGGTAGCCGTGAAATATGGACATCACTCTTGCTTGAGCAGGTACCACCCTGTCTCTGATGCCATTAGCCCTCGAGTCGAGAGGTCTATAGCTTTGACTTTACATACCAACTATTCAACTTTCATTTTCGAATTACCTCTTTAGCATTTGTATGTAAGATCTTCTCACTGTTGTCATTTGTGAGATCAATAACTGTGTCTGCTCTGACTTGCAGTTGTACTTTTGTTTGTATTATTATCATTATTATTATTGTTGTTGTTTTTGTTATTATTGTTATTGTTATCGGTAGTAGTAGTAGTAGTAGTAATAGTAGTAGTAGTAGTAGTAGTAGTAGTAGTAGTAGTAGTAGTAGTAGTAGTAGTAGTAGAAGAAGTAGTAGTAATAATTCAGGGACAGTTCGTTACTCTCGCATTAATACATTTTCAGAGATTATAGGCATTTTTGTGTGCCCAAAATCACTGTTTTACCTTTAAAAAGAATTTTACCGGTAACACAGACAGAAGTCTAAAGGGGGCGATACCAGTCTCCCTCCGGTGGTGATCAGTATGGGATATTAGAGATCTCTGTACCCACCCCCCACACACACACCTTCCCTCCAGCGCCGCGGCGGAACCACCACCAGCTACAGGGGGGAAAAAAGCTCGGCAAGCCGGAATGGAATGATTAAAAACGTGTCACTAATCCCTTACATCTCCTCCGGCCAGGAATCCTACTAGAATGGTGATATATGTCACCGTTTGGTTAACACTCAGGCGCCATCATAATCCTCCCCAACTAATCCCAAATCCCAGACAGTATTCAGAAGAAAAAAAATCACCCCCAGATATGAAAATACATATCATAACCAATAATTCCCAGTTTGAAGTGCATGTTTCATTACACGGAAATCTCCGAGCGTCTGTATTAGTAATTATCGGGCAGGGGCGAAAAGAGAAGGTTGCTGACAAATTGTGCGTATTTCAAGTAATCTGTGACGGAGGTAATATCTAGAATGTAAGGCCTTCCAACTATTTTGGGGAACGATTGAGAGAGATATGCATTAATTGACACTTCTTAACAAGCACCTTAGTACTGAAATTATTTTGGGGTGTAGGAAAATACTCATTTCAAATCATAAAGGAATGTTTATCAACCCATAACGGATCATTACTTTTTCGATTACAGATTTGCCTTTAAAGGTAAAGTTGATTTCAGGTCATGTGATTGCATTGTGAATGAAACTGTCCGTAATTGATATTCAAGGTTGATTATGTATGACGTAATCAGGACGTAATAATTAATATGTGAGGTTTTAGAATCGTAGGAATAATAAGAATTCGACTCAGCCTTGCTGTATAATAATAAATATAATAGGTCCATATATATAGCGCAGCTACTCTACTGCGCTTAATACAAGGTATCATATTATTACCCCAGCTGTAGCTGAGTTGCCATAAAAAGGCACCAAAGCGTTCAAGGAATTTCTTCCTACCGGGTAGGTACCCATTTACTTCACCTGGATGGAGAATGGCAAATGTAGATTAATGTCTTGCCAAAGGACATAAGTGTCGCGGTGGGACTCGAACCGAGAACCATGTGATCCACAGTCCGGTGACGTATCCGCTAGACCAAGACACCTCTACCACATGTACTGCACATACAAATTAATGGGTGCATGGGACTATGCACAAAAATGTCGCCAAACATTTAAGCTATATCTTGCCATACTTCAAATATAATGGCGTTCGAAGAGCGATCCTTTTCGACAGACGTTTCTCTTATGAAATTCCTCCAAACTGACTTACAAATATTGAGGAAGCTAACAAAAGAATATTATGAATCTTTATCAGAACTCGATTTTCTCTTTAAGATGCAAGCGTGAATATAATTATTACGATCATGAGTGGACGCGGGAGGGGTCATATTTTGATTGAATTGGGTTGAACGCCACCTGAGTATGGAGGTGAATGAAGCATGCAGTGATAATGTAAATTAAAAAGCACACACAATGGTTTGGGATAACGCTTATATTTTCGAAAACCTGATAAAGTTGTTATCTATAGAAGTATTTCGGAAAGTATTCATGATTGAAAATCATCAAAGCAATTCAAAATGAAAATAGTGAAGAACACCTTTTGAATTCAGGTAGCTGTGGTTCACAATTTGATTTGATTTTTATTTACCAAATATAAAAACATATAAATAACAACATACATGATAACATGAGAAAATAACATTGGATGGATCGCCCTGCTCAGCTGTGCCAGTGCAGCACAGCTGTTCTACCAAGGGGTCCAGTTTACAATACAAAACAAACGAGAGAAAATGATATATCACAAATTAAAATTCTTAACATATAGGTATAATATTTAAAAAAAACCTCGTTTACAAAGTATTATGCCCCCACCCACCCAAGAGCAAAACCCAGGACCCCCACCCACCCTATCAACCCAAATGATCAGAAGATCGCCCACAGTATACATTGTACTGTTAATAACTAAATTATTCGTACTCCTCGTAAATTTGATGTTTATTTTTCGTTACTCAAGAATGCCAAGGGGTACTGGTTTAATTTGGGCATTATTTTGTTGAATACTTTCAGATGTACATGTTACATTTAATATGTCACTTTCTCAAGAAACATCAATGTGGACAATTCAATTTTTCACATACTTGAAAAAATTACGTAACTTGGTAAGGGTATGAATAATTTAGGTGTAAACTGTGTATAACAGCATGATCAATATCATTTTGCTAAACGTTATTATCATTATTGTCATTATTATGATTAAAGCATTAATTAATTGATTAATTAATTACTGAATGTGCATTAGGCAAATGGGCTTTATTTCATGGGCTGAGATTTATTTGTCTAAAATAAACGTTCCAATTATGACATTCAGCGAGAGAGCTAGGCGAGGGAGGTAACATTTTGGACACAAAATCATGTTTACCATGCACCTTCGTCAGCAAAGATAAACCAGAGATCTAGCGGTCCAAATATAAGAAGAAGGTTGCCAAAATATTGACAATTTCGAAACTCTCAGCGGGGCTGCAACCCCTCAGCCCCCGTCTCGTACGCCTATGCGAATGGGCAATGAAGATAAAAGTGAAGAGGGTGGGCTTGAAAGCAATTCTACAACCATTGATCCGCGGCCACCTGGTTGATGTGGTCTCCGGCGTGCGACTTGCTGGCGTCTCCGCTGACAAGCCCGTCGACAGACTTCGGTATTGTTCGTCTACCCCTCGTCGACATGCCGAAGTTCCCTCGAGGGTTGCCGAAATGAACACCTGACTCTGGTGAGATGTAGCAACATGATCGTCTGGCGTCAGTCGCCCTGTGAAGCCAAACAGAGGTAAGTGTTGTTGTGAAAGTACGACCTTCCTCCATTAGAAAAATACATCTGTAATCGCGTAAATATAGAAAATCAAACTCATATCAGTACCACAAGATTATTGCCTCTCCCTAGCTCACTCATGAAGGAACTATACAATGCATGGATGTATTCATTTTTGCCAATATTCCAAAAATGATGCAAAATGGCGCCTGAGTCCCTTTGTCGTGAAAGCCATGCAGGTCGGTTATTTACAAAGCCGGTCGACATGTTGGAATGAAGATCTCGTTTGTCACTCGCTAGGCAGTTGTGTTGACAACATACGGGTCTACCTGACATCTATGGTGGCCTTAAAATATTCATAGAACATGGTATTTCATGCTACTCAAATTATGTTTGTGATTCGTATTTTGTTTCTCTTTAAAAAAAATATATTGATTATCTTTCTTATATTGAAAAGTATGATTTCTTTTCCACAAAATATTTATACTTCAGAAACTTTATAAAGCTCTGTGCTTTCTTTAAAACTTCAACATTCAGATTTGTTTTCAAATTTAAAAGATATGAATCTGTCTTGAAAATGATAACTAATGAAGTAATTACGATTTCCTTATATTATGTTATTATGAGACGAGAGGGTAACCATGTTCGTAAGGTTAAATTGTGCAATTATTCTGTGGACGAAGTCTTTTTGCTTGATCATCAGATGGGAGTTATACCGTATACTGTGCATTAGCAAAATGAACCAAAATATTTTTCTTTTTCGTTCAAGGAACTTTAGGAGCAATCGAAAGCATTCGATAAATGAAATACATAATGTTAAAAGTTCTTTCAAAATTCAAACGCATCCCTTTGTGTTCAATCATCGCGATCCAGTGGAGAAGTCACCGGACTATGTCAAATGGTGCGGGTTCGTATCCCTGCCAAGGTACTAATACAAAATAGTTGTATATAACAATGTTTTATCCGACCCAATGCAAGTCACGTGTGTAGTCCCTCAGGTCTCAATTTTAGGTCCTCTTTTATTTTTATTGTACATAAATGGTTTAAATTATTGTTCAAACATTTAGAAATTTGTCCTTTTTACTGATGACACCAATATCCTCTATTATCATAAATATATTAATATTTTGTGTCAAATTTAAAATAATGAATTGCAGCATGTATCACAATAGTTTAATAGTAAAAGATTGTCTTTGAATACATCTAATTCTAATTTTATATATTTTCATTATAAGCAAAATATTATTTCAGATGATTCGTTGAATGCATTAAATATAAAGATGAATGATGTTCCGATATAACGAGTGCAATCAACTAACCTTTTAGGTGTAATTATTGACCAACATTTAACTTGGAATGCTCATATACTTGCCATTTCAAACAGAATTTCAAGAAATATTTGTGTCATCAGAAAATTACGTCATACCTTGCCACAAAATATTTGGATTTCAGTGTATAAGACAATGGTTTTACCGTATTTAATGTATTTTAGTGTTGTAAAGGGCAACACATACCCAAAAAGATTGCAACGACTGCTTATATTACAAAAGCGTATAGTAAGAATATGTCTTGTGTCTGATTTCAATGCCCATTCAAAACCATTATTTCAACAACTAAAGTTTATAAACATTTATCAGTTGAATCAATATTGTATATCACTCATGGTTTTTAAACATAAAACTTATAAACTGCCGATCAATCTTGCCACTATGATGAAATGTAAATAATCTGTTGATAATTATATTACTAACAATCCTGATAATTATTTTATTGATAAATGTCCATGAACAAGTTTTTTATTTACTTTAAGACACACTGGCCCAAAAATTTGGAATTCTCTCCCCAGAGATATCCGTGGTTCTACTTTCTTTAACTCTTTTAAATCAAAAATTAAAAAATACTTCATCTGTTTTTAAATCAATAGTAATATATGCATGTTAATACGTCTACAATATGTTGTACACTTGAACTTGAACTACTGTAGAACAAGGTGAAGTTAATGGTTTCCCCTTATGAAGAAGTCCCTTGAATGCTGTAGTGCCTTATCGGGTTACTTCGGCAAATACAAATTCGCTCTGGAAAATTATTGTATTTAACGCTTTGTATCCACAGGAAAAAAGGTCTTCGATTGAAGTCCAACTATACCTAATATTTATCGAATGACCCCAAAGCGAAGAATAATATCTTAGATTGTAATCGTCTTTCTGTTAAAAAAAATATAAAGCTCAAAGTAAGATGGAAGGGATGAGTCTGATAGTTTGGTTTCATGTTCTGTGAGGACACGAGTTGTGTTGAAGAATGAAAACATTTCTTTATTTTAGTAGCAGTAAATAAGAATTTGATTCAAGATCGTGCTGGGGTTGAATGATTTCTATCCTATAACATGGACTAGAAGCCTGGAATTGATGAGGGTCGGTGAATCCGTGCCGTGTTCGAGTTCTGGACATACCAACGAGATAGATAACTATTCAAGACCCGGTGTGCAGGAGGGGTACCCCACATCGGTACCAGCTTGCCACCGGAGTAGATGCCGCCGCGGGAAGGGTGAACGATACGGGCGATGACACAATAATAGGGCTCATGCTTCATGCTGATATGGGTAGTTATGGAGAAATGATAGCGTTCGGGTGTCGGAAAGGATCAATCGGGTATTAGGCCGCACACAACATGTAGTGTGACACGACATAGCACCATGAGGGCAGAGGTAGGGGCCCTGGCATTGGTGTAGACAAGGTGTGGAAAAGAAGTAGGCGACGTGCCCCCTCCCAATCAAATTAATGTTGTCGATCACTAAATAGCCTACAACATGGTGTACAATCTACGTGATGTATTGTGGCACGACACACCACCAAGTGGAGAGGGCAAAGGTAGGACTCTGACAGGGGCGTAGCCATTTCTGGTTTTGTGGGCACGCCCCTCCCCCCCAATGAATGGCCGAGCGTGTCAAAAAGAGGAAAAATAACGAATGACGGGGAAAGGGGAAGGCAACGTGAAAGGAAAATGATACGGCCCAGTCCCGCATCCTCTCTCACTCAATGACCATAATTATTCTCTTGATTTGTTTTCTCTTTAACCTAGTTAGTTTAGAGCCCCCGTTGATATGAGTCCCCTCCCCTTAGTCCCTGGAGGCGCCCGGTCACTACGATGCCACTAGCTGATTATGGCAACATTTATTGTTGGGTGACAATTGGCAATGACGTAGTACGCACTGATCTGAATGAGCGAATTAAAAAAAATATTTGGGTTCACTTGAAAGATAATTATGTCACTGATATCAGTAGACATCTGCTAAATTGTCTTTTAAACGAGTTAATTTTAACTGCAACAGCGATCGTTGTAGATCAATAAAAAACCTACAAAACCGGTTTCGCTCACAAAGGCTATTAAACATTATTAAAATCCAGGTTTTATATGTCTTAATATTACATTATTCACCCCCATTTTCAACTTCCAGACGCCACCAAAGCGAATTACAGAAATTTAGTAAAATGTAAAATGAAAAGCCTCTGGAAACATATCCATGAAAGGGTAAAGTCAACGTATCACACGTTATAGTGCAATGATGGTGGAATTGAGTTGGTATTTTGTTGGTACCATTCATGGAGAACACGAATGTTTAGTTGAGATGACTTTCGCCCTCGAAAACTAATTGATTTTCTGTTTAGAAGATAAAATCCGCAATTTCCTGTGCAGGTTTGACATTTTAATACGAATCTACTAATAATAGGTTCGGCAATGTTTTAATCAAAATGCTAACAAATAGAATTGTTCATTTAAAGGAATGACAGTGTCAACATTATGTGTTCAATTCTGGCGATCTTTCATCTTTATGAGCAACATAAAAGGCTGTATGTTAACGGAGTCAACACCAGTGCGCCGCGCTTGAACTAAACAATAGGCAACATGTTAACACTTTCCCTCACATCTCAAAAAAGTCATTTCCGCCAAGAAATTCTAGCTGGTATCATTTTCCCCGTTTTCCCTTCTTGACTTCGAACCAATGAATAACGGTATCATGCCGGTAAAATTTGAAAAGATAACTTCATTTACGAGGTTGACACGTCAGACTTGTTACAGAACTGTAGCGGTGACACCTCGTTGTACTGGGGAATCACACAATGTTTGCTACACAAGAGCGATATTAATGAAAGCCAGAAAAGGCATGATGTTTTCGACACCACCCGCCATTCTCTCTCGCTCCAGGTCTGTAAGGAGTGTGTATCAAAGTAATGTTAATGATGCTTTGTATCTTGTTAGGTTTGTTTAAAGAGTCATCTTGTTTTGGACGCGCGGATTCCTCACCTCCGCACACACCCGTGCAGATGGTATCTCTGCTCGGTTCCTGTTTGATGTAAACGCTTTTAATTTTCATCCAAGTTTTATTTGAACTCTTTTACCGTCTGCTAAGTGTTGCATTGATTCCGATGTATTGCTGGTCGTGCAACAGCAGCAGCGGCGGCGCTGAAAACGCTCGCGCTTCGCTACAAAATGAAGGTGGCGGTTTGATGTTGTATTATTACTCAAAGTGTTACTCTAGCAGAGAAGCGCAAGCTTTTCTTTCATCTCGTCCCGCGAGATTTCGCGCGATGAATTTGTTATTTTCGCCTTTCTGAAAATTTAATTCGAAAATCCGAAAGAGTTCTTTCCCCTCTTGTCTCTGCGTCGCCGACAATATCCGCCAGTGCTCAGCGCTGGGCTTGTGTCCGGCTCATCCGGGACTTGGGTGATTTGAGAGGGTGTGGGCCGATTAGATGATGGGAAAATAGAGAGGGTGAGAGAGAATGAGATTGGGGGATGGGGAGAGATGTGGAGAATGATGAGTTAAGAAACAAGGCATCCTCCTTGAAGCTTGTGGCTCCTCTCGCTTTGACTGCCACCGCGTGCGCGCCCTTTTTTTTTGAAGATGCCCCTCCATACCGCCACCAAGCCCGAGGCTTCTTTGACGCTTTTTAGTGAATTAGCTATGCTCTCACCCTATCACCTACCCTCTCACCTCATCCTTCTCACATGAGATATACTGACCCGTCTCTTCCCCGACAACTCCAACGGCTTCTCGCCTTTTCCCTTTCCCCCAACGAGAACCCGAGTCGGGAGAACACCCAGGCACCAACGTTGCAATATCTCCCTCTCTTCCAACAGCCTAGAAATAATAATAATCATAATGACATCGTGCGGCATCATATTTGTTAAATGGTCGCAAGGGATGATGGTGTTATAAAGTTTACCGCGGACTATCATCTGGGAGACGGTGGAGAGAGCCCTTCTGGCCATTGCTCCGTCAACCATTACAAAATCATAAAGAATTTCAAGTAAAGTATCATTAGAGACATCTTCTTGCCAACGCTGTACCCGCCATTCCGCTGAGGATAGAGTGCTATAAGCCTTCAAAGCCAGCCGAGTTTCAATTTAGAAATTAACTTGATGAAATAAAGTAAGAGGCAGGGAGACAGGCAACTTAACACATTGGGTCGGTATTGATACACAAAGGTTAAAACCATCTCATTCAGAAGCCTATGAAGACGTTGGAGACTTTGGATAAATATTATGCCAAGAGGATTAAAAAGAAATACAAGCCAGAAAATGATACACCATGAGACTGCTTGTTGGTGATGCTGGCTCACAAGCTCATAGAGATATAAACAGGGCATTATCCTCTCTTGTGAATCAGGCAATTCACTTTTGAAGAAATACTCTTACATAAGTAGTGATTGTCCTTGATGGATTATTTTCGATTCGGGGTAAGAAATGTCAAGACACAAGAGTTTGTCTGATATTTATGAACGTAAAAAGTGTGATTAAGAATGTTCTTTTAGAAGCCGATAAGATTAAAGTCTTTTAGCAAATGTCAAATTGAACAATCCCGATTAACAGAGACTATCCTTCCTTGGGTTTTATGATGTCTCTTTATATTATCTTTCATAATCAGATTATGTTGACTTTCAGTTGATCTGATTGAAATTTGAATACATGTACTTTTCTTAATTTGACAACGTGAACCTGAGATGAACGTGGTTTGAAATCGTTCTGTGCACTTAAGTCAACCGTTCCAGCAAACCTTAATATTTTAACTTCAAACAACACTTTAAATTTATGATGACGGTCTTTGTTTAATATCATTAGATAACAACTGTACATGATAGGCGATTAAAGAATTACATTTCTATTTCTATATCATTACATCATATTCCTTGTAAGAATTACTCTCCACTAGAGTATAACGATAAATAAATAATTGAGAAAAATAATTGAAAAATTGATCATATCTTCTCAGTCGTGCACCATTTGTGTCTACATTTCTTCTGAAACGTTTGTGTTGTTTGAAGCTAACACACGTGTGTTAAGATGTAGTATTTGTAGACAAAAGGAGACCATACACAACAAGCAGGTGAGTTTCCAACTTCAAAAACTATTTAGAAGAAAAGTGATAAATAAGAGCACTAGAGAGAGAGAGAGAGAGAGAGATAAAGAGAGAGACAGAGAGAGAAATCGGAGGAGGTACAGACACAAAAATACATGCAGTAAGATGGGATGAGATCAAAGTTTGTAATCCGCATAATTTGGAAATGACTCTTACAATAATTCCGGCAAGAAAAAAAAAATCTAGGCCGACACAAATATGACCTAGAAATCTCTCCTTCACCGGAAAATGGGGACAAATTCATGGCTATAGCCGAGGGCTACATCACCCGAGGCAATGGGCTTAGAATTCTGTTATTGATTAAGAAAAAGTACCTACCCACCCCAAGAGACACAGCTTTATGAAAGGATGAATATCATTTGTTGATACTACTACGTCAGAGCGTTTTTGTTTGCGGTATCATCTTGCTTCAGCAACGAAGACGATGAGATTCGTGTAAAGAACCCCCAGAATGATTTAATGAAATAGAAAATCTGAAATAAAATAGATAAATATGAAAAAAAAACATGAAGTAAAATGATATGAATTAAAAATTTGAACTAGAGGGAAGAAGGGTAATTAAACAATTCGTAATGCATTTTCCTTTTATTTTAGAACTTGCCCAGATTTATCGATTTCCTAACCACTTTTATGCTAGGGGTCAATGCTGTGTTAGGATTACATTGCGTGAAACATTGAACGTGTTATCAAACGAAGTACTTTATGTGGGGAAATTATATCATATCTAACTCCAAAATTATAATTTAGATGTAGATGTTAAGTGTTTAAAATAAATGTTTAGATTATGATCGGTTATTTCTTATTGTTTCCATCCTTGAAATTGGCTCCACATGCAAAGCTCTAGCACGGAAAAAAGATACATATCCAAATATTTAAAATCTCATTATCTGAACAGAACCATTATTTCATCAATATTTTCATACCAAGCATCACTTTAAATTCTTGATTTATACACATTTTGATCAAACACAAATGATGCGACTACCGCTATACAGATATATTTTACTCATAAGCGTAAAACGCAAGAAATAGCAGAAAGCCGAAATCAAATTTTAAAAAGGAGGAATTTGAGTTAAATATCCTTATGAGATGGTGAAAAACTTTATTTTGTCATGATTCAAAGTTATTCTTTGTTCTTGTTGCACTAATCACCTCTTTTGTTTTCTCAATAAATTCGTTCATTTTTCCACATTTTCTGGTAAATATATGACAAAATCTCCCTAAACGATGACTTTGCAGAGACGGATCTCCAACATCAGTCCTGGCCTAGACGTAGACCTGGACTCCCGGTGGGCTAACTCGGAGCTTTTACAGGTGTTTGGAAAGTTTGGAAAGCGGAAGGTGAGTGTCCTTCTAAAGCATATGATTTTCATCAGGATTCTTTCTGCTAAAAGGTCACGCTACTTCCGACCTCGTGGCGCCGCGGTCGGGACTCAAACCAACTATGAAATTGATGTTTATTTGCTTTGTTCTAATCGCTGAAAAGAAGAGGAGGAGGAGGAGAGTCTTTATGGCTGGGTTACTTCTTCACATGAGGACGAATATCATGAACTTCATTCATGCTTATAGTATATGTATGTAATCATAAAGATAGACATGATGATTGATACATATTATCGTACTATTGTATTTTTTACATACTAATTTTGATCTTGTTCAGCATATTCACTTTCAACTAATTACTTCATTTTACCTTTACAATTTATGAATCAGCTATTCATAATCTATTTTCCATAAATATTCAAAATATACGTATAACTTTTGCAATAGGTTACTGCTGAATATGCTGAATATTAAGATGAATTTTAGTTATTCAGTTACCTACAAAAATTTTCAGAGACCTTTTTGGTAAAGATATCGTGTCTATTTAGCTCTACTTGTGTGGCTAATTTTAGAATGACATATTTTATTAATTTGCAGTAACATTGAGGAAGATGACATAATAGGTAAATACAATGATTGATTTTTAATAACATCATTTATTAAAAAACGGTCGCTCACTTGTGCTATATCAAAAGAAAATTTAAATCGAATTGACATGGGTGGACGGACATTTAATGGAAAATTTGAGTCAAGATCCTATCAATTTGTCAATTGATACGCCTTAAGGATGCAGGAGATTTCGTTTCAAGCTAAATTACAATAGATATTCATTCAATAAACAACCATTAATTCAAATTACGAAGCAAAATGTTACACTCATTCAATCTGTCAACAAAACATGTTTGCATTTTCATGGTATAAATTCAAACCAAGTTCACTAAGGATGACGTCAGATTTATTATTGTGCTAACACGGTCTAGACAGGATAATTTTGTCAACTCGTTACAGCTCATAATACCGTTATGTCGAAAAATGACGACATTAGAAAGTAAAAATCAATTTGGAACTCCCTCATAACCTAATTCGACTTCTTGTTGGGCAGCACCCCAGATCTAAATCTCCTCAATTTTGACCTAATTACGAGCCCCAATATTCCAACGTCAAGATTTGTTTCGAAACCTTGTAGTTTTTCTTAAAACAATGTCCATCAGATTCCCTTTTGAATCGGGACAAGCAGGACCTCAGAGACTCGTTTTTATCTCCGTCGCTCTAGCTTTCGTTTCCCGGAGACCTACTTAAGTTCACTCAGTGTTTCCCATCTACCCCCCTTTTCTTATTAGAAAAGTTATAATCTTGCAGGTAACAGGAAGAAAAGAGGATTTCAATAAGTAGGTTATGGGGCCAAATATTCAGACTTCTGCAAGTTGATATTGGGAGGGAGGCCGTTGTTTCAAGATGTTATTATTTTTCATATTGCAATCGTCCTTTGGACTTCAATACTACATGACGAATAAGTGAGGCCAATACGTAGACATGTATTTCAGATGGCCAAAGTGTATTGTTCGATAATGATACTAAGATCAGTCAAAATTTAAAAAAATGTATAAATGAGGTTTGAATATTTTAAGATAAACATATGCCATATTATAATTTAAAAATTTATTTCAATAAATGTATTTTTTTTAAAGGATGGGTCAAAGAAAATCCGTTAGCATGAGTGTAGTTTCATGATCTTTCGGATCATAAAGCTACGGATTATTCATTTAGTAAATATTTATTCCTTAACTTTGTTTCTGTTTACGTTATGAAATAATTTAAAGAAAAAGAAGGCATATGATGATATGTGGGAGAGAGAATAATTAAGCTTGAGCCAATTCCTATGAGAAAAAAGGTCTGAAATATATTTCCAAGATGTAAAACACGCATAAAGGTGATAATCGATCTCTATGTTTGTTAGAAAGATATTTCAATATGTTCCAAGGATGCCAGTCAATATCTAATAAAGTGATTAGTATTTATCGTTGAATGATTCTTTTAGTCAGATTATCTCATTATTACAGACTTTAGAGGATTCAATAAGGACAATTTCAGGTTCAATACCCTACTGTATTGCCTCCAGAAATCATATTCGAATAATTGTGCAATAGGTGATGAAGAAGACTATTGAAATTGTCATGGGTTAAACATTGAAAGTTTTTGAGATCCAGTTACAAACAACAAACACAAACATATATTTTAGTTTCGAAAAATAATTGTGACGTTAAACAACAATGATTTTTTTTTGTTGTTGTTGTTGTTGCTATTTTATTGCTTTTGTTCTTGGCATCTGTCAGAAACCAAATCCTTTGAAAATGCCTGTAAACTATTCCGTTAAGAAGAGAGAGCCATGCAATATATTATTGTGATTCATTTTCATATTTAATGTGATGGAACGATACTACATGAAATATTATTAATTAAATCTTGCATTGGCACGATTGGTGAGATTATTAATATAAATAGAAAGCTGGCTTCAAAAATCAAACTTTGCAGGAATGGTTTCTAATTATTTGTTGAGATCTGAATCAATTAGCGTAAGAACAACTGTAAATCCGATTCATACAACTTACAATTTATCTAATTTCCATTCTTCTTGTGAGAATTTAGAAACACCAGGAAATCCATTTTGAATATTCCTTTAAATTCAATTCAAGGACCGTTGTGCAAGTTAATTGGAAGTTCTCGTAAAACTGTTGTAACGATTTCTTTCTTTCAAGGGGAAAGAAGAAAAAAAGAGAAGAAAGAGCAGCAAATGTCCTCTGCTGTATCCCCTGTAAAAATTGTTTTTGAGATCCCATTTCAGACGGCGGGCTATTATGATGTTGATTGATGGTAGGGTGAAATGGATCGGACATCCCGGGCTAGCTGGGCGGTAAGAGAGCTCGTCGACCGCCCTCGTCGCGGCGAGACCACGACTGAAGCAGAAGGGTTTCGACTCGTGCTCCCCCTGTCACATTCGCCCATTTTTCTCCTCTATAATAGTGTTAAACACGATACGCCAGGTAGTCCTTCTTTCTTTACCTCCTTTATCAGTTCTTGTTTGTTGATTTGCTCGTTTTATTAAGCAGTTAGTGACCTCGTGCAACCGTCTCCCATCTTGTCGATTTCGTTTGAAATATCAGCAAGGGCGGTATTGTCCTAGATACAAAAGGAATTGGCATCTATTGTCATCTGTGGAACATAAATTCCTTTGCTTATTGTCAAAAAAGTGTTTTACATGTAGGTAGCTAGCAATAGGACGAAAAGATAAGCAATATATATATATAAACAATGGTAATGTATACCGTTGAAATTATCTGCATACGAAGATCATATCGATTCGGGAGAGGTTATTTTAGTTAAGGTCATTGTTTTCGCATGCCTGATATCATAGGCCTAAGCTAGATCAGAACACCGATGAATGAAATAAACATGCAAGACCAGCAGGATAAAAAAATGCGCAAACATATCAAAATCATGTGAAGAAATGGGGAATGTAATTTCTGTGACATATTGTAATATAATGAATTCTCCCGCAAACGTTTTACACATCATCGACGGGGGGAGTTGCCGAAATTGTAGCGGACGTGTTGGCCGTCGGGGAACTCCTTGGACACACACCCGGCTCGGCTCTCTCGGCAGACATGTAAGAATGTTCCACTGGATTGATCAAGATCACAGCCTCTTTATTGCCCCATTTATCTTTGAGAGCAAGGAGCCTGGGACAACAAACCCGTGTAACTAAGGTGCTACCCATCCTCCACCTCATGCAAATTGTATGATGTTATGTTATGTTGTTAAAAAACAAATAAAACATTTAAAACAAAGCTAGGGAGAACAAGAAAAAGACTTGGAGAGAAAGAAAGAATGAAAAAGAAAGAAAAGAAAAAGACAGACAGAGAGAGAGAGAGAGAAAGTGAGAACGAGCGGGGAGATGGGATGGAGAACAGAGACAAATGGAATGGAGTGGTCCGGAAAAAAAATTCGGAAGACAGAGAGGAAAAAGGGAATCAAAGTAAAAAGACAGAGAGATATTGAGAAGGGGGTAAAGTGAAGAAAGAGCGGGGGAGAAAGGAAAAGATAGATAAAAAGCAGGAGAAAATGAGAGAGAGAGAAATAAAGAGAGGGATACGAGATATATATATATATATAGAGAGAGAGAGAGAGAGAGAGAGAGAGAAAGGGAAAGGGAAAAAAGGAAAATGTTTGGACAGAGGGAGACTAGAAAACGCGGGAAACATTAGGAAATTACGCAGAAGGACGCGCTATCGTCTGCGCATACATCATCAGCATTAATTCGTCCGTCATAATGTGTTTCGAAGCTGCACCTGTCTTCATTATTGTTATGCCTTTTCAAAGAGAAACGTGCACATTGGTCAATCCTACCATTTCTACCATCCTTTACATGCTAAGCCAGTTCCTCCCCAGGTAAAATACTATTCAACATTAATGAAACATGCTCTTAATGTCGGATCATAAAACAAAACCGTGAAAGTGGCGACAGTCCCGCGGGTAACGCCGCGCGTAATAATTTTTCGGCGGGTCTTTGTGATGACGAGGGTAAGGATAAATATTACCCGTCGTCGCGTCTTTGAGATTTTGTTCAAACCTTTTTGTGGTGTTTACGACCGAGGGCCATCGTTGGTGGCCAAATGCCCTACTAAAATAACAGTTTGGATAAGGGTAATGAAGATACAAGGCTGCGAGGTGTCGCGACGCAGTATTGCAAGCATTACATAACTATACGAGCTCCAAATTTATCACTCCCCAAGTGTTATTACTTTACCATAAGGTCAAATACATATAGTTTTTGCTAGAGCAGGAAGCGAGCAAACAAACACATTATACCGTACTGGTTTCTGAATCCATGTTCATACTTTCAAATTTGATGAAGTAAAAATATTACTTTTTCCCCCCTCTACTTAGGCATAATTTTTTTTAGTCACCTTTTTAAACAACAATATTATACTGTATTTTTGTTTCGTTTGCAGCACCAATAAAGCCTTTGGCTTTCCTAGCCGTCTCCACATTCGTATGCGTTTTTGTTGTTGTTGTATTCTATTGTAAATGTTTTTCTTTAACTTGTACACTATGTTTTGTATTTTAAATGTTTTTATGACGTTTTTATAACGAATGAAATAAAGATTTATACTGATAAAAATCAATTCTTGGTTATATTTATTGTACATTATGCATGATGTCTTTAAACCTGCTTATTTTGAAGAAACATGAAAAGTTGTTGCCATAGGATATGAAACTTCTCTCTTATAAAATGCACCATTCACACATTCTCATTAAGTTCTAATGTTTTCATTTAAATAAGCTTAAATTCTCGTAACGTAACCGAAAATACATTCTCAGAAAATCAAAGACAATTTTCACTGACTTGTTCAAAACCAAATTCTTCTGCTTGACAAGTTCAGTGTCAAATGAAAAATAATTTGGTAATGTGCACAAAAAGATAAAGTTATAAATAAAGCTAGTTGTCGTTAAACGAATGCATAGTAGACGGTCTCACACTGACTGTAATGTGATTTCAGGATGGTTTACTTCTCATTTGCTTTATTTATTCCCAAACATCCATTCCAGTTCATGATAAACATTTACGAGTTCATGCAAGGTGGTATTTTCGAAATGTAATTATTTTATTACAACTCAAAATCCGTTTGAACTCGAAAAAAATCTAATCACAGATGGAGAGTACCCAAATCGTTTTACCACTCCTGTTGAAAAAAATGCTTGTATCTTAGAAAGATAAATTTTACGTAACGTTCGTATCTGATATTCTCAGACGCCAAATAGAAACATTCCTAGCATGAATGTGTTAAGGTCATAAGTATGTTGTTTACATCTAGTTTGGTGAAGATGAATGACGATGATTCCCATAATCCACTGCATGAATGTAGCCTACTTTCTAACCTCGAGCCGCCATCCACTCACAGTGAAGATATTAAAGAGGAAATCGAGTTCTGGTAAATTTGAAAAACATGGTAAGCCTTTTCTTTCCTCTTGCTGATCATGAGCATGTGGAAGAATAAAATAGTGATAACCTCTTTTGAAAATGTTTCATCTTGATTTGTTTCCAAATAATTTAGTAATTAGGAATGGTAAACAGCTTTGATGTTTGATGCCATGTGTATGTGTAGTCCCATCTATCGATATTTGAGTCCAGTGCTTTTCATTGGTTCTCAGTTTCTACAAACATGACACCATTAAAAAAATAATTTTGATGATTTTAAAACCTCTCAATACACGACTGTTCAAACCTGGAGCAAATACAACCCTTAGAAATCACTTCTCGACGGTTTCTTCCACGATGCAATAGTGTGACCAGCACTCAACTCCATCCTTCAAGAGTCCTGAAAACAGGCGAAAATAAATGATGCTACAAATTGGACCGACAGGCCGAACAACGACGCCTTCGATGCATTCATAAATCATCAACCCCTTAAGAGCCAACAAGAACATTTCCACAAAACAACATCCAACTTGTGTATGAAATATGCGGTCATCGGCGGGTTAGATAGGGGGTATAGATGCTCACGTACTAAACCTAGCTTTTCACCATTATGCATTCATGTATTTAATCACCACTTTCATTTTTCTTGTCTACTTGTTAATACCAGAGGATTAAGGGAGCGATGATCTAGCACATGGACGAGTAAACAAATAGTCTGAAATGAAAGAAACAGGGCAAAATACAAACAAAACAATACAAAAAAGAAGAAAATCACATAAAATGCAATAAAATCTCAAAAATCTTATTTTTATGTAACGGTATTATTCAATACGAGGAAGAGGACCAAACTTAGGTTGACAGTTATGCTGTTTATAACATCTAACAGTTATTAATATGTAAATCATAATTATTAAAAGTGAAATATGATTCAATCTTATTCATTCGATCGAATACATTCTTTCAAATCAGGGGCCAATGCGTAGCTTTAGGAAATAACCAAGAAATAACTGTCTCAATGACTGAAACACGTCAACAATCATCTATGAAATTGATTCCAGCTCTTTACTTCTCTATTTTTCTTCTATATAATATTGACTAAAAACAATACAATATTAAGAAATGTATGTTATTCATTCAAATATTTGTTTCAGTAGAATGTTATTATCAATTAGATTTTCACCGAAGCACATTTCATCTGCTTAACTAAGACTGATCGATAATTCATACTACACCAAAAAGAGAGATGGCGAGAACTTAGTGCTGAAAAAAGAAATCAATATAATCGTCAATGTTGTTCTGATTATAATAATAGTGTGACAAAGATCACTTCTAATTTGCTGCCGAATTTACAAAAAACGTGAATATTGCACAAATGTAAAATAAATCTTTGTAAACTACTTATAGTGTACTATGTTATTGTGTGTATACTTTCCACGAATCATGGACATTTACATAATTTATGCTGATTCATAACACTGTTGTGTTTATCGTCAATATGTATTTCATAACGATCGACAATGTTATTTCATCGTTTCCACTATATAGTTTTCATCGGGGAATCTTAGAGAGTTGTGCGAATTTGAATTAGACTGATTCAATTCACTTTACCTACAAATTATTCTATTGATTTCCTTAGCATAATCACTATCAAAATATATCGTTTATCATTTAGAATCATTTTCGACAGAAGACTCCATCTGCATGCTAGTAAATGCTCGCGAAAAAACACATAATAATATGACAAAGTATTAAAATGTAAATTTAAATGGCTAGTGGACAAAATTGTTTTATCATTCATAATATTTTCCTTTACGTATGATATTGTAGAGTATTCCGATCTGATAAAAGCCTCAACAGGCATGACAGGTAAAGTTTCGGTTTGTAATATTGGCCAATCGATCGGGCATTGCTACATGTCATATCGTCATAAAAATATGAAACCTTTCTCTATATCAAGTCGTATCATCGTTGCCCATTCAAAACCCTTTCCGATTTAATCCCCTATTTTGGTTCAGTGAAATAATTCCTCTTTCGGGTACCTTTGTAAGTGGGGCAGCGGTCCTGGGGGATAAATTTGGGATTAATTCGATGCAGATGTTATATATAAAATATTGGACTCTGGTTACCTACGCTAAATGGTGACGGCGACACAAGGCATTGTGGACCTCCGAGCTCGTCGGCGTGACATTCCGAACCTCGATGAAACATAGGGTATCGTGTTCTGTACCTTGTCAACTCCAAAACAAGAAAGAAAGAGAAAGTGAAGAGAATGATCAGAGAGTTTTGGAAAACAAACGGTAAAGATAAAGAGAGAGAGAGATAGAAAGAGGGTGAGGGTGAGAGGGGTGAGAGGGGTGGAAGGGGTGGAAGGGGGAAGGGGAGATATAGATAAAAGGGGAGGGGTGAGAAGAGACCGAAATAAATTGAAAGAAAGAGAGGGAGTGCGAGAAAAGGGATCAAACAGAGGGGAGAGGGAGAGAGACAGTCAGAAAGAGAGACATAGAGAGGGAGATAGATAGATAGAGAAAAGGGGAGAGAGAGAGAGAGAGAGAGAGCAAGAAAGAGAAGGGGAGTGGGTGGGGATTAAAAATGAATGTCAAGTTACAAATATCTTCTCTTTTTTTGCTACTCGTCTTTCAATGACGATTTTCATGATTTGTCTGTCTGCAAAATATCTGTAACATTTTTTTTCGTCGTCTCCTTAATGCTGACAATTCCATTATAGATAAAGTTCCTAGATCCATACCTAGGAAGGTGCTTTCACATAAAAAGAGGTCTGATTATATCTATCGGAAGTTAATTAAAGTTCATTTGATCTATAAAACCAAACAGATTTGCCAATCTCTTTATTGAACTACAGCTTTATAAGTCATGTTGTATTTATCGTAAAACCAATCTTAACATTGAGTATCAATCTATCGATCAAAGTCCCTAGATAATATCGAAAGCTTAAATTTCAACACATAATTTCTTTATTATTCTCAGCAAAAAATACCCACTGCCCGATTTGCGATTGATAATCTTACGATAACTCAATTGCAGTACGTGTGTTCTGCAACTAATCGTTCCTTAGAAATGTTATCACAGAGTTATCAAATATTACACGAACTGAAACAACATGCAGAGATTATTTGTTCTCTTTAATACACACAGCTGATAAATAAAGTTTACTGCACTTGACGTCTAGTTCATCGGGATTAAGTGGCTTTTATTATTGAAAATAACTACTAAAAAAATTGTTTGATTTGGAGGAGAGAATTATTTATAAGATTTGGAGGGGGAAAATAAGATTATAATGATTTTCAACTGACTGAATGTATAGTGAAATATCATACAAGGAATAGTAGCTTTAATGAAACGACATACTCAAAGAGTCTGGATGGATAGTAATTATCTCTGCATTTACCACACTGTCAGAATACCATTGCAATAGAAATATATTTCACAATATGACAGTACCATTATATTTAATGTGACGGTTCTGTCTTTTGTCTGACTACTCCTGATTAGTTTTGGTACACATTAACATTTGGTTTTCTATTTATTTTCACATCGCATTAGTAAACATTGACATGACCGAAAATACCATATCATAATCTCATTACGCTCCTTTTCATCAATCCGAACTACATACTGAACTTCTGTCACCAGTCCATAAAACAGGCGCCATTTCTAAAGCGCGCAGACCGCGGTGGTCAGGTTATTATATGATATTATGACTGGGTCAGGTGAAAAGATGGCATGATTCTTCATCATCACGGAGATGATTGGCAACACAATTTGTTGAGAGCCCGCGCAAATGATGTCGTCTGCTTGTAACGCGCGAGACCTCTGACCTTTGGTCTAGATATCTTTGTATCTACTCTAGATATCACGGGAGGGCGATGAGTTAGTGGCGTTGCTCTCTCTCTTTTCTCCTGGCCCTGTATCGTTATTACATTCTGTCTCTCTGTTTCTCTATCTCCTTCTCTCCTTCTCTCCTTCTCTATCTCTCTTCCTTGATCTCCCTCTCTCTTTCATTCTCTCTTCCTTTCTCTCTTTCTATCACTCTATCAGCTTCCCTCTCAATCTTTGCCAGGACTTTCTCTCACTGAAATCTCCATTTCACGCACATACACAACGCACACGCACGCGCACATACAACACCCGCACCCATGCGCATTTCGTTGTTTTCTCTCTCGTTTATTTTATCTAGTCCTTTTAAGTGTTCTCTTCCACTACTGTTTCCTTACATGTGGTTCATGTATGCCAAATCCACTCTGTTGCCTTCACTCTACTTCTTTTCTTCCTCTCCCCCTCTCTTTCTTTCTTTCTTTCTCTCTCTCTCTCTCTCTTTCTTCTCTCCATTCCTCTTCTGAATGTCTCCCGAACCTTTTCTCGATTGATAATTCGATTATTTAATCGCCCTACTTATCTTCGCTTACCTCACATACCTAAACTGCAAGCAATACATCGTATACCTGTGTCGTTCGTCCCTCTCTGTGTGTGTATATACGATCGGTCTCACTTCACTAAAATCTCTTTCACAATTATCTACGTACAATTCTACAACATGTGTATTATTGATGTCAAAGCAGCTAGCCCACCCATCGTTACAAAAATGAAATTGCACTATTCTTTTGGTATATCAACATATCGCCTTCTCAAAAAGGCGAAGGTAGATTTAACAATTTCAAATTAGATATCAGTGAAAATCAATATATTCATTATGCAGGCTACGCTTCATCTGGCTTGGTAGAAAATGAAAGATGAATATCATAAGTAGATATAATTTTTTTTATAGTTTCATACAACTATCAATTCACACACTTATAAGAGCTCGATCAATGTTAGACATAGCATACACCTTTCCATTAATCGTATGTTACAAATATCCTGCTTTAAATAAATCTGTAATTACATTTTTTTTTCGTTCTTCCAATTTTGTTTATCAAGGTTAATGAACTTGAAGGTCAATGTACTTCAGTCACCTGGAAAAATATTTTTGACAGAAAGAAACAGAAAGAAAATATTGAAGTTGGATCATGCTGGAGATGTACGTAAGTTCGGAAGAATGTAATACTCCTATCAGGGAACATACCCCCAGGCTAGTTATGGGATGAGGCTCGCCAAATACAGACCAAATATCAACGGTAAAAACACACAAAAAGAGAAATGAATTTAGAAACTGAGTTAATGACTTCCATGCTTTGTCCACACTGTCAGTAGTCAGTATCTTTAGGTTCTAGCTGAGACCAAGGGGCAGATTTAAGGGGTGTATGTGGGTGTGCGTGTGGGTGTGTATGTGTGCGTGTGGGTGTGTGTGTGTGTGTGTGTGTGTGTGTGGGGGTGATCACCAACCCGTGCCCCATTTCTTATAACCATATTTTGCCACACCTAAGTCATGGACCTAGTAGGTCAATGCCTAGGTACACAGACAAAAATGTGACCCCTTCGAATTTGACACAAAACAGCACCTGAAAAATGTGATCACCCCATTTCTTCATGACAAAGATTTCACATAAACTGTGCCCCTCCCCCCCTCCTCAGGACGTAACACTGGATCCGACCTTGCGCAGACCACTAAACACATAGCATCCTAATGAGCTTTGTTTCGTCAAGATTTCTAGGTCCTGGGAATACATCTATGAAGAAGAAAAAATGTTGGACAAAAGGGAAGAGTGTTATATCAATATTGGAGATATTGATAATATTATGTGTCATTTTCTTAATTAGCTAAAGATTTAGAACAACTCCTCTCTCTCTCTCTCTCTCTCTTTCAGGTGAACTGGGTGGCAGTGCGGACTAACCCATTGGCCGGGAATGCGTGGGACCCGAAGCATCACTCAGCAGACTAAGTACCCGGAGGTACTGGCTAAGAAACAACTTGTTTGCCGTCCAGTCTCATATGAGCGTAATCCCGTGGACTAATGTATCTTTCTTCTTTTCATCGTACTGGGTAACAAGTTCTGAGATCGGAGAGGATAAGACCAGAGTCTGGCAGGGAGAATGGGTTCAGGGGCTCAGAAAGTACTTTAGCTGGTCAGATGGCGTCTTCAGATAGAAGCCATGTTCAAGATTTCAAACTGAAAAGATTTGTAATTGGGTTGAAAATATCTCCATATTTAAGCTTGACATTTAATCGGAGGTTAACATGGGCAAAGTCTCGTTTTACAATGACTTTAATTCCATTCCATTCATTTATATGTCCAACATGCATTCGACTTGGGTAAATGCTTTGCTAACATAATACAAAGGTCATGTTTTTTCAGAAATATTCAGTATGGGCCTACAGACCAAATCGTATTGGAGCGAGGGTGTCTAAATTACATTTAATTAATTTCATACCTTTTGCAAGACAGCAAGGAGTGCCATTTTAAAACTTTCTTTCCAGAGTTTCATAATGTACGATTCCAGAGATGCATCAATGGACTTTGGATGCGCAACAAACTGCCTGTGGATGGTAGGGCGGGACGTTTTGCTCTGCTAATGCTATTGCCCCTTACTAGTACAGTACATGTACTCCGTTTCAAGTAAACATATTATCAAAGCAATAAAGTATGAACACGGCTGGTAGTTGGTATTTGGGTGTGGGGATTAAGGTGGGGATAGAGTTGGAATGAGATTCGCACGTGCGTTCACCGCCAATCCCTCCCCTCGCTCCCCTCATAATCGCCACCACTGACGCCTGGTTAAGGCCCTCCCTAAGACCCCATCTGATCCCCCCTGATCACACTCTCATCATACTTAAGGTGAGGGACGAAAACATCCACCTACCATCACCACCATCACCACCAGCACCACTACCAATTCCCTTCTTTCCTACCACCATCGAAATAGATGATGTCATAATTGTATTTACATATACGTTCTACGAGATGTAAAACTAAGTTAATAGAATTCCACAAATATTATTGCCGCCTACTCTGCTGACTACGTTTATTCCTCTTCTTAATGTACTTCTCTCATTGTATCTCCTATTTAATACTCCCCTTCCTTTTCCACCTTTCCTTATCACCATCTTTCACCTCCAAATTCATATACCTCATCTCCCTTCATTATAGTGATGTTTCCAACATCATTTGCACGGGTGTCTATGTACTGTAGCTACTCCTGGACAAGTTAAACAAGTGTTACCAAACATAACGGAGGTTTATCTAAGCCAGCATGTATTTTCAATCACATCTGCAATTGATCGTCCTCACGGAAAATACAAAGTGTTGTGAACACACTAAACGAAGAAATAACTGGACGAAGATCATTAAAAAAGGAAAGAAAAGAAAACCAATACATTTCCCCTATCCAAAGAACGTTTGTTAACATGAACATCCTGTAGAATCAGTCCAATGAAAACACGCACTGTCACTTAACCCAAAATGGCGGACGAGATGAACTGGGGGTAGAGAAGGTGTGTAATGGGATTTTGAAGATAGGTGCCAGACTGTCAGAAGGAGTTGTTTGTTGGACTTGTCCACACGAAGGATGATTCCCGTGATGAGCTAGGACATGATCCGCTCTGTGGGGGTGTTCCCTCTTCTAACAGATAACTTTCTCTTTCAATACACTAAAATAATTTCGTTCGCATTTTTCCACATTTTTGTATAAAGACTTGTTTACACATTTTGGCCAACACTTTCGCTAAATCAGCAATATGATAATCGTTTTCACATTCTGTAAGAATCTGATATATATGTCTAACCCGTTTCCGTCATGTTTTCCTTTTCCAAAACAAGGCTGGGGCGCTTTTATGTAGGGTTATGTCACTTACCTACCTAACAACACACACGGACAAACACACACACACACACACACACACACACAAATCAACTCACAATTAGTGAAAAATGAGGCGCCGATTACCTTAACCATATATTTATGCTTTCTGTTTATTAAATCACTAATTCACCACCAAGACATGAATTCTTAAATCATATTTACATATTCACAACACCTGTAGAGTATTTTCGTGTCGATCAATCAACGTAAAGCATAACTAATGTTTGTGTCATAAAAATATATATGTAGCCTAAACTGTGAAAGTGTAGTCACCGATGCGTAATTTTATAGTGACCTTCTAACTTTTCTATCAAAACACCCTGCCCAAAATATGCGGCTCAACATCGACGATCATTTTGATCCCTTGGATTTGGATGTTGTTGATAAACACCTCCACCCCAAGGTGCCATGGATGGAGATGAGGGGCTTAGAGATGGAGCGAGCGGGGGCAGGGGTGCACCCCTCATGACTCCAGCGGCACTGGAAGTACAGGTTCAAGTGGTGAAGTTCAATTGTTAGGAGCTGAGTCGTGCAGAAGACTTGGTGATGTTGTGGGGGCTATACAGATATGCTTTTCGAGGTGATGATGATGTAGGCATAACATCGAGGAACGAAAGCATGTGTATAAATAAACTTTATTCACAAACAGGAAAAGGAAAGGTTCAATAAAGCCCCCATCACTCCCATGATGTCTTCTAAAGATTCATGATGACACGCCTATAACATTAATAATGGAATGATTTATTTTAACACGCCACCGCCACTTCTTCCGGCTTTTTAACACCGGCATACTGTTGAGTTGAGAGCCAAAATGGCGTTACCTATCGAGTTGACGCCCTCCTTGGTCTCAGCTGATAATAAATACAAAGTTTTTGGTTATTTTGCTGATCATTTTTATGCCACGTCAAATACACTTTACACGTGTGTATGACCAAGAATGATACACCTCCATCATGTTGATATTACGTACAATGCACATTGTGGGCGTTACGCTAACATTGAGGCGCCCATATCGGACTATGTATTCACTCTCCAATCACAGGTGGCGCTATGTAACATTATGTAAACAATGGCCTATATTCTCGCCACGGAAAACATTTTCAAAAATCGCAATTATTTTCGAAAAATCAGCTCACGGGCAATTTCAATACCCTATTGTGTATCCCATAGAAATCATACACGGATTACGTAATATGTCATTTTTTGCAGATTTCAACAGCATGATATGTGACGTACTAGACTATTGAAATTGCCTTAGGTTGATTTTCGAAAGTAATTGGTGTCTGGTAAAACATCATAAAATATCTTAAATCCTAAGATTTGAAAGACCAAAAGAAAGGTGAATTATAAAAATAGTAAACTATAAAGAAATGAACTTCAGAATCAATATGATTGATGCTAAGAAGCCGATGTGGACGCATTAAAGATTAGAACAACTTAATAACGATGACAATTTAGTACCACATATATGAGAAAATATCCTTTATGAAAGTGCAGAAGAAAGAAAAATTGATCAAAATATTTCACTATCAAAATTAAGTAACTTCAAAAATCAACTTGAGGAACCGATGTATATTCTTCTTATGATCGAAACGACTTGATAAAGATGATAAATTTCATGCCTGTGTTTTGATTTGAGGTCAGAAGTGGTCAAAACTTTCTCCATCGGGTCACTCGGAGGTGTTTGGCCTTTGACTAAACGCCTGCTCTTTCTCACTTCATTTGGTAAAGCAGAATGCATCCTCATAAATCATTTATTCATATCCAATCAGTTTGTCCAACGAACACCCTCGTAATTTCTTTTTTTCTTCTTCTTGGCATACCTTTCTCATCTCTAGGTTTGATTAGAAAGGGCGATAAACTATGATAAGTATGGAGGGCAGGTTCAGGTTCACTGACCAGTAAGTGGACGAAAAGTAGGCTATAAGGAGACTTGAACTTCGGGGAGTCTAACCTTCAACTTAAAATTTGTGAAGGCATGTATATATGTCGGCTACGCTAATGCAAAGGTGAATGAGATATAAATGCATGGGATTACAAAAAAAATCTACAAATATGTAGGACCATTGAACATATATAATCAGTGTGAAATTGATATTAAATAAATAGTACCTACAAGAAGTCTGCAGTGATAATGTAAAACATTTATTAGAAAGTGATATATACTTTCCGTGTAGACACTGGCTTTTGGTAGCATGCCAGAACCAGAAGAAAATCAACATTGGTGTCAATCAGTCTTTCGTCCCATGCAAATATTGTTTAATATTGAGCCACAAACATGATAAACATGTATTTCATCTTATCGGTAGAATAAGTACGGAATTATGATTTAAACAATACCCTAAAATTAATTCAAACATTCGGCCTACTCGTTTTCAAATGAGAGAAGGGCCAACTAAACATATTATTCCATCATCCAAACAGATCCATACAGTCATGACGATAGTTTCAAATTTATTTAGTGATTTAAAGATTTGTTCAACCGAGTGATGTTTACACAATAATAATAACAAACATGGTTCTATCATCCAACTACACTAATTTTTAAAACCTTTTTTCATGAAGTGATTTTGAGAATAATGGTTTATCCTTCATAGATAAAGTTATATCTTCACAGAACTTTGTTGATCGATCTCTTTGACTCTTAGATTGATCGATAAAGATCGAGAAGATATTGAATTTATCTGTTAATAATAAACTATATTGTCACAATCATGTCAGAAAAAGACATAAAGAAAACAATTATTTCAACTTTATCGGTAGCAGTGTACTATAGGCTATTAATAGTATTATTAGTACGGTTTGCGAGGAATTTTTGAAGTTGATTTGCCAGTGAATTATGTTGTTTGCTTGTGTTGACAACCATTAATGTTTCATATCTCAAAAATGTTCTCCCCCTGAAAAGAACCCACACCAAGCTGAATAAGATACTTGAGAAGATAGTGTTCCTTTGTGACTAGTTTTGGTTTTGCCCTTTCCCTACACCACTCTGATCACCTCTAATATGAAACCAATCAAAAGTGATTATCAGAAGCAAAAATGAAATTGTCGTATTTATTAAATTTTATTCGATGCAGGTGTACTCGGTAGCAAATTTATGACTCGTCGCAATTTCTCGTCTGATTACAGTGTAAATGTGTCAGCGAAAATCGACAGAACTGAAAATTAGGCCTCTGACCCTTAAACGCCTTTTGGGAGCCAAAGGTCGAGTTGGCAACAGTCAGGGTGCAACGCCAAGAAAGTGCGTGCTAGGTTCAATCGTCCTATGGTAACTCTCGTCCGTGGAATTAATCGCTATAAATTATCCCCGACTATCAATTCTGGAGCTGAACTTAGCAATCGAGAATGCGACAATTCTTCTTTATCGCCTACGTCTGCCGAGTATCACCTCAATCGGTTGATTTAATGAGGTCTGTCTACGCATGACAATTATTGCTTTGGTTTTCATTTTCAGAATTAATTTTATGAGATTCTGGAGGTATCAGAAAACAAAATGGCCCCACGTGGTAGTGGGAAGCCAGGTCATCAATCTTGTCGGTTTGCCCTCATTCTTCTGTGTTTTTATTCACTCGAAAATGATGCGCTTGGCCTTGAACAAGTGTGGCATAGTCGAATCATTGTGAATAAAGGAAAACGACAGTAACAAATAAGCCTCCCAAATGATTTAAATGCTTCATTCATTTCTTTCTTTGTAGTTGCAATAATTCACTCACGTGTAATGTTCTTTGTCTATGCTTTCATTAAACATATTTAAAACATTCACCTTAAGTTTATAGATATTTATAGATAAATAAATAAATTTTGACGTTGTTGCTTTAGAAATTATTATAAAGGGGCTCGCTTTCTCCCCTTTAAATAAAAACTTAAATGTAAACATTGATGATCATTTGAATGCAAATATTCCAATGGCTTGATTAAATAGTTTCAATGATTATTTTCTAGATAAAACTATGTACACTATAGTCCCAGCTTTTATGAGAAGTTCGAGATGATCGCAATACCTTACAGAGACAAAAAATATTTGTTTGATATCCAAAATAGAATTTATGGATATCACACATCCCTTCAAGTTCATGTATATCGTCCTCAATATAAAGCCTTATAAGTTGGAGATGAGAGCCCAGCTCGTAAATTAGATGTAGGAAACTTACCAAATAACCCAGCAACACGAAGGATGGTCAAATGTGAAATTACGGTTACAGTTATTGAAAGAGAAGTGTAATAGTACAAAACAAAATTTTATATTGAGCAAGAAAACTGGAATAGTTGTGAACTCCCGCAGGAGCAATTAAAAGATTTTGCCCTTGACCAGAGTGCGAGTGAGATGGATTCAGTTATGATTGCTTTTGTTTTCGAGACAGACAAATCAGGTTATTAGGTTATGGACAACACCGTTTTGATTGTGGGTGTTTGTGTGTAGGGGTGTGGGTGAGGGTGTGTGTGTGTGTGTGAATATGCGTGGGTGTACAGGTTGTGTGATTTGATCGAAGGTAGACGGAATAACAAGTCTGAATATTATGTTATCGACATTTTCATCATATTATATCTTAGCCAAATCAATCGAAATGAAAATGCCTTGTAATAAACTGGGCGACAAGACTATCATGATATCTGATTCCTAGATATTTAATTTCTGTATCATTTCGACTTGTTGAATGAAAACACTGAACAATGAATATGATGAAGACCGGAGACTCATGATTGTCAGGTTTACAACATTCACATTGATTTGAAAGCATTACAGGAAATTGAATGTACATCTTCTATTGGAATGGTTCTCTGAAGTATGTTGTAATCTACAATAAATGTATACATTATTTATTCTACCCATATGTTTTATGAAGAGCAGTGCCAAATAAGTTGATGAATTCCATCAAGTTATCGTGCTTCTCATAAAATGCAATTATTATTGAAATCATTTATCCGAACTAAATGCACTTTTCTTTCAATATTTATCTGCGAACTTGACGTGAAGATATACCTTCTAATGCGACGCCACGATAGGTAGTTCTACCATGTACAGTCAGACACACACGTAGACCAGACGCACAGAGATGTCAATCATACACTCACCGATTACCTCGAGAGCAATGCACACATTGCACCGGAAGTGCAAAAGGGGACGCACACCGGGTCAACATTTGTCCAGCCTCGTTCAAGTGTCCCTTGACTTGTCCGACATTGGTGGCTCTGCCCGGGCTCCCCTTACAGCGACCCTTTAACCATTTCTTTACGTTCATCTCGATTATATTGACAATCCATTAGACAAGAATCCTTAAACTCTGCATCGACGATGTTTAGAAAGATTACGCGAGGAATCGCATCTTTTTGTTGCTCTTGAAATCGGCATTGGCGGCTCGAGATATCGCGGCGTATCGTCTACCAGGCAATTATGCTATCGTCTGTCAATCGAAGCGCGAATGGATGGCTATTTTCATTCAGGACGTCTCTATTACGAAAATGAGAACGTTTCTTTTATCGTTACATTGTGCTCAGACTTGTTAACGATATTTCGACTCTTGTATTATCTAAAGAATATTTGAAGGATCATTTTCAAAGAAATAGTAAAATTAAATGGTTTGAATGAAATTTAAAAAAGTGTGATAATGCGTTTGAGTTTGACATTTTTGTTTTTCCAATCATACTCTATACTTCTTCAACAAAGAATGCTTAATGTACTAATGGATGCCAAATCATGTCCTACATTCTACCGTAATATAAAAGCGTAAAGTTATATTTTACATTCAAAATTATATTTCATATTCAAGAATAGAAAAAGGAAAAATTTCCCACAACTAAATGGTAATGATACCCTACGTGTGATAAGTTTGTTCGCCATAATATATTGGTACGTGTAATTGTAAGTTATAACCATAGGAACCAATGAATAATGTCTTCACGGGTCTGTAATGTTCATTAAAATTGTGGCCGGAAATTAGTTTATTAATTCATTCTTTCGTTTATTTTTTTTTATTTGAAGGCTTGTAAATTCATGTTTGAAATGTTAACAGACATACAGCAGAGGGATACGATTTAAAGCCATGGTACTAATTTGTACACTGAGCAATGTAGTCGTATTTCATCGTCCAGATTCTATCTCGAGATGGGAGAGGGCGGTGTGGAGTGGCTATCATCCGGTGTTTCTCCACCATAAAACAGACCATCCTCCTTCCATCCTTTCACCGTTCTTGAACCACAGTCGAGTGAAAAGACAAGGGTCGTCGAAGGATGGGACGGGATTCGAGGTTGGGTACTTCATATTTTTAGCGTCATTGGTGCGAGAAAGCTCGCCTGGTTAGTTAAATATCAGCCCTCTAACAAACAGTCTCCTTGATACTGTCGTACATCTTCTTTGAAGCTCAGTGTAAACAGATGACGATGACAGTCACTGGCGTAGCTACAGGGGGTATGGGGGCACGTACCCCATGAAATAATGAAAAACAAATGAAAAGGAGAAGTGAAAGAGGTAAAGGAATACATCGTCAACAAAAATGATTTCACCATTGTTCAAACCCTCATCGCATTGTACTTTGGCATCATTGCTCTCTCGCATTTAATTCTCCTCGGAAGACAGCCCCCATGACGCCAGTGCCCCCACCCCCTCTGATTAGGCCTACGCTACGCCACTGTAAACAGACGACATTGACAGTCGAGAAGGCTGGCTACTCGCAGTCGATAAAAAGCCAGTAAAAGCCCGAACCCTACGCTTGATAAGGGAGATGAGGGTAAAGTGGTCAAACAAAATGTAAAAGAGATTCTTGGGTGCAGTTCTTGACTGTTGATATTTGATATCAGAAAGAAAAGAGAGCAATATTATTTCATAAAGTGATTCTTCTATTTCTTCTGATTTTGTTAAGTGGTGCTTGTCCACTTTGCATCTCCAATGCTGTGCCATCAAGCTTTTGAACAACTGTCATAATTTAATTTTCAATAGCTAACTTGCGACTTGCATGGCCTTTGCTCAATCTTAAAGCCTGTCTGCACTAGTTTGGCCAGGAGGGATTAGAGCTCCATGCGTGGTCACTGACAGGTGGTTATCTCATCAAATCAGCTCTCAATTAACTTAAGAAATAGGGGATCATGGGGACCAACGGGTACCACTTAGGCATTGTCTGCTATATAGAGGGCGCAAGTAGCTACAAGAAGTACAGACGGGCTTGAAGATGTGCGTAAAATATGTTCCACGCAACCGATCTCCATGTTGAATGTACATCTATATTTTCCTGTTTATGGAAGAAAAAAATGTAGACCATCTTTTTAGTCCAACGACGTTGTTCAACACTCGGATACTGAAACTAAGGTGAAATGTTCAACCCATGGATGATGGAGGGAGTTAAGTAATCACTTTAGACCTGTATTTATCTTTAAATGGAGGTATATATAAAATAATATGTACTTTTATCGTATCAAAATTGAACGACGAATAAACTCACATCAAGAATAAAAACTCAACAGATGGAAATATGAACAATCGAAGAATATTACATCAAACACACTATGGGGAAATTTTGTTCTTCTAGGCTAAATAAGTTTCATTTTAATATTCTCTGTTTTCCTTGTCTCCAAATCTCGGCCTCAGATGTGTAACACATGTGTGGCGTAATGTAGGACGCCCCCGCATTACACGTTGGAAAAAGTGAAACTCTAACAAACTTTTCTTAGCCCTTTTTTTTTTCGTTTATCGCGACTGGCTGGCAGCAGATATTTCTGTCAGTTCGGACCTCTTTTCAAGCACCAGTTCTTTGAAGCGATTCGTTGTTTTGAAGCCCGAATTAGGCCAAGCATACCAAAGAAAGTAAGGCGACACAGATCATTGAGTTTAGATATATACAGCCGGTCCCAGGTGAGATGCTAAGCCCTCCGCCGGTCCTGCCCGTTACGCCCGCGGTGAAAACTCACGCGTTCCGCCTCAAAATATTCGCGATATCATCTCCGCCACTACAAACTTTTTTCTCTTTCTTTTCTTTTAAAAGCTTTTTTTCCTATCAAAGGCTTTTCCTCATTAATGTTGTCATCATAACTCTATTTCTTATAGCCCTCACTCGGCTTTCGTTCATGAGGATATGTCTTTTACGAAACGCGCCTGTCATGCTCGTTTTGAAATCTGTTATTTTCGATTCATTTCTGAATGAATAAACCTCTCTTAATACAAAGAGTTCGTTGCAAACGCATGTTTTGTGTTTGGAACCCGTTTAGAATCAAAGTGATTCAATAAATCATCTTGAATTAGAAGTCCATTTCATACCGCAAAGTATCATCACAATAGAGAAACTATTCCAAGAAAGAGATTTGAACTTGTTTTATTTCAATTCTAAGTCTTAAAAATATGTCTTGCTCTTTTTTTCTTCCCGCCTTACTTTCTTGGTATATGAAGATCGAAAAAAAATGGCGGTCATGAGGTTACACGTACGGTCATAAGCTGTCGCCCAAGGCGTGCCTTAGTCAGTTTAGTAGCTACCTGACTAGGTGCGTCCGGCTATCTATATTAAGTGAAGAATAAATCAGCACCTGTACAGGTCCCCATCTCCTGTTATCAAAGGAATTGGAGAACACCTTTCTTAAGCTAGGCTACTGTTACAGACCCAAGTCTATCCATATCTGCAAAAAAATGCAAAATTAATGCTCTCGACTACAACTCGGGAGATATCATCATGATACAAATTGGCTCATGTTTCGTGTACAAATTCTCTCTTACATAGTATGTAGGTAGATTTCCTTCAAATGTATAATAATGGGAATGTTCCCAAACAAATTTAATGTAGGGTCTGGATGATTTAACTTCTTAGACTAAGTCAATACTTGACTCCTATTGGTGGATAGTTTCTCGGGAAAGAAAGAAAACGAACGCCATGACGTTCTAGAAAATAGATTATTTCCGAAACGGGTCAAGCGGGTAATCACCGGTTTATGGACCCGAATTGGCGTGTCTCCCCGTCCGCCTAAGACCACTGAAAACATATTCATTATGAGGGGTTTGGGATAGGGGATGTATTTAATAAGAGATGGGTCTGGAAAGGAAAAAGCTTTCATAGTAAATGAATTATTGTTTTATTAAATGTATAATGAAAAATAAATGATGCACAGTTCGGGAGGCAGGAATAAGTATACCTGTTCGAAAAGCGACACCAAATGATTTCCTACCGTAGATACATGGAAGTGCCTCAGTGCATGTAGCTTCAGATACATCAATGTGAATAGTTCTGAGTTTCATAATCCTTCATTTGCAAGGATAAAACATTATGCAAACCATATTTTTGCAAGACAAGATATTCATGTGCTGTTTGATAATAATTACACATATAACATTTCGGAGGCAACACTGAAATAATGGATATGTAACTATCATGGGATAACTATATACGCGGTGGCAAAATCTGTAAATCATAATAATAAGAACATAAGTATAAAACTGCAAGAAATGGCATTCACATCATGCCTATTGAAAAGGGGGAGCTAACCACAACGGTATGTGAAATATGGGCTAGAAGGAGATGAATTGAAGAAAGTTATTTTGTAAGATGTAGATGATGATGATACTCATGACGATCAAAAAGCGAAACTAAACTCTTCAAACTATTCAAACCGTGACAGGCAGTGACGAGATAAGATTGTTAAAATGTATGCCAAATAGGTCGAGAAGCCATAAGGTATGTCCCTTGGAATCTCAACATCCAAAACTGTTTTTAATATTTTGGAGAGAAAATTGATGGGCCAACAATTTCTCTTTCATTTGTGATTGACATTTGACGCAGGAACTAACATTACCCGTTGCGCCATTTCGACTGTGTGCTCCGCTAATTTACACTATGTTGTCGGTCTTTGAAGAAAAAAGTGAGTGCATGCGCAATAGTCGTATCGTTCCTTTTGCTCCTACTTTTTGTATGACGTCATTCGCACTTGACGCAGCAAAGACTGCGCCAATCATTGACGCAGTCCTCCGTCAGTAAGGCAGCCTCCTGTGCAACGGGCAAAAGAAAGGCGTTGTTTTCTGAAGAATGATGCATGATGGGTACGAATAAAGCAATCTGAAACGAATTGACTGTCAATGAAATAATTTGATATGGAAATAAGTATATTGATATGAAAATCGGACGGGCATTCAATCGATACGTTACATTAATTGACATCTTTAGACATGAGGAGAAACTAAGAAAAGAAAACAAATTGAAACTTGAAAGTCAAAAGGAGGCTATAAAAAGATATCAAATGACTTGTCATTTCGACGAGTCAATGACCTCGCTTGTACTTAAACTCTCACGTGTGGCATGTTCGTTAAAAAGCGGTTTTGTTGTGCTATCGAATTTCTTGTCAACACACACGTTTACTTTGCTACATCACTAGACCAAGGTGGGCCCGACTTAACGCTCCGATGAGAAAGAGTTGGAGCAGTCAGGGTCTACATTTTCACCCGGGTGCCTCCCCCGTTTTCAGGGGCGTATCCAGTATTGCCGGAGAGTAGGTGAAGACTCGCTGAACTGCCGATCATTCAATTTTCCGATAGACATGAAGTAACGATAGAAAGAAATGTTGCTTCATGATAGGTATAAGATGCATATTTTCGATAAAAAGTGTGGAGAAAATTGCCATTATTAGGAAAGAGTTGTATGAATGAAATAAGTAGTTCAAATTTTGTTCATTTCCATGTCTAGGTTTCTTAATATTGCATACTTTGTCTCCTTTACAGTTGAAATTTTCTCTCTGTTGTCTGTTCGTCTGACTACCTATATTGCTTTCTCTCTCACTCTCATCCTTTCTTTCTTCCCCTTTTCGAACGAACTCCTCTCTATTAATTCATCTCCCTCACTCACCTTCTCAAAAAACCACAATTCCGCTTTTCACCAAGTTGAAGTATCAATTCTTGGATTACCCGTTGAAGTTCAACGTCCTGTTTTCCTTTCGAAGTCATATGAACTTTTTTTTTCTTCCTTCACGGTGAAGTTCGTAGCAATGGTAGGTATATCAGGAGCACATCACTCATCGGGCCGAGCCGGGCCCGCCAAGCTCCTTCTCTCTGTTAGCCTCACCTTGCGAGCAGACGATCGGCACCTTTACCTGTCATTGGCAAGGAAACGATCTCAAGAGACCATACTTCATATAGGAGTGAGATGGAGTAGGAGAGAGAGAGAGAGAGAGAGGGAGAGAGAGAGAGAGTGAGAGAGATGGAGTGAGAGAGTGAAAGAGAGAGAGAGAGATGGAGAGGGAGAGATGGAGTGAGAGAGTGAGAGAGAGAGATGAAGTTAGAGAGATGGGATGAGAGAGTGAGAGAGAAAACGAAAACATAGCGAGAGAGAGAGAGAGAGAAAGAAGCATGTTGAGAAGGAGTAATGAGGAGGATGAGGACAGGAAAAGGGACTCATTTGAAAAGAATGGCTGTCAGAAAAAAATTGGAAATACGAAGGGAGAAAAAAACGAAGAGATTAATGTGAAATAGGCAAAGCAAGCCGAAATGACAATTTCCCTAAAATGACACGTCATTCTTTTGCTCGCTCGCTTCGCTCGTGCGCAAATATAAAAAAGGAAAATCAAGACTCTGGCAAGAGACGTCCATCCCCTCGGCGAAACAATTCCTATACAGCTTTGGCTTATCACACACGTTTTATGTTATTAATACTAGCATTATCGTCCGTGGTAGTCTTCAGATTGTAGTAAATGAATTCCATAGGTAGCCTTTTCAAACTGATTTCAGAGATTATGTCCCATAACGGTGGAATAATACTGAATATCGACCCCTCCCCCTATCTATCAATTTCTAGAAACGTCATTGAATCAGGACAGAAGGTTTGGTTTAAAAGGTATCAGAAATAAACCTGTGGTACATCAAGATGAAATATTAAGCTAAAGAGCTAATAGTCTATAAAACATGATACAGGGGCATTTAGAGAACTATAATAACGGCCAGGTTAGCACAAGTTCAAAGTCTCCATGAAAGTCCGAATTATTTTGGAGCCCTTGACCACTGTTAATGGCCTCAATCAACACGCTAACACGTTTCTTTCTATTTTAATCAGCCTCGTTCAACAATTCTTTCACATATGTATGAAAAAAATTAAACAACTCTCCCGAGTATTGGCTCAACAATATAGCAATAAAATAAACTCGCACCTTTCAGTAAGGCCATAAAATAAGAAAATATCACTTTCACAAACAAGTTTGAACTCGAGGTTCATGATAAATATCAAAAAGAAATATTTGTGAAACTGGATCAAGAACAATTAAATGTTAATTGAAAGAAGATGGTGAAATATAAGTTTTGGCGCTAAAATGATAAGAGAATAACAGTTATTTTATGAGTGTAAACAAGGAGATCAAAGCCGAGAAGGAGAGGGAGCGATGATGTATTTATCCGTCTGCAGTCGGCTTGGGAGTATGAGGCCGACAGTTAGGGGTCTGTTGCGGGGGTAGATTTCTCTCTTTAATATTTCATCGACTTTCGAAGGTGAGTGTTCGTCAACAACTTGGTAAATGATAACGAAAATTCGAAATATAACAACTAAGATAATTCTTACTGGAATTCAGAAAGGCGTCAGAAGATAAATATTTAATGGAACCTGTGCAAAAAGAATAATACTTCATATTTAAAATTTAAAAAAATCATGTATACTGCATATAAGAGCACGTGGTAGCGTGCGAAATTGCACAACAATCTTGCCGCAAAGTGGAAAATATTTAGGACGCATATTCAGATGACGGTATACATGTTAAACGAAATGTCCGTGAAATACAAGTGGGTTAATTCCATTTTCATCTAATTTCCTATTTGTATGAAATGTTTTATAGTTTGTTTATATTATGTTTTTATTGTATATTTTGTGTATTTTTATGTGTATTGTAAGATATTTGAAATGTGATTTGTTTGTTACAGCAAGGCTCCCTTGGAAAGCAGGCCTTGCGGCTTGAATGGGACCACCCTGCTTTTATAAAGAAGACATGAATAAATAAATAAATAAATGTATATGCTTTAACTAAAAAACTTGTATATATCAATCATTTGATTAAAAATTGCATATCACAATGTACTGTTAAGAATGATACTTTTTTCTCCATTCAACTCATTATTTTGGATAAAAGAAGTTTATATTTAATAGAATAGCTTCCATATATGACAGATTCACAGAGGCTTGGTATCAACTTGATATCGTTATAATGTAAATTAATTTACAATCAGGTGCCCAAGCGTCATGTCTATTTTATACTTTTCTTAGTCTTATTCAAAAGTACGTCGATATTCAGATTTTCTATAATAAATAAATGATTATGTGTGTTCATTTTACTTCAATGTCAGATTGTATAGACACATTAAATTATCATGATTACAATGAAAATTCTTGTTTTTTAAAGATTTCACATCTTCAGAAAGTAACCTAGATGATTTGAAAATAGATAGGCCTATATAATATGATCGTAACTGCTTTCGAAAAATCAATTCAAGGGCGATTACAATACCCTATTGTACATCCCATATAAATCACCTTCGGTTAACGTTATATACCTCATTGTCATGTTCGCAACATTTCAATAGGTGACGCACAATGCTATATATTGAAGATTGAGTTTAAGAAAGTAGTTGTTATCCTGTTATATGTAAATCATTTGAAATTTATAAGCTGAGAAGTGAGAAAGATGAAAGGATTGTGAAATCAGCTCCTTCTTATATATTATATTTTAGTTCTGTTCTGTTTCATTATTTGAGACACGTGTGACCTATTACGTCTCGCATGAGAGGGTCAGTAAATTTATACTACCTCCGACTACCCCATGGCTACAATGAATGTTGCTCGCATTCTATGTTTCAGCTTATTATCCGCTGAAGATAACATATTTGAAACAAGTGGAACATTTTCACGGTAAACACCGTAATCCTGATGTAATATGTACATAACCAGAAGAAACATCGACAAAAACAAAGGCATTAAGCTGCCCTCTTCGTTATCATGTGACCACTGTCGAAAATGTGAGAATCAGGGGCGTGTTGACTTCAACCCCCTACCTTAATATCGATCAAAACTTAATCTGGGTTGTCCCACGTCTGACTTACACGCTATCGTGGTATCGCTTTGTTCACGATAACAGGTGTTTGATGTTGAACTTGTGGTATTGTGAACACACCGGCGGAGACATCAGAAAACATGGGTGACAAATGAAATCGTTGTATTGCGACGACGGCGGAACATAGTTCCTCTTTTGTTGATATACTTATCCGGAGTTTTCGATTCTCGAGACAGCATTTTAGGGCCGTACGTGTAACCCCAGTGAGGCACGCAGTAGGGGGCTTAGTTTGTCTAATCCCACTACACAAGTTGAGTGGCCGTAAGTGCCCCTACCCCACCCACCTTCCCCCTTCTCGGATTGCGCCGAGTAAAGACGTCTTCAGGGGTAGTTCAGCAGTGAACTTGTAGGGAAAGGTAACGGTTTTTGGTTACATTGTCGAGTTGAGGGCAAACCGCAGTGAAACGGATACCACCCCACAATATTCCGGATCCCTAAGCTAGTCTCACTAGTAGGTGTTCGTCATTTATCATATCTAGTATGTCTAGGTAAAAATAGACGGAACATCAGGTTTGTTCTTAATGTGTGCGAATGACATTTCATTGATCATTTGCTGAATTGGTTGTCGATGGTTTTTTTAATCACTCAAATATCAAGTGTTTATACAAAAACTGTATTGTATAATGTCTTTTTTTGTAAGTACCTACTTTTTATATTAGAAACATTCGATTTCGCTCTTTATTTGAATATGTGTGTATATAGCTATGGTAAGTCTAACTAACTTTCTATCATATCTATTTGATTTTAGTTTATAAATAGCGAAAAACAACCTATACTGTTCTATCGTTAATTAAAGTGAGGGATGACAAGAATAGAGAATCTGGTCATTATCTAAATCAAGAATAAAATCAATCTGTTTGTGGGTGTGTGTGTGTGTGTGTGTGCGCGTGTGTGGTTGGGTGTGTGCACGTCTTTTTTGAAACTATGTGAGATTGATAGCCTCGATATTGAGTTTCTTTCAGATATGTAAAAGAAAACAAAAATCACCGGAAATCATGGATGGAATATAAAAATAAATAACACATTGTCATATTGATTTCTTAAATAAACATGGGTCAATGTGGGAAGATAATCAGCAAGTTAAATTCAATTCCATTTTCGTCACTTATACTGTAAATTTCCCTTTATTATTAAGAAAATGGCGTCAGTTTGAAGTCCAAAAGTCCAAAAGGACAAAAACAAAAAATGCGATACACTAGTTTCAATGGATGCTGACATTAAACATACAAGCACAGATTAATGATATATTTCTAATTAATAAAAAAAAAACGGTCTTTAAAGTTGTACTTAATTAGTTTTTCAAAATACCTCTTTTTTAATATCATTTTGTTACTGTCTCAACTCGTGTCATTTGATAGGGGTAAAATGAACACAACCACAGGGACGAGATCATTCCGAAGGTACTTTAGAATAAATCATCTCATTGATTCAATTCATTTTTTAAATTTGATTTTTTAGAAGAAACGAACTTTATCTTGACGGCTTTGTGTGTCTTTCAAAGCTTGCGCAGAACCTACAGGTGCAGAAACCCTATGCTTAGGAGAGATACGACGATCGAAAAATACCACGTCTATAAATATGCGACAACTTAATACCGGGTCACTTTCAACATCTCAAAGCTTGATAAAATTAGACGCATGGTAGTTCCTTCGAGATCTAAATCTACCTGTCAAATTAAAAGAAGGGAAAATGTTATGATAGAATGAAAATAAACGCCGATGTATATACATTGTATTTATTTATAACTAGAATAATTTTAATGGTAGGAATTAGAGGTGAAAGAGGAAAATGAGAAGAGGAAACGAATACTTGGATGAAAATTAGGGAGAGAGAGAGAGAGAGAGAGAGAGAGGGGGGGGGGGAATGGGGGACGGAATATATTCCTTATGAAGAAAAACAATCGCCTTTAAGTAAGTGTGTTGTTTGTGTGGGAGCGTGTTCCAAAAGAAGTTTCATTTTCGATGCAAACCACACACAAACAAAATATTCAAAACGTATGCCGTAAACGCTGTGCTTTCTACCACTAAGATAACTTGTAAATATTGAATACAATATACATCTTCTTTTCTTTTTATTGGTATCGGATATGTAGCAGTAATATTGACACGACAGATGGTATCGAGCCACGCCTTCCGCTCACACCTCTTATCCCCCTACTAATCCACTGATGTACCCCATTTAATCCCATCAACATTTCTCCATCATTCAAATGAATCAAGATAATTTGAACGCGTACGTGCCGATTAGAATTCAGACTCCTTCAAGGAGCTCCCATAAATCCTCCTCTCTGACTGACTTCAACAATATGATACAAAGTATATGTAATATATGATGAATGAACTCATATCTTAAAAAGACACTTTTATCGCTTCGACCTGAGCATTTCTAAACTCAATTAATAGAGACTTATGATAGCTGTCACCAAGTTCTACCCAAAACCGACTTCTTTTGATAGGAAATTGGAAGATTTCCGTGTTTCCAAACATTTCCATGTCTTTGAACAATATTACGATCTTATCTTAAATATCCCTGTAATTAATTTTCAATCGCTGATTACCCAGTAAATATAATAGTGTCACATACTTTTGACTTGTTTTTTTATAACCTAATTGTATGCATCTCGTATTTATGCAGCATCGTCTTTATGGAGTCACGATGGCATTGATCCATATTCATTTAACATGGAGTAACGCCCTTGTGACCCCAAACAGACTACATGTTAAAAGTGTCCGTTAATATCGTTGCACGTTGCGTTCCATCCTTAATAATGTGACGTATTAGCCCTGCATCGTTAGTAATAAAACATGAGCTGGGCCATTTCTCTTTTCTAGTTTTATATTCTTTTGTTGTGTATCTATATACAATTGTATTTTATATTCTATTACTTCCTTTATTAATAATCATGATTGTTAATAAAGTGATATTGAAACAATAAGGCCGACATGACCCCAAAAACAAACAAAAAACAGATAAACATCTGGTCTAATTTGTTGTCTAAATTTGGTCTAAATTATCGAAAATAATGCATACTGGTAAACGGAGCAAGAAATGAACTGACAAATGTCAGTTCTCTAGTTCTAAACATTTGATTGCTTCCACGCCAATGTTTAATCGTTATAGTCTTATAGAGAAAGCATTCAACTTTTTTGTTTAACCAAACGTGGTGTAAAATTTGCCCTATCTAATAATCCAAACCTCAGATGCAATTCTCGTCTCCGATACCAATATAATATAAATGTTTTGCTTATGATTCAGTTCAAACATGTTCGATGATATCTGGTTTTTCGTATTTAAAAAAATGAGAATTCTAAAAGTGATGTGAACTGGCAGTGGTGACGGAGTCGAAAGGTATTTAATGCCACCATCTCAAAATCTCCGCATCTTTCAAGCATTTTTTAAATTTTTTATTGTCAAGTGTTATTGCAATCAATTCTCATAAGGGGTTTTGAGCCTTTCCGAATCCGGTTGATGCAGACGGTTCTGCTTTCATTGCTCGCTTTGTTTGATCTTTACTTTTCATAAACTCAACCATCATATTTCGGGCACATCTTCTCGACCTTCGTATGTCTTTTTCCGTGCTTAGACTATTCCCCAAAGACAATTTAAATAAAGAACCAACACTTTCTGGAGATGGCGTTTGAGAACTGTTAATAGGAACGCGTCTATTAAGAGCTGCTTTCATGCCCCCCGTCAAAAGCAAATAGGTTAGCGGTTGTCCGTCATGCCATCGCTCTCTCTCTCTCTCTCTCTCTCTCTCTCACACACACACACACACACTCTCTCTCCCCATCGATCTCCGTCATTCTATCTCTGTGTCTCTTTTACTTTAAAAGTTTTCACTTTTGTTAACCTTTTTTCCTATAATTATCGAAAAAGCCACCATTAAGTCCATTTAAAGAAGTGGAAATAAATAGAGATAATTATTTGAGTAAGAGGGAGAGAGAGAGAGAGAGAGAGAAGAGAGAGAGAGAGAGGATGGATAAAACGGTATGGCAATGGTGGGGAACTGAAATTAATACTTGAATAAAACAAACAAACAACACGTTTAGGTAATTTGGCTTACGTTTTCCATTGTCTATATGCGTTATGGGGGAAATCTGGAAAGTGTGAAAACACTTCTAAAGGTTTTGGATTCGTCAAAAGTAACTAAATCAAGGAATCAAATACTGCGGGTACACGAAGCCTGCTTCTTTACCAAGATCGTATAACCTGGGAAAAAATACTGCTAAATGGTACTGATAAGCAAATACGTGTAAATTGTATAGTCTGCTATATTTAAATCTCTTCATTTCGTAATATTTTTTATTTCATTTCAATGGTCAAAACTAGTTGCTCGAGGTGGGACATTGAACTTGATGTTGAGACGTCTATCATTACTTTCACGCCTGTTCTACATTTAGAAAACAGATTTCTTTGTTTCTTCATTTCTTTCATTAAATGCTTCCTCCTTGCTTGTAAAGTCGGACACACGATTACCACACCTTCATATTAATGTTGGTCAAGAGAGTAAATGATGCATTAGGGGGGTGGGGTGTATAACAGCCCCGTTAAATCCTTATATGGCATACCTTAAATACAGAAGAAAAAATGCCCCGCCGAAATGACATGCTTGCAGCACACGTAGTACTTTTAATTTGTCAAAATTAGTTTGTCAGATTTTGTTTGGAACTGTGCCCGTATAAGTTCTAAACGACAAACGTCCCGGCTTGGGCATCGTTTCGAACTAGAACTCAATAACGAATCACGCCTAATCACGCTTAATCACGCGAACCCACGACCTTGATATATGCTGTCAAGTACTTAAACCACTCGACTACCACATTTCTATTCTGAAACCTCAAAATCCCTGGTAGAATTAATTACTACTTTTTTTTGTAGTATTTTATCAAATACATGACATATTTATTTTTGGAAGCGAAAGCAAGTCAGGTATCAGCATTTCACGCTTTTCTATTTCTTATCAACGTATCCGCAACAAAATAATCGAGAGTCAAAACTGTGAAGTACGACTGGTGAGTTGAGACTAGTGATACGTCCGTGCGCACCTCAAAACGGACACGCATGCGGTGTTTTGTCGACAGCAATATGACAGGGCGCGAAATACAGGATCATGCAAAATTAGACGATGTCATGCTCTAAGTTATTTTAATGAAACGTTCAAACCTTGTCCTCTAAAATATTCTTAATTTCCAGAAAATTCAGCGAGGAAGGAATTAATTGCCCTTGCAATGAATAAACATAATTGGTAATGAAGAAATGCAAGTTAACGATTTTAGAATGCAAAGTGATGAAATACTATCCATCGGTTTATTGAATATAAATTGAACATATCCTTTAACTTGTAAGAGAGCTAATTATTTAGAAACCATTCACAAATAAATGTATTTTTCTGACGGTAATACACAATTTCTTCCCTTTGTTTACATTCAAAACCCATTTCAAACATTATTTGTGTTCTTCTGCTATCCAATGGCAACATGCATTCATACGAATACGATATGTACGAGTTGTATACGTAACACATACACTTTGTCAACAAAGTTTAGAAATACTAATTCTGTTCAACAGAAGAAAAAAATCTTATTTCACGCCCAGTTGTGTATTGGTAGCTATTATGACAAGAAGTGATAGCAAATATGGAGCAGAAAGGGAACAATGTTCAGTAGATTCGGAGAAATAGAGAGAGAGAGAGAGAGGAAAGATAGAGAAAGGGGAGAGAGAGGGGAGGGAGAGACAGACATACAGAAAAGGAATAGTTTCTAGTAGGTTCGGAGACAGACCTAACCTGCAGAAGAACAGCATTTGGCTGAAGTTGGTGTCATGCAAAAATAAAATAAACTGAACTGAAACTGAACATACAGACAGGGATAGAGAGAGGGAGAGAGAGATAGAGATAAAGAGAAAAAAGAGGGAGAGAGAGAGAGAGAGAGAGGCAAAAACAGAGAAGAGTATATACAATGATAACTGTCATGATCGTTGGATAATAAAATGGAATTTTGTTAGAAATAAAAACTCTGAAGTAACCTTACCAAGAATGTATAGTATACAGGTAAACCAAATACAAACCCTAGTAAAAATTAATGTTCCAATACAGTGTATAAAACAAACAAACGAACAGACAGACTGACAGACATACAGAAACTAAGAATTTACGCAATACAGTGAAATTCAGCCCAATTTGAGGAGGAAGAAAACTCTATTAAGCATCGCATTATTACTCGTCTTGGGAGAATATGATAGTCTAATACATCTGAATTAACTGACTGAGGAAAAAAGATGACATGTGGATCAAATTGGGTCAGAGTAACAGGGCTCTCCGCCCCTCGTTTCCCCCACCCCTTCCTCACCCTCTACATATTCTTGTCCGCGTGGAAGCACCGTCATGTACTTGCCCCCATTTTCTATTCCGCTCGATTATTGGTTATATATCTAGAAATAAAAGAGAAAATAATAAGAAGATTTAGGAGATTATTCAGAGACGTGCTTAATCAATTCCAAGCCTCGGGTATTGCCATATTGTCTCAACCTCTTAGCTTGAATGAGACATTTCGTCGAAAAAACATTGTCGAAGACCATGAAGACAGAATGATATTTCTTTCTGTCTTCTTCATTTACTTAATATTCTTTTTATTTATTTAAATCATTCTTTTAGACGGAGCAGCCTGTTCAGATAGAAAACAATTACACAAAAATAATTTAAATGTAAGGGAATACATAAACAATGATTCATAATAAAAACAAATGTACGAAATACATAAACAGCTAGTCTTCTACAGGGCTCTGTTAACATTATCAAAAGAAAAAAATTAATGAAAAAAATAACACTACAAAAACCTAAAGTTTGATAATAATATGATACGAATGACATGAATTGGATATGTTTTTAAGTTGGTGGACCCCTAATGAAATCAGCTGTTGCTGTAAGGGTGTTTCACCCCAATGAGAGGAAAAATGAATGAATGAATGATTGAATGAATGAGGGAATGGATGACGAGTTACTTATATTATGTAATATTAATAATGCGGTCACATATCGGGAATCCTCTGGACAAACTATCCGCAGACAATTTCCCATCCCGGACGACTTCATCCTAGTACAGTGGGGGTAGGTCAGGCAATGGGCCGACACCAGTGGGCTCTGTTTTTTTTTTTTTTTTTTAATCAATGACAACTGTGACATAGCTATTTCAAATTTGCCAACAGCCAAATGCAACGATTTCAGTAGCATATAACATACAAAAATCTCCTACAAAAAATGTAATGTTAATGATATAATTTTATGAAACGGGGCTAGCATTTTTGGGTGGATGAAATAAGAATAAAAAAAGGCCACGGAGGAATAAAAGGTTGTGGTACCCCACGCCTTTTCACGCTCCCACCCTCCCTCCACCTCTCTCTCTCTCTCTCTCTCTTTCACCCTCTCTCCACCTCTCCCCTCTCTCTCTTTCACTCTCTCTCCACCTCTCCCTCTCTATCTCTCTCTCTTTGTCTCTCCCATCACTTCGTCATGTTTAACCTGCTGTTTTGAATTGGCCCGTGCCTCCTGTAGCAAAGCCACTACTTCGGAAAAAAGAAGGGCGGCATTACGGGGGACAGGGGCAATTACCCCCCCCCCCGATTTTGGAAATACTCCTTGAGAAATAAAGCGTTTTTGGAACAGGTTTTCGAGGCTTATTTTATGAAGCTTTATAGAAAAATGTTGTGAGAAATGATATTGACTTGAAATTGTTGCAAGCCTCCACCCGGAAAACACTTTGGCGCCACCCGAATAAAAATAGCATGGTACCACTTCATTTAATTTAATGCTGTCATTAATCTTTCTAATAAAAATTTATTGCTATACATGTATTTAAAATCTTGGAACCGCGAAAAATGGACGACAATGAATTTGGTAAAAAAAAAAATTGATTTTTTTTTTTTTTTTTTTAGTAAAGTCTAAGGTCTGGAGTCCAGGTTAGATTCCAGCAGGTAGATTCCCTGCTATGAAACCTCGACCTTTGACCCCGAGTTGACCGAGACCTTTTAAGTGGCTCATCTGCGTTCCCATTTAACCTAATTTCCATTCTGAAAACGGTGACGACCCGGGTGTTTAAGGAAATGGGGAGGGGGTTAGGGGGTCCTCAGTCCTCATACCTCGTACCCGAGCCCAGCGGGGCCTGACGGGCGGGTAGAACAGATAATGACAGGTAGCTGCGGATTAGGGAGGGGCAAGAGGAGGGTCGGTTGGATTGTGTTAGGGGCTGTTTAAGCACCTCTTGCTGTGCCCTTTCTGAGTAGGTCCACATGCATGCTATTGAGTTTGAACTCTCTTTTATGTGCCGTTCGACATGCCTTGTGCGGACGGATGTTCGATATAGCTATCACGAAATTGCTCTCTCTTACTCCTATATTTATTCATTTATTTTAAAGATACTATGTCCCTTTTGCAACCAACATCAAATTCTGTAGAACTTTGCAGGAATTATGAATATGTCATGTATGTCCTATCTGTGAAATTTAAACGTTAGCAGTGTCCTAATATTCAAATTATGCAAGGAAACCTGTTTACTTGCTAGACTTCACTGTCAGACACTATTGAGTGACTGACTGGCTCTTTTCATCTTTGGTTTATAAAATGAGCTGTAAAGGGTACATGAGCATTTGTCTACATCAATAACCCACTTCTTGTAATGGCCAAAATTAAACTGATTGAATCTTTGCGCAGCATAAAACGTACGACCATTGGGTACAATGGTCTGAAAAATCAGACTATTACTTACTGGCTCTATAGCTCCTAAGTCGATTCGACAACTAATAGTCGTTATTTTCCCACTTAAAGACATTTTCAAGCCCCCTTTTTTAATGGAAGTTCTAAATTAGTATTGTCTTTCAAATGCCGTTGGAATTTAACCTTTTCATTTTTTTGGCCTGCAAATGGGACATAGTACCTTTAACTATCCAGTTTCTTCAAATATCATTCCTTAAATCCCTAACCCTATTCTTCTTTTTCTTCTCTTTTTCTCCTCCTCCTCCTCCTTCTTCTTTTTCTTCTTCTTCTTCTTCTTCTTCTTCTTCTTCTTCTTCTTCTTCTTCTTCTTCATCATCATCATCATCATCATCATCATCATCAACTTCTTCTTCTTCTTCTCTTTGTTTAATCCGAAATCTGAGGTTTGTTCTCATTGTACGTTCAGTAAATTTTTGTAGTACTTTTCCATGTCGCCTTTTACTGAATATTTATCAGACGTATTTATAACATTCCTCCCTCTTAACATGCTTAACAGGGGCCTACTCATGTACACGCAGGCTCTGCTTCTTATTTAGGCTCTTCACAATTTACAATGTTTGTTTTTGGCAGTTGGATCCGAAATGCCTTCAAAAATTTACAGTTACATTATTCTTAATTTTTGTTTATACCTTTATTGTGTTTTCTTCTGAATCTTGATTGCGTTCGGATGTAAATGTGGAACAAATAAACTGCAAACTCAAAATTTCAGACGATAATATCACAGACATTCCCTTTTATTCGCATCACATCTGTTACTAAGTTCAAATCATCTTAATTCCTTCACACAAACGAATACATGTTTTTTTTTTTGCAATACATTTATGCTGGTTGTTTTGTTTGGTGTTGAAAAACAAATAATCTAAAAGAAAGTTAATTTTATAGAAATCGTGCGAAAACATGTTTCCAAAAGCACAAAAAGAGAAAGGAACAGAGAACCTGCATGTTAATTGATAAAGGTCATGGAAAAGTCATGAAAAGTCAGGGAAAAGTCAACTGCCCTGATGATACTTATTGTAACACATATAAAATCGTTTCTATAGAAATTGTTAAATACGTTTCATAATGTTGCACATTGATAGGTGCAAAGATGCAATTCAAATCCAATTTATTTTGTTGTGACAATTTTTGGTAAAAACCTCAAGGAAAATCTATGGAGTTCTTGGGTTCCGTTTAAAATCTATTTACAAGATTACATTATGTGTGTAGTAAATTAATGTCTAAAACAATGTTGGAAAAAGAAGAGGAGGAGAAGAATAAGTTAAAATCATGTTGGTTTTATAGCGTTTGTTCCTGTCTTAATCTCAGGTTCAAAATAAAACTGTAAACTTTGTGAACGAGAGCATAACAATTATGATAAACTCGAAAAAGGAATGTAAGCGTGTGATTACCTAAAAGGACTTTTATGTCTTCATTATTTAAATACTTCAGTTTAACAGCAACAATATTGTTGAATAACTTGTATCAATATCATATAGTTATCCATCGAAATTTTTTAAAGTCAGGATAATTGCTTAAGTTTATACCTTATAGCTTTTTAAAATAAAATCTGAAGAGAATTGTTTATCCTTATCAAACTAAAAAAAATGGTTTAATTTGGTTCTACAACAAACTACTGAGAATATGGGCTAAATGTAGGGAGAAAGTGCGTTGGAGTAGTAATTTTGAGGATGAGATTTCGCTAAATTATCGTCTTAATACTAAGGGCCCATGGATCCAGAATATATTCTGCGACGAGTAAAAAAAACAACAGGCATATTCTTGGAAGATATAAAATTACATTTTCGAAGGGTCATTGTAACGATTTTTAATAAGGGATTAAAATCGGGGGTATACTATCTAATTGTAGACAAGGCATCTTAATTTTCTTAATTTGATACTTAACATAATTATATATTATAGATGACACTTTAGTACCAAATGCATACATATTGTTTCTTGCTGTTGAAATTTGCAATATTATATATATAAATATATATATATATATATTTTATGTTCATATAGCCTTTTCTCTCTCTCTTTCTCTCACACACACCCACACACGCACACCTAAAAAAAAAATAGGCATTTTCATGAAAGAAAAAAATTAAACCAAATGAAATAAGTAATTCAAATCCAGGACTAAGTTAACCTTTGATATGGTATGCAGTGTTTATCTAATGATTGATGTCACAGCTTAACCATGGTTACACGTCAGCGTTTCTATCCTCCATTTCGAGTATGAATTTTCATGGGTTACTTTTCCAAGTCACAATATAATCATCAGGATTTTTAGAATAACCAAAAATGTCTAGTAACCTTAGATATATTTTGTTGAAAACACATCTTGAAATATGACATTGATAAATGCACAGAGTGAAACTCAATTGATAAACGCACACAGTGAAGACAGCATATCAGTATACCAGCTAAAATGTAATAAACAAAACTTGAACTTGAACTTTTCAACTTGACCTTGAACTTGAACTTGAGCCAGAACTTTCTGACTCACTTTCTAGAACACATAATTCAAAATAAAAACTATCAGACATGGAAAATACGAATCAAACAAAGCTCAATGTGTCGTAGTTAGATAATGAATAAGAAAGAAAGAAATGAGTGATGTACTCTCGGTACACCCTCAAATAAGAAAGGAAATTATCTGAAAAACAAAGAAAAAACAAAACACACACCCACACCCACTCACCCACAAAGAAATACCCCCTCCCCCCCCAAAAAAAAGACATATGGTTTGTAGGTTGTCCATAATTGAACTATTTGTAACAGTGATTGTCTTAATCCGGTCAACAGTTAAAAGTAACAACTATATCGGGAAGATGTCCCATTCTACAAACAAATCGTTGAGAGGCGACTCACTCCAAATTATTCTCCTCCTTCTGGCAAGATCTGGACGTTCGTTTCCTCAGGCAGCCTTTTTCTGCAAAACTTTGGTAAGTGTGATTTTTGAATGATATTATAATGTACGGCAGACACAGGTCTTTTTTTGATTGTTTTTTTGTTCTGCTCTGTTTTGTTTTATGTATGTTCTTGGATTATTATTTTTTCTCAATTTTTTGTATGAAAATTAGCACGAGGTTTGGTCTTAACGAAAGCAAAACAAAAACAAACATGTGACTGTGAAATTAATCGTGTAGGCTAGATGTAGATGTCATTGTATTATTTAAAAAAAATGAAATGACGCACGTGATAATATTAATAGTTATACTAAATCATGATGTAGGCAAACCAGAATAAGAACATTTTTATTTTCCTTTCAAGTATTCCGTCTCCATAGAAGACAGTTGAACACAAAGGCATGCCCTCCTCTTAACATTCAGATAAATATTCATCAACATCAAATTAAAAAACAAAAAATGCCTGCATGTAAAGCTCGATATGGCAGTCTAGCCCTCCATTGATTAGACATGCCGGGTGAGTAGCGGCCCACACCTCGTGCGGCGTGCCGCTACTTTTCAGTGACGATGTTCGCAGCATGCGCCTCCTTACCAGACACACATAAAAGGCAGTGAGCCGAACGAACCCGTCAGTTTCGTACGAAAATGCAATCGAAAAGGAGATCTGCAAGTGTTCCATTCATGACCTTAGCATTTAACCATAAGTGATGGCCCCTTTGTGCGGTTTTACCCTTTTGTTCCTGTCATTTGTAAATGTTCAAACGAACATGCTTGTTCAATTTCAAACCTTGTTTACGGAACAAATGTTCCATCAAAATAACAAGGCGTGATAAAACGAGGACTCATTCACAATCGGGTTTTGGAGTGTATTTTTTTACGGTACAAAGGAAAGTGTCAAAATCATAAACGTTTGAAAACCTATTTTTGTCTTTCTTATCATACGATGACTGATTTTAACACATTACAATGCATTGCCGTTGTTATTATTTGTATAAAATGCAATTGTTTCTTACATACATGATAGTAATAACTATAAAGTCGGAAATGAATTTTGTATTGAAATACTTTTCGATCTGAATTAAACTTCAGTATTTTCATTAAACCTTATTAAATTTATTCAATCAATTTTATAGATTCTAATACATATCAAAATTGTTTGATAAAGCAACAAAAGACATCCTTTTTTAATTTGTTTGAAACATATCCGCTATCAACAATTTGAGTTTTTCATGAATGATTTTCCGAAGCAAACTTTATCGACTTCAATAATCTATCGTTACTTTATGAAGCCAAATTAGAATTTGGTAGGTCATATAGTAATGTTGTATTCTGTTATAAGAGGCCTATGCTCTCGTAATTCAGATCAGATACAATAAAATGTTGGAAAAAATTAAGTTCAGTTTGCCGTTTTTACAAATAGTTCGCAGCTCATTTGGGAAATTTCATTTTCCATCAAGTTTTTTTAAAAAAGAAAGTCATGTAGGCCTACATACCTCATTAAAAAACAAGTTTATTCGATTATTAGACACGGGCATGATTAAATTCATGATAATTTGAATATTATACGAATTATATGTCATGAATTCGTGTTCATAGAAAAGACGATTCATCCAATAGATATTCCAAAATTCTTTCAACAATATGAAAACCATAACAAGTCGTGCACCCACATACATCGTGTATAGACTTCGTTGCACATGGACAAAAAGTCTTGACGAATTGCATTGTGATTAAAAGCAATGTTTGCGAATCAAATGAGGCTTAAAGTAACAATACCATGCTCACAATTTATTACATAAATATGCATTTCATTCTTACCTTCGAGGTTTTGCGGTACATTATGCAGTGTGGTTGTGCGAACTATTGTGAAATCAAAACACGGACCAAGTTACTGCACTGAAGTAAAGTTAGATCAATTCAAGGGCTTTGGGAACGGAGCCGATTGTCGGCTAAAGAGCACCCCGGACCGCTCCGACAAGAACAGTTGGCAAGACACCCTCCTTCTTGCGCATGAAGTTTTTATCGTCAATGTATTGTTTGAAAAACCTCTTGCAGATGACCAGTCCCAACATAATATATTTTTTTAAATAAAATGTTTAAATAAAATGAAATTATATCATCGAATCATCATTAAAGAATGGAGTATATACAAAGTAAAATAAAAGTCCGAAATAAAAATATGGTCGATAAGAACTGTTTACAGATAATAAGCAGTACAGTATATACGGAAATCCGATGTATTTTGTGCATCGTCCAATGGTACAACAGCGTAGTGGCAACAAATATCATTACAAGATGTAGCAACGGTTGACAGGAAATTGTCATTTTACTAATTGTAATTACAATAACAGGACTAAAACATATGAAGTTATTAAAGTCACCCCCTAAAAAAGAATAAATAATTTCAAATCATATTAGTCTTGTGTTGTTTATGAAAGATTATGTTGCAGGCTAGATTTGGGAATATATATAGTGAAGGAAAAAAAAACTACTATCTGAATCTTCAAAAAAAGCTGTAAAGGGAGAAGGATAGATGAAGACATAAAATGAAACAGAGAGGGAGAGGGAGAGGGAGAGAGAGAGATTTAGCATTTAGTTCTTTGAACTGTTGTATAGAGGTATATCACCATCACTGACTAGGTACGCTTAGTTCCTTCAGATCCATCAAATCTGTTTACAATAGTTTATTGGTATTACATATCATTTTTGACTTTGTATATAATGATTCTTTTCGAATATTTTTTTTTTTTACATGTTTATTTCGATTTTTTGTCAGAAATTCAGTAGTACATGTACACAGAAGTATAAATACTAAATAATAACCAAAAAATACCGAAAATGAAATTAGGGATGAAAACTAATCGATTATGATTAATTTTTTGGTCTGCTAGCCTTGTGTTTAATAGAAAAATTATAATAAGTGTTCATTTAAAAATAATAATAAACAGTGTCAAAAGCTATATATATTTCCTTGAACTACAGCAACAAAATAATCATTTATGAATATTTAAGACCAAATAATGTAGAAGTACTTACTAGTGATGTTTCCTTATAGTCCCATCATATTATTAAAGTGCGCCCAGAGTCAAACCACTTTACTTTGTTTATATTGTATAAAGGGGAACCAATATAAAACACACTTTCAGCAAACAAAATGTCATAAATATTATTTCAGACATCAAGCGAATATCATATCGAAGTGCGGTATAGAAACCAATAATTGCACTAATAACCGGTCAGAGTGGTTATCATCTTGTTAAAAACACTGTACCATGGGCAGTCAAGGCGGGCATTTCTAATCGTGACTTTAATCAATTACAATCAATTAATAATCATCAGTGCAAGCATTGGTGGCACCAGACTGTATCAAAAAGCAAACATCTTGCTTACATTTCACGGCAGTCCTTTTGTTTCTACAGACATTAAATAAACGCAGGCGGAGAAGCCTAGCCGTAAACATCGATAACATCAAACCAACTGTTTTTGTAAACCTATATCTAGGAAATATTTGGCCAGGTCGTGTCTTTCATCGTTTCATGATTAATTAGAGCTATATACCATGATTATTTATGATGATTATTAAAGGTTATATATTGTGTTATTTTGGAATTACATTAGATATTGTATTACTACTACTTCTGCCCCTCAATTACCCAAATTATCATGTTGATAGTAATGTGTTTAGAGTATCGTCTTCAGTTAAATAAACATGACAACTCTCAGCAATACATATGTAATGATCTAAACCTTTCTGTTCATTATTGTGAGAGTAGTGCGCTCTATAGGTGTGCATATACATGTATCGTAATAAGGTCAGCATTAATTTCGTTGACTCTAAACATTCTAATTATTATGATTATTATCAGTAATAACAATTTCATTGTTATCATCATCATTTCTACAACAATCCTATGTTATTTTGCCACTACTCATGTCATCATGAAATGGCTTATATCATACTGTTAGGTTATGGTATTTGCGAAAACCGTAACATCATAATACCGTTACGATTATTTTGATCAAGATTGTTTTCATTAATTTTTTGACAATGACCATGTCAATTACGATAATGGCACATAACTTGGTAAATAATAAGCCCTTGGGTATATTTCTTAAAGATATTACGGAAACACTGACACTACTGCATGAAACGTCTTATGATATGAAGAAGGGGAGAATAAACAATTATATGAGGCAAATGAACCCCTTCAAGAAAAATAAAAAGAATGAAGATAAAAACGTAACAGTTTTTTTTTTGTCGAAGTTTCAAAGAAGAAAAAATGGTAGTTGTGGCCTTTTTGAACGTTTGTTTTTCTGGGTTTGCCTTGCTTTTCTTTTTTTGTTAAAACACCTTCCTCCTGTGAAAGGAAAACAAAAAGAAAGAAGCAATGTATGAGATTCGTCACAGATTGTGAGCAATTATTCCCGTGTTTAATGATTCAGAAGTACCAGCTAGTAACCAGACATGGACATCTAATGAAAGGAAAAACAACTAAATGCTTTATGAAGTTTTACTTATTGACTACTTTGCATTTATGTTTTAATCAATACTCGTTCACCACATCCCCGCTGTGACCCAAATCCTATTAAAGCGTTTCTCCATTTCAATCACTCCCCTCTAGATACAAACAAAGCTTGCTTAATCGACTACATACAAAATCTTGCAGAAGCCCCTCAAAATATGGACAATTATGACATACTTGAAGCCATTTGGGGTTTTCCGCAAATTATGTCCTCACGGATGCAAATATTTTGATTTTCTATCTTTTTATTGGAGCGGCTCCAACTGAGCACGTTGTAGCGAATACGTCGAGCGAAGGTAATTTTGAAACTGTAGCCAATAAAATGAAAAAAAGTGGTTCAATATTTTGGCGTTTGTTTATCTCCGGCAGGAAATTATGATTATTGTAGATTTCATGTGAGAGCGACCAAATAGGCGCGTGGTCGATAGCAATTACAGAAAGCTAAGGAACTAGAGGAGGGAAAACGAAAACGATTTTTAGGGGGCATTTACTGGGGATGGCTGGAGTTAGGAAACTTCAAGGTTGTAAAGCTCCTATTGGTGTTCTCTCGCTTGAACGCTGCGCAATTGTTCTAGGATAAAAAGCAAGTTTTCACTTTCCCGTTGAGGATGTGCAAAGAGCCGTGCGCGCGTAGACACGGTTTCTGAAAAGCGTTTCGCGCCTCGGACGGATTGCAAAAAGGGGACCATAAAACGTGCACACAACGGGACATGCGGAGAGGGAGGACGAGAGACATCAAGTCTGGCCGCATCGCCCCGCTCGGCATGGTGCCCTGACTAGTGGTGCCGAGTGGCACAATGGTAACTCTGCTGCTCCAATGCCTAAAGCTCTGTATTGGGCCACTCAACCATGCGTCCCCTGTCCAGCCCCAAAAGTGTCTCCCTTTCTTTCTCTCTCTGTGTCTACTCCTTCAGCTCTCACTCATTTTCATTAACCTTTGCACGTTCCGAGGAGAGATGCGTCGTAGACGTTTTCTGCTGGGTTTGACCTTGGCCTTGTGTGCTTCGTGTCGTTGTCGAGAAGAAGCTTTTAGTCTTCATATGCAGCCACTTTGTTGCTGACTTGAATGGCTTCTAGAGGATCGGTACCGCTTATGATGGTGATAGAGACGAAAGAACAACAAAAACAGAAAGCAAAAAACAAACGAACGAACTAACGAACAAACGAACAAACAAACAAACGAACACGCAGGCATATGAATTTTATGAGAGCAATTCCTCTGAGTGATTCGAGTAGCCTGATCTGGAATCCGAAATTGGGAAGTCTCGGATTCGATTCCAAGTAATAATGTGCTCGTATAGGTTAGTGGCAAAGATCAGGCTACGTGCTCGTATAGGTTAGTGGCAAACCTACCTCTATACCCCTATACTTTCAATACAGTGCACCTATACTATCCGATTCGAGACATCCGGATTGGATGGTAGCCTTCTGGTCTGGAGATTGTCCGGGATGTCAGGGTATCTCCATCTGAGTGATTCGAGTAGCCTGGTCTGGAATCCGAAATTGGGAAGTCTCGGATTCGAATCCAAGTAATAATGTGCTCGTATAGGCTAGTGGCAAACATACCTCTATACCCTTATACTTTCAATACAGTGCACCTATACTATCCGATTCGAGACATCCGGATTGGATTGTAGTCTTCTGGTCTGGAGATTGTCCGGGATGTCAGGGTATCTCCATCTGTGTCTTTGTGATTAAGTGCCCAAAGAATATTTCAAAGAGACACAATAGATTTTTCTCATTCTTCAAGTTGTGATTTGGGTTAATCAATACCCCCATTTAAATCAATTTTCAATAGAAAACTCAATAAAGCTATATAAAGATCAACATAATGTGCAAGAATATTTTGAAGTTAACATTACGAAGCTTTCATTTTTTTACCAACTAACTCGTGCAAAGTGGTCTGAAACTAGTACGGAACCTCTTTTAATTATTGTGGCCTGTAATTCCAGACTAGTCATATCCCAATCAAGATACAGCTTTAACGCACATTAAAGGCCGTTATGGGATGCAGAGGGGTACAATGCTTTCCCCCTTACACCAAAACCAACAGCTTTGGAGGCCCTCTCGTCACCTCTCTCGGCGCCACACTACCCTCTCTACTTGACACTGTCGGGTGCGAAGAAGACAAAGTGAATATTTAAAAGCATCATGCTTTCCAGTGTCTCTCCGCCATATTCGTGCTTCAGAAAAGCCTGGTATTGCCACCTCAGAGTCGAATGATGCCAATGCTCTACCGGGAGGGTGTGGTCTTTACACAATAAAGGGGTCAAAATCGAACGAAACCTTCAGAACTGTGGTCTAAGCCTTGCAGATGCTCGTTTGGGGATGTTGACATAAGCAAAGACAAAGAGTAAAATAGAGAGAAGGAAAAAAATAACGAACAACAATGTGTAACTCGTCCTTACATGGTGTGTATAGTCAATATGTCACAAGATAGGAAGAATGATACTTCACAAAATGGCGCCTTTACCAGAGATTGAGTCCACTTGTGTTTCGTTTTGGTAATACAAAATATCAACGCGCCATGATAATGTTGTCCTAATTACATCTACTGGGCAAAGCCATTGTATTCACAACTTATGGAAATGCTTGGATATCACAAACAGTAAATTTATACATTCAACGAAGCAAAGGGATGTTATCATATTAATATTCAACATATTAGTGTAAAATAAGATAATAATAAATATATATGTGACTTTATGAAATTATTTACAAAAAAATTATGAAATAGTTTAACCCTCCTCCCCAAAAATGTAGTATTTAGATTTAAATATGTGTATAAGAGGCAATTTCACATGAAGGTACTGTAATTTTGCTCTGGTCATGAAGCACAAATATTTTATCTAGCATCTAATCATGCTCATAGTGAAGAGAGAGAGAAAAAAAAAAACCTTACACATATTATTGTTCTCTAATCGAATTTAAAGGAAGTTTACGAGGAGAAACATTACGAAATCCGGTTATCAATAATTTCTGATAGTTGCATAGTTTTTGTTAATTATTTCAATTTTGGTGGATCGAATAACACTAGAAATTTCTTACTTGATAAATATTTTATTGCGCTCTGTGATTACTTTTAAATTCTTATTCTACCAGATTAGTATGTCATATATACACAATGTCATTTATTGTTTGTGACTTAAAGATAAAATGACTTTGATTCATGCCAAACTGTTTTCTATTCTTTGCTGATAGGTAATTGTTTTTCACCTTAAGTACTAAAGGGCAACATTTCTCAGTAATTTCGAGAAATAATGTCGCTTCAATATAATATTCTTTAAAATCTTTATCTCACGCCTAATTTTTATTTTCTTTTTTTCATCTTATTTACTTTGATTCTCTCCTTCCGTTAATTACATTTCAAGCTTTCTGGCTTTCTACATTTTCTTCCTTACTTTTCGTTTCTATGTTTCCCTCTATCCCCTCCTTTTTCTAGCTTTTGTCGTAATCTTTTCGATGAGCGCTTTCATTTTACTGAAAGCTTTAACTTTCAAACGTGACTGCTTTATGTAAAAAACAAAAAATGAAAAGAGAGAGAGAGGAAAAGAAAGATTCGATGCCATTTCTCCTTTTCAATAGCATCATCGCTCGCAACCTGTCATGATTCGTATCCATATCTCACTGACCTTCCACTTTCTCACTCGAGATGAAAAAGAAAACAAAAACTTGTGAAGTTTTTGACCTCTAAACAGTGTGAACCGATCTCCGTCGGCCAGAGAAAGCTGTGAACACTTCGAGCCTGTCTCGATATCAGCCTCCTTACTTGGGAAAGGACAAAATGCTGCTAGAATAACAAGAGAAGTGAGAAAGAAAAACCACAGTAGCCTGCTCGGGTCTCGACTCTTTGACACTTGTCTTCCCCGCGCTCTTTAAGTTCTGTTCTGTTTTTATTATCCTTTTGTGTTTTTGTCTTTGCAGCTGACGGCTTGTAATGAGCATAACCATTATTAACGGCCTCATGTGAGCTATTTCGTCGAGAATATGGAAAGTCATAATGAGAGCATTCACAAGAAAACTATAATTTAAACATGTAATAAAAATGATTTGATTCCAAACAAAGAGTGAGTGAGGCTGTACTGTTTCCCGTTTCCCAATGATCATTCATCGTGAGCAATAAGTTCATTATGAGAGACAAAGGATCCATGCTCATAAAATAGGAATATTCCAGTGAACCTCACGAACATGCATTTGTTAACTTCATGTTGATGTCTTGTGTTTGTCGCAGAATTAATTATTCATCGGTTTTATTATGATTTCATCTGAATTCGATATCTTGCCACTAAGAATATTTTTAATCATAATCACATAATCAATGTGACTTTAGTTCACTTTAATAGGGATATCACTAATAAACATTTTATTATTGCAAGTACGAAGTATTTCAAAATGTAAATTAGATATTGGAAGAAATTGAACAAATATTTGTAGATTCTGAATTATGATTTGCGTGCTTGAGTGTAGGAAATGCTCATGGTACACCATGTTCACGAGCAGACGAATAGGACGTAAAGAGGAAGAGGAGAAACATAGAAGATAGGGTATTCATTAAAATTATCATTTTATCCCATTAATTTAAATGCTAGGTGTTTTTCTGCGTTTTTATTTGAAAGTAGTAAAGTGTTGCCCATTTCGAAATAACTTCGTATCACAAATGATGAGGAAGAGAAAAGAAGAAAAGAAAAAAATACATTGATCAAGGGAAACTGAGAGATAGAACAATAAATATATACCTAAGTAAATAAACAATTAGTATAAATCAATAGATGAATAGAGAAATAAACAATTAATTTAATAAATAGATAAATAACAAATAAATGATCAAATACAAATGTGCGTGTTTGTGTGTGTGTGTGTGTGTGTGTGTGTGTGAGTTAGTTTTAAATAAAGAGAGATTAGGGGAAAAGACAGAGAAAAGAATAGGGGAATGGAGGGAGAGAGAGAGAGAGAGAGAGAGAGAGAGAGAGAGAGAGAGAGAGAGAGAGAGGGAGATCAAATAAATCAGCCAGATTTATAATGGAGAGGGTGTGCACAAAGAAGGGAACCAACTAAAAAGAAACTTTAATGATCGCAAAATCCGAAAAAAAAATCCAATATTAAAATGGAAAATAAGAAAAAAGAGACTTTTATGATAGAAAACTGAATCTATATCGCTGGCAGATGACAGACTGTCGTGAAAGAAATACACGAATTCAGTAGCCTACATAATCATTCATTAAAATGATTGTATTAATAAGAGTCTGCTAGATTTTAGAATAAGCGAAGGTAATCTGAATTCTTACAAAACAAACGCCATTGGAAATCATTCGATCGGAGGTAGTCAGTAATGGGCACACGTGGACGAATTTTCCGACCAGGCGAGTTTATTAGGAGAAGTGATTGTACATGAATCTATAGCTTACAAGGACATGAAAGTAAAAATGGAAATACATGCGAGGGTAATTAGCTGCATTGTGAGGTAGCTTTGATTGTGCGAGGGGGATAATTACGAGGAGAGAATTAATGCTAACGGCTGAACTTTCCAAAAAGTGTGTCTCATTCTTTGATTCAACATGAGCGGGAAGTGATAGGGAGGGAAGGAGAAATGGAAAGAGAGAGAGAGAGAAAGGGGGAGAGATGAGAAATAGACAGAAACATAGAAAGACAAAGACAAAAAAAGAAAGAAAGAAAGGGATTTAAAAAAGGAGACATAATTATGATGAGTGAGGGAAAGCATACATGGGAGAGAGACACAGAGAGGGAGAGAGAGATGGGGGGAGAGAGAGAGAGAGAGAGAGAGAGACAGAGAGACAGAGAGAAAGAGAGATGTGAAATAGACTCAAACATGGAAAGACTAAGACAAATGAGGAATGAAAGAGATTTAAAAAAAACAATAAAGAGTCATATGATGAATGTAGGGAGGCATAGGTATAGGAGAGAGAGAGAGAGAGAGAGGAAGAGTGAGAGAGAGAGAGAGAGAGAGAGAGAGAGAGAGTGAGAGTGAGAGAGAGAGAGAGAGAGAGAGAGAGAGAGAGAGAGAGAGAGAGAGAGAGAGGGGGAGAGAGAGGGTGAAAGAGAGAGAGAATGAGAGACAGACATACAGCGACAGACAGCAAGAAGAGAGAACACGCACAGCATATAAAGCGATACACACGTTCATGTGTTTTTCATTCCCGATTTCCTCATTATGTAATGCCTTATCTAACATAACATTTTATTTCATTACATGTATGATAACATCAATTTCTTTCTATTTACATGTTTAACACAGAGAAAAGTAAACTATTAGTATTAACAAAAATATTGCACAACTTTAGAGATGAATAAAATCTACGGAATTAGATGGAGTAAAAGTAAAATTTATGAGTAGACTCAAATATATTTTTAGGGCCAGTTGGAAAATCTCCAAGTCACAACTTCTCTTCTCCTAATCTGATACTTGCATTTCAACCGAACAGTGACACACAAATCAATAACTAGGGGTGTTAAATTGCCTTTCGTATTTTTTCTCCTTCTTTTCTTTATTGAAAAGACAGTATCTTTTCGAGAAACAACCATGCATATTTTCTTTCTCATTCGTATTGAAGGTAGAACAAAATAAACAAAATTCGTGATTTTGATAATTTTGGGCATTTAAATGAGTCTTATACATGCAAATCAAGGTGTATACCTATTTTCTGGCACATACTCGGCCTCTTCCTCGAAACAAAAATCACATTCCCTCAGTTGCGCTGTGGGAGGGCGCTCCTCTCGTTCCACAGACAGTGCCGTATATATATATATAGACAGAGGCACAGTCGTAGCTGTACAAGTTATGACAAAATGTGAAATGATTTTCAATTAATACATGAACATTAAATTGACAAGGAAAAGTGTGCAAGTGGTACTTAATCTCAAAATTATTGTAATTTACCAATTTGCAATATCAAACAGGTATTGGCAACCGTTCTTACGTTATTTAAAGATTGAAATCCTTTATCTGGTTAGAATAGATTTTATTTTCTGCGGCAACGTAGATGCTGGAGAAATAATTATAATAAAATTTGGTGATTTCAGTATTACAAAGACAATGTAGATGTAATAGAATCTGATTAAATTGTTCAAGATTTAAAGGAATAGTTTAAACATTAACATTCTATATGGATAAGATGCAGTGATATAGTGGTTCGTCCGGTTGACTCTCAGTCATTTCAATCAAAGGATTTGAATCCCAGCCCGGCACTAACCTCTTTGGCAAAACATTAATCCACATTTGCCGCTCTCTACCCAGGTGTAAATGGGTACATGGATATCGATGGGGTTAATAATGATTGTAGGGCCCTCATGAATAACAGCACTGAAGCTGGTTAGGCTCACCTGGGTAAACGCTATTATTATTATCATTATTAGAAATGTATAATCTCAAAATATTTTTCTTCTCATGGAAATATTCATAATAAAATGGATAGAAATGTGTTGATTGGTCAATTGTTAGTTTGGATCTAATACAGGTTGTTTATTATTATTATTAGATATAGCAATTTTAACTCCGATGTTGAGATACTCATGTGTTTTTTTTGGTTAAATAAAAAAATAATAATATGAGTGAATAAAATGAACAAAAATAAATATTTCATGATAGAACTATAAGGCCTTCCAAAATTATAACATATCACTCCAAGCGATATCAGCATATATGTTAGTAACTTATTCTATCAATTTTAGATTGATTAGATTAATTATCGCTATAGTATTGCTTTGTATAAAGATGCACCCCCAAAATATCATATTTTCACCGGCCAAGGTCGTGACCGTGATCAATTTTGTGTTTTCCGTAAGACCGTGGATACATAGACATGGGAAAGAAACTCGATTAGAGACAGCGAGAGATGGGGAGATGAATTACAGATTGCTTGACTGATAGATAGAATGAGAAATATAGATACACATAAGAGGGAGGATGGGGCAGATAAACTTGGTCCAAGCATGCACATTTTTGCTTTGTAGAGATGGTATGTGAGAAGCTAATCCGATTAATAAAGATTAGCCATTCGTGATTAGCAAAATCACGAATATGAGGGGAACGACGAAGGTATGATTTGAAGTAAATTGTGTTGATATAGACAAATTGTATCTGAAGAGAACGGAGATTTTTAAACGAAATGAGAAACTCGAGAACGAACGGAAACTCCCACTTCAAATAAGATATGTTTGACAATTGAATACAACAAGATAGAAAAGATGGGGGAAAGGCTTTCAAATGAATGCCGGATAAGGAAATTGGAAGAAAAAATTATCGAGCGCTAAAGGTGTAGAATCCGGCGCGTGCGACGGTACTTCTACTAATAACTTGTGTGAGCAGCGATGGAAAATCGCGTAAGGGCTATTGTTGCCAATTTGCAAAGTGACACAATAGCGATTCACGATGAATGAAATTAGCGAAGATGCGGAGACGTATGATATGTGAATGTCATTGTAAGTAGCCAGACGTATGAATACATGAATCAGATCGATACAGGGCCATGAATATTTGGACAAATAATAAACGCGAATTGATGTCTTTTTATCACTCTTTATTTTTGGTCTCCACTCCGATTCAAATATTTGGAAGAGGGTAGAGCGAGGGAAATGACTCTAAAGAAAACAACGACAGAGTGAGAGACTCGTTGGTGATATTGAATCTTTTGAAAAGAGCGAAATCAGCGTGTGGTAATGAAAAAAAAATCCATAAGAATGAAAGTTGTATCTAAATGGAGAAATCATGGCTAAAAAGTAGTTATGCGTGCCGTGATTTTTTGTAGAGTCTTTGGATAAGTAACGAGTAAAAGGAAGCGAGAGTGTTTCGTCGCAAAGGTAGCAACATTTTATTGAAAATATAAAACTTGAAGAGGACTTAGTACAGCGATCCAATAATTTATAGAAAAAAGTGGAGGGGCAAAAATAAGAATAATGCGATTGCAAAAGTGCAATGAAATGATATGGCAATAAAAGTACGGGAGGAGAGGCCGCAAAGATTGATTTTACATTCTTTTTTTTTTGCAACGTAACTCAACAGCTGTGGAAGGGAAGATAGAAAGAAAACCAGAGGTTAATGACTTGCATAAAAGATAGAAACTGATAGAAATGAAGATGAAACATCAGAAAGAAAGAGAAAACGAAAATACGGATGATGAAATTCAAAGAGTGATAATATGATTTTTTGTGTGTGATATCAAACAATTCATTTAATTTATGCACCTTTTTCTGTCCGTGAACTACCCGCAAAGTAAATACCTGGGGGGTGTTTCACAAAGACTAAGATCGACTTTAAGTTGGACTTAAGTATAACAGGCCGTTCATGCCACTGTTTGCTCTTACAATTTACTGGCATTTGTCTTTCAAGGGACGTACAAATCGTGGTCTCAAATCTACAGAGTTAACATTTTGTTATAGTTCATTATTAAAGGAAAAAATATTATCTAAAGATTATAATTTAGAGACCAATGGTGATAGCAACCAATGGCATGAATGGCCCGCTATACTTAAGTTTAACTTAAAGTCGATCTTAGTCTTTGTGAAACACCCCCCTGTATCGCTAGATTATTTTCGTTTGGAGATATGAAAACAAGACAAATGGTAATATAAAGCACAACAAACACAAACAAGTTCCAGTCGTCCCTCAGCATTTTATTTTCTTTCTGTCACTTTCACCTTTACTTTGGTACACATTTCTGCAGAAAGGAATGTACCTTCATTTTCAATAAATGTCACGGTGATAGATTTTAAATAATCACAGCAAATTCCTTCAACATTTGTTGGTGTTCTTATTAACCAAATTCAGACAATACATTGTCGCATCAAATTTCATATGCATTTAATTTAGCATCCTTGTTTTTTTTGTATATTTCATTTTTATCTTTGCATTTTCATCCGTCAATTATACTTAATCTAAGATTTTCTTTACATGCTCTAAGAATATAATCTTATGATTTTAGAAAGAAAAAAACTACATTAATTTCCAGATGTAGAGTTTTTTTTTTATTTCGTTATGTGATATCTATCGTGCACTATTTCTAAACTTTTTATGTTAAAGTTAGGACATCTCGAAATGCCTCCCTAAAGGCGTTTAAGGGTGTGTAGGTTGTTTTTCTACTAAGGGGCTTTAATCATTTAGAATCACGCATACTAAAAAATGGAATATCATTGCTTCTTGTTCATGTTGTTGTTGAGAATCAATGTACCTTCTTGAGATGTATCCTCTTTATCTTTATAGTATTGACTATATTTTTCTTTAATATTTCGAAGACTGAAAGGTGCATTGATTAAATGCTTTCCTGCTTTCCTGCTTTAAAGGGATTGGGTATCTTTGTCTCAGATTCTAAACAAAATCCTGGATTAGCTCATGCTCCAATCATAATTATAAACCTTTAGGTCAGTCAGGAATGCCATGACGTTTACAAGCCGATCACCCGTCTGATTATCAAGATATTTATGATTGGAAATCGAAATTTCAATTTTTGCTTTCCCAACGGTCTATAGGTAAAATGAGCATGGTAAAACCGGTCACTCAAAGATTTTTACTTTTTTGATCATTTTGAAGCGCGATTGTTTTAGGGCTTCAATATTACACCATATCACAGACGCTGATAACACGTAGGGCCATGCATCTCAGATTTGGCGTTGTTAAACAATGCCTTTAAGTAATGACAATATTTCGGTGAGGAGAAATGCTATCAATAATCATATTACAAATAATATATATAGAGTGTGTTCCAACGTGCACGTTTCGCGTTGGTTTTGGAAGAGAGGAAGATGTTGGGGAGACGGAGTTTTAAAGATAAAATCGGATATTTGTTCTGCGATTGCATTGTGGAAGAAAAGGTTACATAGACCTTACATGTAGCTGGAAAAGGTTGATTGTATATCAGTTTTTATACAACGCAAGAGTAATTTTGCAAATTATGGCGTTTTGGATGAAAAATCAGAGTGGTAGTAAAAACCTCAATCTTCCTGAAAATCGCATCGAGTGAAATAAATATGGATATATGAGACTACTAACACGCATTAGAATTTGGGTTAAATGTTTTAAACCTCCTGGTTATCATTATCTCGAAGTCTGAAATATAAAGGCCTTCCAATATAAATTATTCTGTATTTAACTTTTGCTAATATCATGTTTTTTCACTTTAGGAATGAACGAATAAGAAAGGTCACAATTTATATTTCACCTCTACTAAAACTCAACCTGCTCTTTAAATTTCACCTCAGCACCAGCAACAACCCTAAGATTGAAAAAGAAGAAGAGAAGGATAGAATAACATCTTTCAGCGTTGATGTGCAGAGGGAAATTGTGATTACCTGGTCGCTTAATAAACACGAGGCAAGCGCCTCGACTTCGCAGAAACTCTGTTGCTAAACAAAATAGCCAGGCAGCTTACGCATGGCTAATTCGTTTAGATATCGATCGGTAAAACCTTCCGATATCAGATTTAGAGGGGAATTATGAAGCATGATATAAGAAGGGAAATGCAGAAGAAGAAGGAAAAAAAAAAAAAAAATCGGTATTGATATATAATTTCATTATATCTAGAAGGTTGGTCGGTCTGAAAGCAGAAAGCAAGTTGAGCGCCAGAGAGGGGATGGATCGGAAGAAGAAGATGAAGAAAGAGGGATGGAGTTGAAGTAAGTGAGAGAAGCATGTAGAATGGTGATGTTTCCCGCGTTAAACATAGATTGAAGTGACACGCTATAATCAATACTGCAGTATATCGATAATGCAATGAACGCATTGAAATAATGCTTTTGAATTGCTCTCTTGTCATTATAATTATCTTTTCGAGCTGAAAAACTGTACAATAAGATTAGAAAATACAGTTTACCAGTATGGTAAAAGAGTGCTTATAATAGTTCACCAATGATAAGTGAATTTGTTATTGATAATATTCTACAAATTTGTAGATGTCTTATTGATATGATATATATTGGGAAGCGTGCGGTCGTCGATGGTGCTAGCCTTTGTTTGTTTGATGTTCAATTTACCTGACTGCTAAACAAAAATTGTGTATGCTTGTGTGTAATCAACCAGGGGACCGACGGCTTTAAGTCCTCTCCGAGGGACTTGGTAATGAGGATTAAAGCCTTACCAAAGGTCACGAGCGCAGTAACTTGGTTTCGAACGCGGGACCTGCGAGTTACGAGACCACTGCTCTACTACTGAACCATAGAACCTCCTCTTTAAAAGAAGACTAAATAAAAGAATACATGAAATAATGCTAAATAAATCATAATAGTCTCTTTCACTTTCTTTTCTACAAAGAAGCATTTAGCCTACATATCATATTTTATATCCAAAAATAATATGATAAGCACATTTCTCCTTGTTACAACAGAATCGCATCTACAGATTCTACATAAATATTGTCTTCGGGAATTATTGTACCAAGAACATAAATTTAAAAAAAAATGAAAAAAATACAATTTGTTGGCAAGTTCTTTGAAATATGACACCCTTTCTTTAATATCCATTCTTCATGAGAACCAATTTGTTCATTTGTTAGAAAAAGAAGAACAAAACAAAACTACGGAAGTCCACATAATTATAGTTCCCTGTTGACATGAATGAAATCAAGATAGGTCACAATAATATCAAAGTTTACCAGAACTTTGGGTGGGAGAGACTTTGAATTAATTTTTCAGCTATGTTTCCTCTATTACGCCGTTCAATATAACGCACATTTATGTTGCATGTCAATAAGTGTCGATGTGATTTATTATTTTAATATTAGAGTGCATATTAAATTCGTCTAATTAATTCTATACATGGAATCACAGAAATTGCTAGAAAATGTGTTTTAGATTGAAATATGTTTTGAAGAAAAATATAATATAATACTCTCCACGCATAATGCTCTGATCATAATACTACAGTTTGAACTGATGAAATTATTTCCATTATTTATTTTAAATTACATGCATAACATTTTATAGATGGCATCATTCAGCTTTTTGTTCTCCCTCCCACACCCCATCTCTCTCTCTCTCTCTCTCTCTCTCCCTCCCCCTTTCTCTCTCTCTCTCTCTCTCTCTTGCTCTCACTCTCTCTCTCTCTCCCCCTCTCTCTTCCTTTGCTGGTCGGCACGGCCCTTACCAATAATCATCTCATCTACTACTCCCTGTCCGCATAATGCTTAATCGCCAACCAGCCGGCGATGAGAGGCGAGGGATATCACTGACGGTGCTCACACGGGGAGCCGTCGGCCTGGAGATGAGTGAGTAGGCGTCGGAGCCCTGCTGCTACCTGTCATCGTGGCTACACTATTACCGCTTGGCCACCTAACACCGTTGCTCGTCGGCACACGATCTCGCCGCCCCGTAATGTAGAAAAATTCGCCGGGGTCGTGCCACCCCTATCTCTGGAAAGTGAGCTTAATCAACTTGGGAAGGAGAAACCGAGAGAGGTTAAATTGTACCGCCATTAGGAGAGATATTTGGTTAACGGACGTGTATAGGTATACCCTTGCGACCGTTTCAGGTCCGATTAAATCCATTCAACAATTCATGTTCCCACCGTTACTGAAAAAATATATCTAATGTGATGGTGAGTGTAATTGGTCAATATTACATGACAAAAATCACTCATAGCCATTTCGTACATGATTTGAATTAAACACACCCTTATGGTGTCGAAGTTAATGGTAAAAATGTGTGACATTTCAGTGGCTAGTATTGTGAATGGGAACCCATTCTCAATTAGGCCTATCTTTTCTTTTTCAGTTTGATGCCTTATTCGGATATTTCTACTCCTCGTTCTCCCCATTATCATAAGAATTGTTCTACTCCTACGCATTACATCATCATCATCTTCTTCTTCATCATCATTATCATCATCATTATCATCAACCCCACCACTATACAATAACCGCCATGATCACTACCCCCTGCTCCTCCCCTCCTCCTCCTCCTCATCATGATCGTCATGATCGTCATCATCATCTTTACTCTCATCATTATCACCATCATCATTATCATTATTATTATCATCATCATCATCACCATCATCGCCATTATCATCATTATAATTATTATCACCATATCGTCACTACTCCTATCACCATCAATAACGTTTATAATCAATAATGCAATTTATTTTACTAAATACGGGTTCTTTTCGTCAATATCTACAACTGAGAATTAATAAGGTCAGATATGAAATCAATTTTGTTAATAATTGATAAATCAAACATTAACACACTTTGATCGTAGATACATGTCAATATAATGATAATTCAATATAACAACTTGAAACAGACACACATACTCAGTTTTAATAGTCTACTCACACAAGATACATGTGCCTACACACATCAAAAATATCATCTTAGTACAGAGCTCTTCTGAATATCTCAGCACATTTACTGAAGTCATAAAAGTAATCATTACAAATGTTCATACAAATTATCTATTTTCGGCATATTTACGCGATCACGAACATGTTATGTTTTGACCGAAAGCAATCCAGCACAGATCATTTCAATCTGTCACCCCGAACCCCAATCACTGAAAAACACCATTCGTAGGAGATAGTTTTGAGTCGAGGGGATTTGTTATTATTTTTGTCCAGTGTATCTTAAAAGATCCACATAGCTGTCAGTTGCTTTCACTTCGCGAGTCAGTTGTTCGGCAACGAGCGCATAGCTCCGATCATTTTTAGCTGCTTCTACCGATCGTCGACGCTTCGCTGAGTCCTAATCCCTGCTATCACCGACTCTGAATCAATGGGTTTGACGGAGCAGCGTAATCGGGGAATAATACGTCAAAAATATGAAACGAAGGGATAGAGAAGGGCCGGGGAGAGAAGGCGAGAGAACGGGCTAAGATTAGCGAAGGGATTTGGTGTGGCGTTAGCTACCCTTCTTTCACCGACACTTGCGTTATTAAAATTCAGGCGCGTTAAAGCATACTTAAAGCGGATGGGGTGAAGATTTGCCCCTCCCTCTTAATAAAAATAAACATACCTTAAGTGCACAATTGAAACAAAATTGTACAAAATCAGTACACCCCGGGTCGGGAGAAAATGTGATCACTTCCCCCTTTTGTCCATGTTTTTATTCTTTTTGAGACACGTACCCCTGACAGAGAATCATTGATCCGCTATACTGACATGTATTTATTCAAGAAGGGCGTAGATGGCACTGTATCGGAAAGAATGCACAAAGCAAAATCATGAAGAAAAAAAATATATAATCGTACATATTTGGATAACATAGCAGAAAATTTGCATATTTTGTAGATTAGAATTGTGTCATTTTTCATCATTGAATTCACATTCTTTAGATACAAACACCACCTCTTAGTACGTTAATGTTTATAGCAGGGTTTTTTAATGGTCAAATAACATAATTGTTTACCTCTATTCCCATTCATACAATCCTGCTTACAATTAAGTTAGTATTAATACATACGAAAACGTGTTTGTTTTAAATATATAATCTTTCAGTCCAAAACCTAAAAATATATGATATTCCGTAATGTTTAAATCAGAAATAACGTCAATGCGAACCAAAAGACTGTTAATCCATCAAAACATACACAAGCAATACAAATGCATTTTAACCCTGGTTGCACTGAATGATGCTATAAACTTAACAAATTTGGCATATACGACCTTTTAGCTCATGCTGTGTTTGGGTCATGAATATCCACCATGTCAGTCACCATAATCCATGTAATGCTTGGCTAGAGCTAGAAAGGAAAGACATTTTTGTCCTAATGAATTTGAGAAGTGCAAAAGCAACACTACCAACGTGACGCGTACTATTCCGCGCGATCGCGCCAGATTTTCGTCCCATTTGTCAAATTCCCGCCATGAACTTCACAAACCCTTCACAAACCCTTATCGTCTGCCTTTCCAGTTATCAGCGAAAACAATCTCGCCGGCGCGTCAGTGCACGGTATGCGCAAAAACTTCGCCAATTTTCACACCTTGGGTGGAGGGGAGTCGTTAGGGGGGAGCACATATTCGGCATAATTTCGAGCGCCAATTTGGAGGGGAAAGTTTTCGCTGTTCTGGTTGCATTATCGCCTGCTCGATCTGAGATGTAATTCATTATTGTCACATCGCGCCGCAACACTCTCTTTTTCGTCTGATTGACTGGTTTGTAACCGTTTGTAGCTCGAGATGGTGATGATATGAAAATGTGTGGGTGGACAAGGGGATATGAGGGAGGAGGAGGAGGATGAGGGAGGAGGGAGGGGGAGGAGGAGGATTAAGAATATTGAACAGAATCACAGAATGGCGTGATATTGGCGATTCCTTTGTTGACCCCGTGTGAGTAGCAAAATGTTGTTAATATTTAATTGTAGTGAATTAATTTAAATTGGTGTTTTAAAAAAAATAGAGTTTTCTTAACTAAATAATGCCGTGGAAATAATTGTGGAAGACGTAGTGCTTTCGGTACCAAAACAAAAATAATTAACAAATCAAAATGGAAAAATAGGATAAAATCTATTCTGATGAATAAAGTATTTTTATATATAAGGCGACCGCATACAAAACTATACAACTGCACTTGATGTGTTCTTTTAATTATAAACGGAAACCAAATCGATTTTAAATACACATACTTCTTTAAATGAATGTCAGATTATAAAGATACTCGAATGGTCACTTTTCATTCAATAATTGACCTCTGTTTGACTAGAATCGATCAAATGCCAATTCATGATAGCCATTAACAATAATATCGAGCATCACTTGGCGTCCTTATACAATTGATTATTGTATTCATTTTTTAAAATAAATATTGATCTTTAAAAATTGGTAATACTTGAGGGAATTAATTCTTGTCTAAAAGCATGTCAAATAAGCATTATTGATGTTGAATACACAAACTTTAATTACAGTAGTCATGTAAGATGATATTTGATAAAATGACTAATGGTTTTTCAGTTCAGACAGGTAAGATGTCTTAATATCGACCTTGTTCCCACTTGTAAGCTTTATATACATCGTGACCAGTCAACACCAGGGATTCGAAATGTGACATTTATAGTAAAGGGGCAATGGTTCATATGTATGAAAGCAGACAAATAAGATTATAATAGTTATCTAAGTTTTATTGAAAACTAGAAAGAAAGAAAAATAATCATTAGAAACTCGAGCAGGAGTTTTAAAACGAAAAAGAAGAAGAAGAAAAAAGAATATTCCACCCTATAATTTAAAGAAATTCTGCCATCTCTTCGCCAGCTAGAAAAAATTGAAATAGATAATGACTGAAAATGGGGAATAAGAATATCAGATAATCACTTTTCTAATCCGATTATAGAGAATAAGACTCCCGTCTCTTGCTTATAATATCAATTCAATATCTCCTCTGAAAAAGAAATCGGATGACAGCAAAAAAAAATAATAGATACGCGTAATTTTAATCGCCCTTCCCCGCGGCTGATCGTATCTCTATAACTACAAGTCTATGCGCCGGTATCTCCATACTCCGTCGCTAAATAGACAAGATGGAAGTAGCTTGAAAATACACGAAAATGTTTTTTTTTTTTTTCGTCGTCTGCTCTTCATATTTTTTTTCAAAAGGCAGGTCTTACAGACATTACAGATATTGAATTTTTCATCAACTATGCGAGTTTATTTCAAAGTCAATTTTGAGAATTCACCTTTTAGGGAATACTTTAAATAGGATTATCATCCATGATGATCACCACACATAGTGATGGTATCTTCGAATAGAAACCCTTCATTAAAAAAAAAGGATTTTAATGATTGTCGACTCTATACTACGCACTATCAGTTTCATCTTTTTTTTTCAATCCTTATATGAAATTATTAAGAGGATTGCGATCTTATATCTTTATTCATATCATGTTTGTCCATTTGAGCATTAGACTTAGCTTTAATCATGTTAATTATATTATTAATTGATAAAGATTCTTGAATGAATGGTTTCAGGTTTGATGGCATGGATTTTGTAAGCATGTATTACAAGTTTATGGAATTATTTGAAACTTTTGTTTACACTTGATATAAATCATTCGTCGTACAAGCACAAACGAGGTTAATCTGTAAAACTAAATAAGATATTTTTTCTGTCCAAGTAAGAGTAAATGTATTAAAAAGGAACCATTAAGATGTATTTTCGCTCAATTTTGATGTTAATTTTGATTTCATTTTGTTTATTAAGAAATGGTGCCGTGGTCGAGTGGATACGCCACCGGACTGTGGATCACAAGGTCCGCGGTTCGAGTCCCGCCGCGGCACTAATCTATATTTGCCACACTCAAACCAGGTGATGTAAATGGGTACCTGGCAGTAATTAATTCCTTGAAATGCTAAAGTGCCGTAATGGCAGCCATGCTAAACCGAATAATAATTGCAGAGCGCCAGGAGTGTCAAGTATGACAGATATGAGCGCTATACAAGAACCCACTGTTATTATTATTATTTATTATTAATAGTGATTCAGGCGTTTACTCTTTTCAAAGCAAGAGTATTTCAAGCTGCTTTATGATGGATACCTGTATTCTATTACACATAATCTGATAATAACGTGTCATGTCTTTAGTATCACAGTATTCTTTTTGCAAACTGATAATGTTTCAGGTCTTTCACTTTCACGAACAAATCCAGCAGCTGATAGCCAACTGAAACAAAAGGACGAAATTAAGTCCTTTTGTAACTGGGTCTCTGTAATAGGGGAAAGGGGTAGAAGGCTAATAACAACATCAGCCACTCGGGGCGCAGTGGCGTCGGAGAACTGCGGCGTTGACCTTGGTATTAAGATGAGGCATCACGACTTGCTTCGATCGGGTGCCTGCCGAATAGCGCCTGGCAAACAGCGCACGGTGTGCATCAGCAACGCGAGAGACGACCGTGGCCCTCAATTTTCCCTTTTTGTTTTCATCGGTAGTCCACCGTATGATGAACATGATGTTGATGCGAGCTTTCTCAGTGGTCCCTCAGAGCGTCATCCATTGATCTTGACCTTGGTCTCTCTCTCTCTCTCTCTCTCTCTTCCCCTCTCTCTCCCTCCCTCCCTCTCTCTCTCCCTCACCCTCACCATGGACCTACTACGCTCATTCCCCTTTCTCCTACACACTCTCTCTCTCTTCTCTCTCTTTCTCTCTCTCTCTAACACCATCTCTTTCCATCCCACGCTCTTCCCCACTCCGTCACCCTTCTCTCTTACACTGTCTCGCTCACTCTCTCCTTCTCTCATGAGTCTCCTCTTTTCTCTCTTCCCTACCCATCTCTATGATCTACCAAATTTCCCTGTTAATATTCTTTCGTCAGTTCATTCTCTCTGTCCATATTTTATTTACTTACACTTTCAACCTCTCTGTGATTTTCAACCCAAAACAAAAGATATGGGGACAAATCAAAGCTTTCGAATATCTGTTCGTTAATGAATCCCAGACACACTTGAAATTTAATCCCCACAGATTATTTGAGCCGTCGTATTTTGTGGAGACTAGAAAGAATACATATGTTTGCATTACTCACTAAAACCGTAGTACTATAATTACATTTGTAGGTACACACATGGACAATGATTTTCTTGTATAACAGGATAACTATTATGGCGGCCTTGTAGTAACACCAATGTTTATAGAACAGAAATTACAATAATTAACATAATATATGGTTATACTATTCTTAAACATAAACCCGCTATCAAATAATGTTTATCTTTTTGTAAATTCACCGTCAATAATCCGAATAAAAACTTAATCAGGATTAGCTATCGAATGTGAACTGTACCAGCGGCGGCGCTTGCTTGCTGAGAACATCAAAACACCGCTCGAAGTCAACACGCACGCGCGCATTGTGTGACAATATATGCATTCATATTCATAGCCCGGGACTCGCTTTCATCCAAACATGTCTTGAACAGGCTAATGACGTATCGTATTCAGGTTAAAAGCAACGAACACGGGGCGTCAAAACACTTTTTTCTCTCTCCTTCCAAAGAAAAATCGAATTTGAGTGACAGATGTTGCAATATCGAAGGATATTTGAAAGAGAAAATACAAATTACGAACATATCATCGTCTTTCTGAATCGAGTCACATTCAAATTATCATCAATTTCGTTACCTTGATCCATCTGTATCTAATTATTTTGTGCGATATTCCATCACATTTAGTGTATCGTTTGTTTTAACGTTGACAATGACACATCTTCAATATCGTTGAACGCGTCTGGTTTTTATTTGCTGCAAACACCTCATCAAAGTACAGGTTTCGGATATCTTTATTCTGTTATTGAATTAACCCAAATTAGTGAGATGGCCTCAATGTGTATATGGATCTATGGGGCATGACGATCATTGTTATTTTTGACACTTCCTCCTCTCTTTAGTTGATTATCAATTTGATTTCCTCAAATAATGAACTTTCTACAAACACGACAGGGCTGTACACGCTATCGCTGCAATCAAAAAAGTGATAGCTAATTAGATTATAGAATACAGTACATATGTACAAATGTTTTTGTAGAAACGATTAATAATTTTATGGAGAAGTTATGATTTTAGAAGAGGAAGCCTACCAAAATACCTCAGGCCTTTATATATGATAATTGATTAACGTTGATTTTAACCATCTCTTCTTCCATGTTTTAGAAAAGGTTTTCATGATCATTTTCATCATTTTTTAAACATCATCACAGCCACAGTATCTAACAACAGTTTTTGTGGGGGTGTGCGTGTTTGTGTGAGAGTGGTTTCTTTTTACTTTAAAACAATTATTCTCCTGGAACTCATAATCCATTCTTTTTTATTATTTAAAGGCATCGTTTAACAATGTTAAATCTGAGATGCATGGCCCTACGTGTTATCAATGTCTGTGATATGGTGTAATATTGAAGCCCTATTGCGCTTCAAAATGATCATGAAGTGCCTCAAAAAAGTAAAAATCTTTGAGTGACCGGTTTTACCATGCTCATTTCTCCCGATAGACTGTAGTGTTATAAAAACCGTTAGGAAAACGAAAATGAAATTTCGATTTCCAATCATAAATATCTTGATAATCAGACAGGTGAATGGCTTGTAAAAGTCATGGGATTCCTGACTGACCTAAAGGTTTATAATTATGATTGCAGCATTAGCTAAATCAAGGATTTTGTTTCAGAATCTGAGGCAATGTTACCGAGTCATTTTAAGTGTTGCCCTTGCACATGCATTTTTTAAAAATCAAACCATGAGACTATGATATAAGACACCTTTTTATTAAAAAATACAGTTTGTTAAAAAAAATCCTTTGTTGTATCAGTTTGTCACGTAGCATGATAACATCACCTAACTTGCTGTTAAAATAAATTTGGCATCCATCCA